>VWZI01023583.1:62015-87937 GCA_013396835.1 Psilopogon haemacephalus
GCTCCAGCTCTCCCCAGATATAGCCTGACCTGCACGGACCAGTATCTCCTGCCTGCCGCAGTCAGACAAGACATCTCGAGGTGATGACAGATCTGGAGCGGAGGCAGCTCAGCAGGATACACCTGCCAGGTAGATCAGGGAGCAAGCCCTATCATCCTCTGCTAGAAATGCAGACAGGGTCACCTGTGAATAAAGGTGTCACTGGCTGACCCAGAGGGCTACATGCCCGGGAAGCCATGAATACCTGTGGGAAGGACACACCGCACCAGCACGCGGTGTGTCATTCTTAAACTTTAGTCTAGCCGCCCGGTCACTGTGCACCGAGGCCAGCTTCCTTTGTACAGGTACAAGCTGGACCAGGACCTGGACACCAGATGAAGCCTGACTTGCCACAGACCGGACCGGTCGTCGAGGGACCAGACTGGCTGTCATCGAGGAGGACGCGTGACCTCTCCAGGAGACTCAACGCCGAGGACATCTAGAGAAAATGACCAACGAGGGACACACCTAATCGGACTCAGACCTTGTTTTAGTTAGGGTCCTGTATCAAAGCCTCTGTATTAGGGTGTGAATACCCTAGCTTTGATGCTTGAGACTGCCCAAAAGGCAACGGGGTGGAATGTCCCGGTATGGGGTGAAAATACCCCAGAATTGGTCCAACCCCCGGGCTCTCTCCTCCCCCTACCGTCCAAGGTCCGGGATACTGCATTTAATTAGTGCTATCCCGTGACAGTGATGAAACACAAGACTGGGTAAAGAGGATAGGGAGAAAAGAGCGAACAGAAAAGAAGCAAATATAGAAATCATAGATTCATAGAATGGTTTAGGCTGGAAGGGACGTCAAATATCAGCCATGTCCAACCCCATGCCATAGGCAGGGACACCTCCCTCCAGAACAGGTCACCCAAGGCCTCATCTAACCTGGCCTTGAACACTTCCGGGCAAGGAGAAGCCACAGCCTCCTTGGGCAACCTGTTCCAGTGTCTCAGCACTCTCACTGTAGAGAACTTCTTCTAACATCCAGTCTAAATCTCCTCTCTGCCAGTTTAAACCCATTACTACTCATCCTGTCATTACAAAACCTTGTAAATAGTCCCTCCCCAGCTCTTCTGTAGGCCCCTTTCAGATACCAGAAGGCCACTCCAAGGTCTCCTGGAAGCTGCCTCTTCTCCAGGCTGAAGAGCTCCAACTCTGTAGTCTGTCCTCATAGCAGAGCTGCTTCAGCCCTCTGAAGCATCTTCGTGGCCTCCTCTGGACTAGCTCAAACAGTTCCATGTCCTTATTGTGTTAGGGGCTCCAGAACTGATCACAGGATGCCAGGTGGAGTCTCAGGAGAGCAAAGTAAAGGGACAGAATCCCCTCCCTTGCCCTGCTGGCAATGCTTCTTTTGCTGCAGCCCAGGACACAAATCAACCTGTAAGAGCAGAAATCCATGCAGAATCTCACTGCACCATCTCCTTTGCACTGTAAGACAGCAGGATCCTGGTCTACAAGCTTTGCACAAGTGTGATAGCAGGGATATGGTGGCTACGAGTTGGTAGCTGGCAGCCAGCTGTCTCTGAATCATGGAATTAACCAGGTCAGAAAAAACTTCTGAGGTCATCAAGTCCAATTCATCACCTAAACCTTCTGATTAGCTAAACCATAGCACTAAGTGCCTTATTCAGACTCATTCTAAACACTTCCAGGGATGGTGCCTTCAATGGGCAAACACTCTTTCTGTGAAGAACTTCTCTGGTCCCTGGCCACCTCTGCAGGAGGCCTACAGCCATGTGGCTCCTGCAAAATGTAAATCACATTGCTGTGGGATAGTACCAACAACAGGAAAATACAAACAAAAGATGGCAGCAGTTAAAGCCAGCCCTGCTCAGAAGAGGGTCATCAGTGCCTCAGGTATTCACAACATCGCTTTTAGCCTAGTCTTGGAAGAGTACAGGAAACTTGTACTAAGGAACTTGTTGCTGTGTGTCATCTCCTTGTTTGCCAGCATCTGAGGATAAAAAAAGACACTGCAGCCCTTTGGAAGGATGAAGCAGGTGGTGATGGCATAGCTAATTTTCCAAGCAGGGTGGCAGAATGGCAGTTTCAGGGCACTTGTTCTAGCCAAACAAGGTTTTCTGCTTGGGAAAAAATTCAATTGAGAAGCCTCTTCTGAAAAGGATGTCAGCACCATAAGGAGACAGCATTCTCAAGGGCACCTTTCTGAAGACTGCTGCAACATCCTTATGCAGGCAGTGTGGGGAGATGACCAGAGCAGGAGTCAAAATGTAGACAGCAAAGCTGGGGCTGGCACTGGCTGAAGAGGCCTTCAAATGGCAAGCCTGTTTCATAAGAAGGGTTCTGGCTTCTCAAGAGGAAAATTGATAACAAAGAAATGGCAATTAGCAGGATTTTAAATATGCCTCTAGAATACACTATAATTTGTTTTGCTCTTGGGAGGGCCAAAGCCAAGGATGAGCATAAAACTGCAAGCAAAATGCAAAAGTCTCCATCTCACTCTGCAGGCAAATAGAGTTTTTTAGTAAATCCTCTACAATCTTCTCTGGGCTATATGAAAAGGTGAAGAGAAAAAAAAAAAAGCTGCCTCAAGTTTCAGTCAATATTTATCTGTTGCGTTAATAAATTGTGATCCTGATCTCAAAAAAGTCAATATCTTCTGATTATTATACATGGGCACCTTTTTGTTTGTCCTCAGTCATTTTATAATGAGTCATCTGTTTCCACTGGCAACCTCACTTTAATTTTGACTGTCTGAATTGAACAGTCATTTACACTCCAAAGGCATAAGACAAAATTGCCATAAACTAGAGCTGTAAAATGTGGACTTAGGTCGCTATTACCAGCTTGGGTGAGGGATCAAGGATTGAGCACAAAAAATAGTCAATTTAAATCCTCTTTTAAATACTTCTGAATGACAAGGAGCAGAGAGAGGAAAGCCCTGAACTGTACTGTTAAATACAATAAGGCTGCAAGAGTGAGAGGAAAGAAAAGACAACAATCTGACTAATGAATTTCCTTCAATAGAATATTATTAGCCTTCCTTCCCAAAATAACAAAGAGTGACAGCAGAAAAGAGATGCCAAGGGCAACAAGTAAAGACTCTCACCCTTGCAAGCCAAGTCACAACACAAGATCTGAATAAGAGTCAGCACACAGTTGCTGCTTCATTAGTGGTGGGCTGGGCCACAAGCAGAGACAATTCAGTCTTATTCTCATAATGATGTAATGGTTTATGTAATACTAGAGGTGTGCATTGCACTTTCCTGAAAAAAATCAAAGCACAGCTTTTTGCTCTTCAACTTCTTATTTTTCAAATATTCCCCCCCTGACATTATTAAAGATGTCCTTTGGGCTTACAAGCCCTGTGATGCCAGAAAGATTTTCACCCCCACAAGCCACTATGGCCATCTCTTTAAGTAAAAAATCAAGTAGGTTTGTCTGGCTTGGGCTTATTCTATTAATCCCACTCTGGCACATAGCCATGAAAGCTGAAGTAGAGTAATTTTTGAACAGTTGACAGTCAGGAAGAACAAATGGTGCTCAAGGCAATCATATTTTGTCTTTCTTTGTGGAAACTAACAAACCCTGTGTCAGCCATCCCAGCATCCTCTCTCTCATGCCACATCACCTATCTGCACAGCTCCACTCCAATACCATACTCATAGAATCACAGAACTGCTGGAAGAGACCTTAGAGATCATATAACCCAACCTCCCTGCCATGGTGGATTAGTTGGGGCAATCAATGAGGTAGGAATTATAAAAATATGTAGTTATTTTATTTCCAAAAAGCACCACCCACAAACTATATACAAACTAGTTAAATTTGGGTTCTGTCAGTTTCAGCTGGGACATTATCCCAGTATTTAGCAGTTCAAGAGATACATTTCTATTATCAGTGTAGTACCATGCCTAACCTCATTATTATCACCTGGGATATGAAGAGGGGCTGAGTGAGCTGGGGATGTGCAGGCTGGAGAAGAGGAGACTAAGGGCAGACTTCATTGCTCTTTACAGCTCCCTGCTGGGAAGTGGGAGCAAAGAGAGGGCAGTCTCTGCTCCTTGGTGGCAAGCAACAGGAGTAGAGGAAGTGGTTCCAAGCTACCCCAGGGGAGGTTGAGGCTGGATGGTAGGAAATGTTTCTTCTCAGAGAGAGTTCTCAGCCACTGGAATGGTCTGCCCAGGGATGTTTTGCAGTCCCCATCCCTGGAGGTGTTTCAGTAGCCTGTGGAGCTGGTGCTTAGGGACATGATTTAATGTTCAGCCTGAAGTGCTGGGTGGAAGGTTGGACTGGCTGAGCTTGGAGGTCTCTTGAGAAAACAACGTGCATTCATGTCCAAGAAGACCAATGCCAGCCTGAAAAGGGTTAAGGGTACCTGGAACTGTATCCTGACTCCTCCCTGGGAGTGGTCTGACTTGCTGCACCTTGTCCTGTTTAGCCCCCTCCTACTTCCTGCTGAGACGACTATTAAGGGGGGGATGAATTTCCTGTTTCTCTCTCTCTTGGCCTCTGCTCTCCTTGCCTGCCCAGCATCCTGCTTCCCTGCTGCTGCTTACCACAGGCTCTCCAGCAAACATGTGGGCAGAGCAACCATTTTTTGGAACTCTCTAACTCACTGCATTTCACTATCAATCTTGCATCCCTCTGCATCCAGCACCAATCATCAATTTCACTGTTTGGGTTCAACTTCCATCCACGGGTTGTATTTTTACATTGTATATTCTGTTCCCTTTACCCCTATCCTCTGTAATTCCCCTTACCTGTGTTTTAGTTCCCTTTTTTTCCCCCATCCTCTGTAACTCCCCTTACCTTCTATTTATTGTTAAAGGTTGGGGTTTTTTACTTCCAATTTGAATTAAGTATTTATTGAGCTTTTGAGCTATGGGGGGCTAGCTTAATCTAGTACATAGCCTGGAGTGGATTAGAAGGACTGTGGTTAGTAGGTTGAGAAAGGTTCTTCTGCCCCTATACTCTGTCCTGCTGGCACCACATCTGGTGTACTGTCATGAGTTCTGGGTCCCCCAGCTCAAGAGGTACATAGAACTGCTAGAGAGTGTCCACCCACAAAAATTATTAAGGGAGTGGAACATCTTCCTTGTGAGGAGACACTGAGGGAGCTGAGGCCCTTTAGCTTGGAGAAGAGGAGCCTGAGAAGTGACCTCATCAATTTTTATAAATATGTAAAAGGGTGAGTGCCAGGACTCCGGAGCCAGGCTCTTCTCGGAGATGCCTGGTGACAGGACAAGAGGCAGTGGTGGAAGATGAAGCACAGGAAGTTTCATTTAAATATGAGGAGAAAGTTTTTCACTGTAAGGGTGACAGAACACTGGAACAGGCTGCCCAGGGGAGTTACTGAGTCTCCCTTTCTGGAGATATTCAAGACCTGCCTGGATGTGTTCTTGTGTGATCAGGGCAGGGGTGTGAGTTCTCCCCTTTTATTCTGCTTGTCAGAGCCCACCTGGAGTACTGTGTGCAGTTCTGGAGCTCCTAATACAAGGACATGGAACTGTTGGAGCAAGTCCAGAGGAGGCCACGAAGATGCTTAGAGGGCTGGAGCAGCTCTGCTATGAGCACAGGCTACGGGAGTTGGGGGTCTTCAGCCTGGAGATGAGAAGGCTTTGAGGAGATCTTATAGTAGTCTTCCAGTATCTGAAAGGGGCCTACAGGAGGGCTGTGGAGGTAATATTTACAAGGTCTTGTAATGACAGGACTGGGAGTAATAAGTTTAAACTGGATGTTAGGAAGAAGTTGTTTAGAGTGAGGGTGGTGAGACACTGGAACAGGTTGCCCAGAGAGGTTATGGCTGCTCCCTCCCTGGAGGTGTTCAAGGCCAGGTTGCATGAGGCCTTGAGTGACCTGTTGTGTTGGTTTGAGCTAATTGGAGAATTTGAGTGAGAAATTAGACTATTGTCTGAGAAAGAGTTAAACAACACAGTGTCACTTCACCAAGTTTCACTGAGACAGGGAAAAAAAAAATTGTTTTAAGAAATGGTCTGAAAACATCCAGATAGTCAGTCGGCTTGCGGGGCCAGTCTGGCTTGGGTCTATGCTGGCTCCGGCAGCTTTTTCCTTTGTCTCTTGGTCTTGCTGGCTGAATTCAGAGTTAAATCACTAAAACAACTAACTCCTGCTCCTATTACTAATCTCCCTGATTTTCAGCTTATCTGCAGCATCATCAAGTGGTGAGATAAGGCTGGGGAAGGGGGGAAAGGTGGTAGGGGTGTTTGGTTACCCTCTTCTGGGGATTTTGGTCTCCGGGAAGGGTGTGGTGTCTGTATTACCTTTTTTACTGTATATTTCTGTAAATATCTGTTATATCTTGAAAATATTTGCTTGTATATTTGCATTGCTGTAAATATAAAGCTTCATTTATTAACTTCCAGTGTGTTTTTCTGAGTTTTAGCCGGGGTTTCAAAAGGGGTGGGGGGGCAAGTAACTGCTTAACCCACTACACCTGTTCTAGTGGGAGGTGTCCCTGCCTATGGCATGGGGTTAGAACTAAATGATCTTTGAGGTCCCTTCCAACCTAAACCATTCTATGATTCTATGACTGAATGCTGTGGTTTCTGAAAACCTGGTGTGTCTGCAGGGAGATTCTGGCTTTTGAAATTAAATTGTTCCTCCTCATAGAATCACAGAATGATCTGGGTTACAAGGAACCTCCAAAGGTCAACCAGTCCATCCCCCTCTGCACTCAGCAGGGACATCGTCTACTAGATCAGGTTGCCCACAAACCTGTCCAGAATCATCTTCAATAGCTCCAGACATGGAGTCACCACCTGCCTGGGAAACCTGTTGCAGTGTTCCATCACTCTCATGATGCAGAACTTGTTCCTTACATCCAATCTAAATCTGCTCTGCCCTAGTTTGAAGCAATTGTCCTCATCCTGTCCCTGCAGGCCATTGCAAACAGCTTTCATGTAACCTCCTTCAGGTACTGACTGGTCTCTCTTAGGTCTCCCTGGAGTCTTCTCTTCCCCAGGCTGAACATCACCATCTTCCCCAGCCTGTCCTCATAGCAGAACTGCTCTAAGCCTCTGATCATTTCTGTGGCCTCCTCTGCACTTGCTCTATCAAGTCCATGTCCTTCCTGTATTGAGGTCTCCAGAGCTGGATGTAGCACTGCAGGTGTGGTCTTAGCAGAGCAGAAAGGCAGGATCCCCTCTCTTCATCTCTGGCCTTGCTGCTTTGGATGCAGCCCAGGTTGCCATTGGTCTTCTGTGCTCCAAGCTCACACTCCCAGCTTCATGCCCAACTGGTCATACCCAGCTTCAAGAGTGAAGGACAATACCTTGAAGGAAATGGGAAGAAGCAGACATAGTGAGACATTCCATTAACTTTGTTGATTACAGCTAGAGACTAAGATACTCTGAAGCAAACTTCTTTGTAGCAACAATCTCTGCTCAAAGTCAGACAGAATAATTTACGTATTTACTGTGAAATAAGGGCCACAGAAGGGCCGTGAGGATGATCAGAGGGCTGGAGCAGCACCCATATGAGGACAGGCTGAAAAAGTTGGGGTTCTTTAGTCTGGAGAAGAGAAAGCTCCAAGGAGACCTTACTGTGGCTTTCCAGTATCTGTAGGAGGCTACAAGAAAGCTAGGGAGGGACTTTTTAGGGACTGGGGGGAAGGGATCCAAGATAGATGAGGGCAGATTGAGATTAGGAAGAAGTTCTTCAGCATGAGAACAGTGAGGGACTGGCACAGGTTGCCCAGGCAGGTGGTGGAAGCCTCATCCCTGGAAGTTTTTAAGGCCAGGCAGGATGTGGCTCTGGGCAACCTGATTAATGGAAAGTTTCCCTACCTGTGGGACTGAAAGACGAAGTTTTATTTTAAAATTCACATTGAGCCAGCAAAAGAGCAGAGAATATGCTTGGTGCACTTATCCTAGCCTGTTGCAGAAGACGTTCAGTGAGTCTCCTAAATTAGCACAAGCTCCTAAACCCTGAAGAAATGTAAGAGGCTCTCATGAAGGAAGTCAAGAGGCAGATGATTTCTAAAATGGAAACCAACAATTATTTGTCAGGGAATTTTGGAGGTATTGAAGGACCATTTCTACTGACAGCCAAGACACTAGCAGACACAAATGTTATAAAACAGTAAGTCAAAGGTTATTTCTTCACAGTCACTCTCACTATAAGGTATATGTGATTTTAATTAATAAACTTAGCAGTTTCATCTGCATAGATTTCTGAGGGTTTTTTTCTTTCTGTGCTCCATTTCCTTTTCATTTTTCCCAAGCAATAACCTGTAATATAATGCACTGACCAGAGCAGAATGGAATGGACGACAATACAAAAAAGGAATAAAAATACTTGCTTACAATGAAATGTGTGGCTTAAAATTAGCAAGCATTTGCAAGCAATGATCAAACATTTGCAGTCTCCAGCTTTATGAGCAAGTAAACCCTTACTTTATGCAGAAAATAATATTCAGTAAAGAATACAAGCTAAATCTTGAATGATATAAAAAACACAACAATTTTTGCCTTCCTCTAAAATTCAATAAACAGTTCAATATATCTTGATTCCTTTCACCCTTCTGGGGAAGAAAAAAAAAATAGGCAAAGAGCTTGGGGGCCAAATTTCAATCTGAAAGTAATCTTTAAAGCTGACTTATGAAACAATGAGAATAAGAGGTTATGATGTGAAAGTTGATGCAGACTTTACTGCTTGGGCATGATTGGTGAAGCCATATTAAAAAAAAAAAATTAAAACAAACAAACCACCCCCAAACCAAGCAAATATTCTCTATCCTTTGACTAAACAACAAAAGCTGTATGTTATCATGGCCCTATGAATCTGAAGTCTCAAACCACTTCAACCTTATTATCTCTTGCAAAAGAAAAATGTTTATAATAATACATATATTGACTTCTGCTTTTTGTTCAATAGCAAGATTTACTGCCCCACTCTTCAGTCAATTGTAGCCTCTTTGGGTCAACAAATCTCCATCCTGCTCTCAATAGAAGTCAATAACTGCATATTATTTACCTCCCCATTTAGAAGCCAAGCACAAATTCTTGTGGGCAGTCCCCTGCCAAGAAGAAATTCATACTTCCATACAAAATAGGCTTATGTGACTTCTAAAAAGTGATTTCTAAGGCCAGGAGATGATAGGAATTTTAGGATTTTTAGAAAGATTATGTTATACATTAATTTCTGTTAATAGGAATTAAAGTTGTTTAGATTCTCTCTGTTGTTTCCTTAAAAAGTCACAGAGCAACCTTCTCTGTAATTCCTGCGTTTAAAATGTAATTGAACAATCTGATACTTTATCACCAGTAGCTGAGCAAGGTAGAAATGGCAAAGCTAGTTGCAAATAACAATAGTACTCAAACTAATAGCCCAGAAGTTCAACAAAGAAATGTAGCAAACACTTAGTCAGTTTCCTTTATATAAGGCTAACATAAAAAGCAAGCCTTGAAAGTCATTATCACACTTGAATTTTTACACCTGAAGTGTCATACAGTTGCTGTTCAAAGATAATCAGATTGGGATTTGGTGTTTTGCATGTAAACAGGTCAAATTGGTATTTATTTACCACACAATCCAAAGGCTTATGTAAGACTCTTACCAGAGGTGGATAATGAGAAATGTGTTTCCTTGGGGTTGATTCTGAAAAGTGGATGATTTACATCATGAATGTGCTCAGAATGGAAACTGAGAAAGTACTAGTGCAGAAATCTGAAACACGTGGTCAGTCAGTGTGGTCTGAGTGATCAGGGAGGTGGATTGAAACTGGTCAAAGGGAAGAATTCAGAGAGTTGTGGTCAATGAGATGGAGTCCAGTTGGAGGCCTGTAGCTAGCGGAGTCCTACGGGAGTCATTACTGGGACCAGTTCTGTTCAATATATTCATCATTGACCTGGATGAGGGCACAGCAAGTGCCTGTCAGCCTGTCAGCAAGTTTGCTGATGGCACAAACTGGGTAGAGTGGCTGCCACACAAGAGGATTGTGCTGCCATTCAGCCAGACCTGGACAGGCTGAGAGCTGGGTGGGGAGAAATTCAATGAAATTCAATCAGGGCAAATACAGAGTTTTGCATCCACAAAACAACAACCCCAGGTATCAGAATAGGTTGAGGACTGACTTGCTGGAGAGCAGTGAAGGGGAAAAAGACCTGGGGGTCCTGGTGGATGGAAAGATGAGCATGAGCCAGCAATGTGCTCTGCTCCCAAGAAGGCCAATGCCAGCCTGGGGTGGATTAGAAGGGCTGTGGTTGGCAGGTCAGAGAGGTTCTCCTCTGCCTCTGCTCTGCTCTGCTGAGGCTGCATCTGGAATATTGTGTCCAATTCTGGGCCCCTCAGTTCAAGAAGGACCTCAGGGAACTGGTCAAAAGATCACAGGATGTTAGGGGTTGGAAGAGACCCAAGGAGCTCATCAAGTCCAAACCTCCTGCCAGAGCACAGATCACAGAGGAACACATACAGACAGGCCTTGAAAGTCTCCAGAGAAGGAGACTCCACAATCTCTCTGGGAGCCTGTTCTAGTGGTCTGTGGCTCTGACAGAAAAGAAGTTTCCCCTTGTGTTAAGGTGGAACTTCCTGTGCTTCAACTTACCCATTGCTCCTTGTCCTATCACAAGGAGTGAGAAGAGCCTGTCCCCACCCTCCTGACCAGCCCTCACATATTTATAAACATTTATTAAATCCCCTCTCAGTCTTCTCCAAACTAAAAAGCCCCAGGTCCCTCAGCCTCCCCCCATAAGGCATGCCCTCCAGTCCCCTAATCATCCTTATAGCCCTCCACTGGACCCTCTCCCACAGATCCCTGCCCCTCTTAAACTGGGGAGCCCCAAACTGAATGCAGTATTCAAGATGAGGTCTCACCAGGACAGAGTAGAGGGGGAGGAGAACCTCCCTTGATCTGCTGGACACTGTTCTTAATACACCCCAGGATCCCATTGGCCTTCTTGGCCACAAGGGAACATTGCTGTCCCATGGATAACTTCTTATCCACCAGCACTCCCACAGGGCTGCTCTCCAGCAGATCACCTCCCAACCTGTACTGGTGCAGTTTATTATTCCTCCCCATATGCAGGTCTCTGCACTTGTTCTTGCTGAACTTCATTTGGTTCCTCTGTGCCCAGCTCTCCAGTCTGTCCAGGTCTTGCTGGATGGCTGCACAGCCTTCAGCTGGATCAGCCAAGCCTCCCAGTTTGGTGTCATCAGCAAACTTGCTGAGCAGACTCTGTCTGTCTGTCCCCTCATCAATGTCATTGATGAAGACTTTGAACAGAATTGGACCCAGCATTGATCCCTGGGGGACTCCACTAGTTACAGTTCTCCAGCTGGACCTGGAACCATTGATCACCACTCTGAACTCTATCTTGTAACCAGTTCCTAATCCACCTCACTCTCTGCTTTCCATCCCACACTTCCTGAGCTTGCTCACTACAATGTCATGGTGTCAAAGGCCTTGCTAAGGTTAAGGTAGACTACATCCACTGCTCTCCCTGAATCTACCCATTCAGTTACGTTAGCATTAAATGCTATCAGGTTAGTCAAGCATGACTGCTGCTTGGTAAATCCATGCTGGCTAGTCCTGATAACCTTCTTCTCTTCCAAGTGCCTCGAGATGCCCTCCAGAAGGAGCCACTCCATCATTTTTCCAGGGATGGAAGTGAGGCTGACTGGTTGATAGTTCCCTGGTACCTCTTTCTTGCCCTTTCTGAAGACTGGAGTGACATTGGCTCTCCTCCAGTCCTCAGACACCTCTCCTGTCTGCCACAATTTGACAAAAATGATGGAGAGTGGCAGAGAGATAACACGAGGCAGTTCTCTCTCACGCTTGGGTGCATTTCCTCAGGTGCTCAAGAGAGTCCAGCACAGACCCACACAAATGCTGAAGGCAGTGGAACATCTTCCTTAGGAGAGCCTGAGGCAGCTACAGCTGTGCTGCTTGGAGAGGAGGACCATGAGGGGTGACCTCATTCGTGTTGATAAATATGCAAAGGTAAGTGGCAAGAAGCTGGAGCCAGGCTCTGCTGGGTGATGCCCAACGACAGGACATGGGGCAATGGTGAAAGCTGAGGCATAGGAAGTTCTATGGAAACAGGAGGAAAATGTTTTCCCTGTGAGGGTGACAGAGCCCTGGAACAGGCTGCCCAGGGCAGTTGTGGAGTCTCCTTCTCTGGAGATATTAAAGAGGTGCCTGGATGTGTTCCTGTGTGATTTGGTACAGGAGATCCTGCTCTGGCAGGTGGGTTGCACTGGATTAACTTTTTAGGTCCCTTGAAGCCACTGATATTCTGTGATTCTTGTGAAATATCAACACGTTGAAGAAGTTGAGAAGTGCCTTTAGAAGTGTCTGAAGCACCTGGAAGCACTGTCACTTTACTGGTCCTTTCCATTTGTGCATTTTCCAGGGTGTTGGAGACTCCACGGCTTCTTCGGGCAACCTGTTCCAGTGCCTCACCACCCTCAAGATGAAGAATTTCCTTTTCTTGTCTAATCTAAACCTATCTTCTTCCAGTTTGAAACCATTACCCCATATCCTGTCACGACATGCCTTTGTAAAAAGTTCTTCTTCAGCTGTCCCATAGGTCTCCTTCTAATATTGGAAGGCTGCTATAAAGTCTCCCCAGAGCCTTCTCTTGTTTTTAAGCTAAAAAAGGGTTGGTTTAGACTAGGAAGACTTTTTTCACAGTGATAGTGGTAAAATCCTGTCACAAGTTGCCCAGAGAGGTGATAGAAGCCCCATTCCTTCAAACATACAAGGTCAGATTGGATCCAGATCTGAGCAACCCAATCTAGTTAAAGATGTCTCTACTCACTGCAGAGAGAGGTTGGACTAATTAAAGGTACCTTTCAAGCCAAATCATTCTGCCATTTTATCATTAATTCTATCAAGACCTGAATTTCAGAAAATCATGGAAGAGAATCAGTATTTGTAATTCTAGCAGTGAAATGATATAAGGATGGAAGGACAGAAGGATAGAAGGATGAAAGGAAAATAATGATCAGGAAAAGTGCAGTCAGGTCACAGACATAAAGTCAATTTCCTTTTAAGCCTATTCAGTGCAACTCCTGTAACACTATTTAAGGTTTGCTTAATGTTCCCCAGTCCCATCTCTATCCCCTGACACCTGTAATAATAATATGAGGTAACATGAAGCTATGCAAGATGCTGTAACTGCATTCTTGTGTCTCTCAGTTAAACCTCAGAGAATGAAAAACTTCCATAAAATGAAAATTTACATGTAGTTCATGTGCAGGAGATCCCATTCTCAACTTATTGACATCAAGTTTGCACATACCACAGGGCATGAAAGTAGTGTAATGCATGACAATCAATCCTGGACTTCCCCAATAACTATTTTTGACTAAGAAGGTAAAGCCAGTTCAGAATTATAAAGTTCTCTGGGTTAAACAAAAATCAGTATTATTTATAGGATGCCACAGTAGGTCTAAAAATATTATTAGCTTTTTAAACATAAATAAAGCTAGACTGAATTACAAAACAGAAGGCATCAGGCTGCTCAGATACATGAAATAGTCATGTTAAAAACCCAAGTCAAGAACCACCAATAAAACTCCCATTTGTCTAATTAGCCAAGGAACACAGTGGAAGGTGGAGCAAGGT
This sequence comes from Psilopogon haemacephalus, assembly GCA_013396835.1. Lineage (NCBI taxonomy): Eukaryota > Metazoa > Chordata > Aves > Piciformes > Megalaimidae > Psilopogon > Psilopogon haemacephalus. The sequence continues at coordinate 75,604 of VWZI01023583.1, forward strand.
TAAACTGCTCTAGCTAGCATAAACCTGTGCCAGTCTTTCACCACCCTCACTGGAAAGAACTTCCTCCTAACATCCAGTTTAAATCTCCCCTCTGCCAGTTTAAACCCATTACTCCTTATCCTGTCATTATAAGGCCTTGTAAATAGTCCTTCCACAGCCCTCCTGTAGTCCTCCTTCAGATACCAGAAGGCTGCTCCAAGATCTGCTGGAAGCCTTCTCTTGTCCCAAGAGATGAGCTCCAACTCTCATAGCCTGTCATCATAGCAGAGCTGCTCCAGCCCTCTGAGCATCTTTGTGGCCTCCCCTGGACTCTCTCCAGCAGTTCCACATCCTTCTTGTGATGGGGGTTCCAGAACTGCACACAGTACTCCAGATGGGGTCTGACGAGAGCAGAGTAAAAGGGGAGAATCCCCTCCCTTGCCTTGCTGGCCACGCTGCTCTTGCTGCAGCCCTTGCTCTTGCTGCTATCTGGGCTGCATGTGCATGCTCCCAGCTCCTGTTAAGCTTTTCATCAACCTAGACCCCCAGGTCCTTTTCCTCAGGGCTGCTCTTCAGACATTTGCCACACAGCCTGGCGTTGTGCCTGGGATTGTGCCGGCCCATGTGCAAGACCTTACATTTGGCCTTGTTGAATGTCATGAGGTTGGCCTGGGCCCACCTCTGGAGCCTGTCCAGGTACCTCTGGAGCCTGTCCAGGTACCTCTGGATGGCATCCCTGCCCTCTAGCAAGTTGACTAGATGACAAGTTATTCTCCATGACTAACCTTAATGAGCATTGCTGACAGTCTGGTGAAGGCTGTGTGCTCTCTAAGCAGAGAGGATGCAGCAGGTAGGCACAGGGAACCTCCTGCTTCCAACATGCCCCATCCCCAACCAGAGCTGACATTCTGCTGAGCCCAATCCAGTGATGGTGCCATCATTTACACCCTCACAGCAAGAGAACTATAGTAAGAGAACTGTAGCATTTGACACTGTCTCCCACAGCATCCTTCTGGCTAAACTGAGGCAGTGTGGTCTGGATGATCAGGTAGTGAGGTGGATGGGAACTCGTTGAAGGAAAGAATCCAGAGTGTCATGGACAATGCGAAGGAGTGTATTTGGAGGCCTGTAACTACTGGGGTCCCACAGGAGTCAGTACTGGAACCAGTTAGGGGTAATGGTGCAAGCTGAGGCACAGGAAGTTCCATGTAAACGTGACAAGGATTTTTTTTCCCTGTGAGTGTGACAGAACACTGGAACAGGCTGCTCAAGGTAGTTGTGGAGTCTCCCTCTCCGGAGATATTCGAAATCTGCCTTAATGTGTTCCTGTGTGATCTGGTCTAGGTGATCCTGCTCTTTCAGAGGGGTTGGACTGAATGAGATTTTGAGGTCTCTTCCAGCCCCTGACATGCTGTGATTCTGTGATATAACATGTTTTGATTCAAACCAGAAATGTATATGTCAATAGAAGAGAAGGTAAGTCCAGTTTCACAGAATCACAGCAAACATCCATTTGGAAAAGACTTCCAAACTCATCCAGTCCAAACTTCCATCCAGCACTGAAGGCTCCACACTAAACTATGTCCTTAAGCACCAGCCTCACAGGCTGAAGGAATGGTGACTCCAGCACTGCCCTGGACAGACCACTGCCTGGCCTTGCAGTTTCTGTGAAGGTGACTATTATTTTCATTTCCCCCCTGTTATGCTGTGGATCTCCAAGAAGATGAGTGCAAGTGTGCTGTGTGATACAGACAGGAGTCATAAACGAGAATGTTGGTGACCTGTACCTGCTGTGTGGGGACTATTTACGAGGTCTTGTAATGACAGGACTAGGAGTAATGAGTTTAAACTTGAAAAGGGGAGATTTAAACTGGATGTTAGGAAGAAGTTATTTAGAGTGAGGGTGGTGAGACTCTGGAACATCTTGCCCAGGGAGGTTGTAGCTGCTCCCTCCCTGGAGGTGTTTAAGGCCAGGTTGGATGAGGTCTTGAGAGAGCTGTTCTAGTGGGAGGTGTTCCTGCCTATGGCATGGGGTTAGAACTAGATGATCTTTGAGGTCACTCCCAACCTAAACCATTCTATGATTCTATGAAATGGTGAGGATTATATTTATTGAACATGATTGTGATGCATTTCCTTCACAGGAATTGGTATCAGCAAAATTATTTCCAAATTAACTACTAGTGCATTTTTATGTGATGCACATTAAAGGGGTTGGACTTTGGATAGCCATAATAGGAATGATGACAGTAATCAAGGTAGGTGGATGAAGCATCAGGAGAAACACGGCAGAAATTTAGCAAAGATCAAGTGCCAGTGTAAGGGAAAATGAAAGAGAGAAGAAAAGACTAGAAAACATTTCCTGAGGGCAAAAACAAGGTTAAAAAATTATCATTACTGACACTCTGCAGTTACAATAAGGACTGTGCAAATTAATATGTAATAAAGAATAATAATAATAGTTGACTAGCACTTGCTAGATGGGAAGAGGCAGAAGACAATAGGAAGATGAGTCTAATAACAGAGATATTCTGCCCTCACTGCAGTAAAGGCCTTGGAAGATGCTCAGGGTGAGGAAATCTCCATGGAGATTTACAAAAGCTATTCCTTGTTTTAATTTTGTAGGCATAGTTCTATCTCTATACAAGTCCCGAGACCCATTCAGGTTTCCTGAAGGTACTAGAAGATGAAATTTGACTTTCAAATGAGAAGACCTTAAGTGTAAGTGGTGTTTCACAGCCTTCTGAAGGAGGAGGTGGACTATCTACAGGTTTCACAGTGCTGCAATCAGATCACGGTCCCAGCTCTGCCGACTCATCTCTTCCAAGAATCTTCTTATCACTAATGCCTCAGCACATTACATTTCAGGTTTGGGCTTCAAAGTATCTTCACATGATATTGTTGATCAGACACAGGATTTTTGATCAGTGTCTTTCTAAAGCAGAGAGGAACAGAGTGACAATGGAAGGGAGAAACCTCATGACTCTCTCCAGCTACCTGAAAGAATGTTGTGGAGAGATTGGTGCTGGTCTCTTCTCACAGGTAATCACACAGAATCACAGAACTGTGGAAGGGGCCTCAAGGATCATCCAGTTCCAACACCCCTGTCATGGGAAGGGACAATTCCCACTAGATCAGGTGGCCCAAAGCCATATCCAGCCTGGCCTTACAAACATCCAGGAATGAGGCTTCTACCACCTCCCTGAGCAACCTGTGCCAGTGTCTTACCACCCTCCTGGTGAACAACTTCTTCCTAACATCCAATCTGAATCTATCCACTTCTAGTTTTGCTCCATCCCCCTCCAGTTCTACCACTACCTGACACCTAAAAAGTCCCTCAGCAGCTTTCTTCAGATACTGGAAGGCCTGAGGAGACCTTATTGTGATAGAAGAGGGAACGGCCTCAAGCTGCAACAGGGCAGGTTTAGGTTGGATGTTAAGAGATCATTTTTCATGGAAAGAGTGGTCATTGGAACAGGTTGCTCAGGGAGGTAGTGGAGTCACCGAGCCTGGCTGTGTTTAAAGATCGTTTGGCTGTGGTTCTTGGGGATAGGATTTAGGGCACACCTTGTAGAGTAGGATTTTCAGTTGGATTTGGCGATCATGAGGGGCTTTTCCAACCAGAATGTTTCTGTGACTCTGCGATTCTGTGCTGAAGGGATTGTTTTTCCTCCACGCTAGCATGTGCACCTCGGATTTTCTGACAGAGTTCACCTAGTTGTGGTATAAACCATTGTCACTATTTGCCAAACCTTCTCTCCCTTGCTTGCTACTTTCTGTAGCTGTAAATTGAATAGGATTGATTATAGCCAGCATTTGACTTGATTGGCTTTTAACTGAGCGGGTTCAAATGGATTAAAGATTTTCTATTATCAGCCTTTCAGATGACAAGTGCTGATGAACCTGATGGAGGTACCAATGCAGCTAACTTGTAAGTGGGGTTTTGGCTGCAAGGGTTATCATGGCAGGAACGTCTTCAGTTCCTGCACACATTTTGCTGGCAGAAAGCAGGGAGCACTGCTGTGTTGTGTATTCCATTCAAGTTTCTCACTGGGAAATAGCTATGATTGTCATCCTTGGCCAGGTTTAAATTGACAGCTTTATCAAAACATCCCTGGAATGGTGCTGCAAGTTACTTGCTTGTGAGAGGTTTTATCAGCTGGCAAAAATTTATGTGGAGGTTTGCTCATTAAAATTATATGCCAATAGCTAGACAGAGACAATGAAATAACCAAAAGCAGCCAAAGGGAGCATATTTATTTTAAATAAAAATAAAAACCCTTTCAGAGAAAGGAAACCTACCCATGCAAAAAAGGGGCATAAATTGCACATCTTTATTTAATATTTTACCTTCAAAAAGCTAATAATTAGAACTGGAAAGGTTAGGCTGGTTGAGTTTTACAGCTGAGCACACTCCCTGAGCATGCTCAAATCAACATTTATGAGATTAATTTATAAGCTCTTCAAATTCTGAATCTCCAAGGTTTATGCTGTCTGTGCATTGTTTGCATAATGCAGTTTTATACCACTAAGGCACTGCCTGTAACGGGATTATTTTCATATCCAGCACATTAAAGACAGTGCCATGCAGATATTGTAATGTGTTTATGTCCGAGATAGCAGGTAAAGTGTCTCTCCTCCTGATTATCCATGAAGCAAAGGGAGGGGTGTGGATATTTTGGGAGAGAGTGTACCCTTAGTGAAATTAATTCCCCAATGGTTTTATTAAAGTCTGCAAATTGCATTATTTTCCCATCATGTTTGAAATATTGCACTTCCTTAATGCTTGCCCTAACCCATGGCATGCCATCTTCCCTGGAGTGTCTAGACATGGTGTCTTAGATTTATGTGTATGATCTCAGTGTGTTACAACATCACTCCTGACTAATGCATGATTACAATACTTACATATATTCCCAAGTGTCACAGTATTGATTAGAAAATCACCAATCTGCATATGCACACCATCTGTGCTTAAAAGAAGCAAAATATGCAGGATGACATTCGCCTCACTCAAAGGGAAATTCAGATGCTAACTAAAAGAACACATAGAAACCCTTTTTTCCCCCTGTGTTTTGTTTTCTCAAATGACAAAGAAAATTAATCTTGTTTCTGCAAAACAACAGCCTATGCCTCTGACAGTTTAAATCAGAAGCCTTTTCCTCTCCACACAGCAAAGAGACGTACCTTTAGCAACCACATGCAAATGACCTGTGCTTTAGAGGATAAAACATCCAGCATGGAAGGGAAGCACCGTTCTGCAGTTAGTGAAAATCCCAGCTCAGAGGTGAGAACAGGGGACCCTGCAGCAGAAGGGGCTGTAGTCAGCAGCAAGCCCTTTTTCAGATGAAAGCTGCAAGAGTAGTTGTAAAAGATGAATGAGGCCCTTGCTTACTGGGGTGAAATGCTTTTAAAGGACAAGAATCTGCTTATCTTTGATTGATTGCTCAGTCTGATACTTTTCTTTATAAATTTTATTGACTACAAGCCCATAAATCAAAGAAAAACAAATCACAGGTTCAATTTAGGGGGCATTGACATCCTGCCATCTTGCAGCAGTAGCTTAGAAGTCACAGGACAGGAAAGAGTAGGGATACAGGGCATTCACAAAGACAAAAGCATCTATTTCAGGTAAGCTGTTACTTCAGGTGTTTGTAGATGATTATTCATTTGTGTCCTATAAGGTTAAGTCAAGAGAAAAATGCAGACAAGCCAGCTACCACAGAATTACAAAAGGTTAGGGGTTGGAAGTGACCTCAAAAGATCACCTAGTCCAACTCTCCTGCCAGAGCAGGAACACCTAGACCAGATCACTCAGGAATGCATCCAGGAGGGTTTTGAATATTTCCACAGAAGGAGACTCTACAATCCCCCATGACAGCCTATTCCAGTGTTCTGTCACCCTCACAGGGAAAACTTTTTCCTCCTGTTTTCATGGAACTTCCTATGCCTCACGTTCTACCATTGGCCCTTGTCCTGTCACTGGATATCACCCAGCAGAGCCTGGTTCCAGCCTCTTGGCACTCACTCGTACATATTTATAAACATTAATGAAGACACCTCTCAGTCTCCTCCTTGCCAAGCAGCACAGCCCAAACTCCCTCAGGCTCCTGGCCTAAGGAGGATATTCCACTGCCTTCAGCATTTTTATGGCTCTCTGCTGGACTCTCTGAAGCAGTTCTCTGAGGTCCTTCTTGAACTGAGGGGCCCAGAACTGGGCATAATATTCCAGATGCAGCCTCACCAGGGTAGAGTAGAAGGGGAGCAGAACCTGTCCTGACCTACTAATGACACCACTTCTAATACACCCCAGAATGGTGTTGGTCTTCTTGGCCACAAGAGAACATTGCTTCCTCATGGTCATCCTTCCATCCACTAGGACCCTTCAGGTCCTTTTCCCCAGGATTACTTTTTCCCAGTCCATAAATGCAGAATTTACAACAAGCAGACATACTTACCATCATACTGCTGCATCTCTCTCCTATCTGTGAGACTATGGGATTGTATTCACACATCCCTGACCTCCATAAAGACGTTAACATTCACAATTGAAACTATCAAAGGAGGAATCATACTTCTTTCAAGGAGAACTGAGTGTTTGGGAAGTTCATAACCTATACACTGAGGCACCCCCCCCACAGCATCATGAAAGAGAAGTGATAGCCATAGATCTTGCTCATAAGAGGCACATAGCATAATATGACAGCATGATAATACAGATTAATTTGTGCTGTTGGCCTTGACACAATATTCTATTGTGTCTTCTTTTAAAGTCACCACTCAGGTCACTGTAACATCTGGTGCTTAACAAAAAAAAAAAAATTAAAAAAAATTGTTGGAACAAATGGTACTCTACTATCATTATAGAGTGCAACCTCTCTGCTAGGGGTCCAATTTCCAGGCTACCCTGACTGAACTATATTATTAGTAGTTGTTTTACAATTCACATATTGCCACGGTACACAAAATACCTAATTTTCCAAAGTAGCCTTTTGAAAGCTAGATTGTGTTCTGTGTAAGCAGGACTGACTGTTGCTTTTTTTTTTTTTTTTAATATCTGGAGACATCTGGAATGGCTCAGCCCACACATTGCTGACTACTCTGGCCTTGACCCAGCAAAGCACTTTACCTATGCACATGCACTTATGCACACAAAAAGCCCCCTAGACTTTAGGAGGATATACTTTTAAGTTACATACGTGGTAGAATACCTTGCTGAGCTTTCAAATAGGTTTCACTACATTGTCCAGAAATCACACAGTGCTCAGTATTGCATCCTCCTAGTCTTACACCGTTTGAGTTTCAGCTTCTGCTTGAATCTAACTCAGTGCTGTGAAAAGCTGGGGCAGACTTTTAGGAGGAGACTTAAGATCAGGAAGATGATCTCTCTTCTACGAGGACAGGCTGAGGGAGCTGGGGTTGTTCAGCCCGGAGAAGTCTCCAGGGAGACTTAATAGTAACCTGCCAGTACCTGAAGTGGGCTACAAGAAGGCTGCAGAGAGACTGCAAAGGCCTGCAGGGACAGGGCGAGAGCAATGGCTTCAAACTAGAGTAGAGCAGATTTAGATTAGATATTAGGAAAAAGTTCTGCACCATGAGAGTGATGGAACACTGGAACAGGTTTCCCAGGGAGGTGCTTGGGACCCCATGCCTGAGGCTATTGAAGGTGAGGCTGGACAGGGCTGTAGACAACCTGCTTTAGTTGAGAATGTCCTTGCTGAGTGCAGAGGGGGTTGGACTGGATGACCTTTGGAGGTCCCGTCCAACTCAGACCATTCTATGATTCCATGATTCTATGATCAGCAGAAAAGATCAAGAAGTTTTGTTTCACACAAGGAATTCCAGGGTGTTTAATATGGAAAAGCAAATAGTAATGACTTTGCCCTTGAAGCTATGCCAGTGCCTTACCACTCTTCTTACCGCTGCTGTGCCAGCTTACTGTTTCACAGCAGAGATTCTTCATGTAATCACAGACAGAAGTTGCCTGCAAAAGATCCTAGGGAATCCCACAAGGCTTCTATGGAAGCGATTAATGGTTTCCAGCAGGCTTGTGATCTTTACCTGACCTGAAGCAGATTGCCAGGTCTGTTAGCATTTCAGCTCTTCCAAGCAGTAAGAAGGCACACCACTCAAGCTGGGCTTATCTAACCATATTGTGTTTGTGCTGGGCATCACAGTAAGCTGATCCTCCTGAGCTTCACAAATCTGGCAGCCATTTCTGTCCCAGAAGAGCAAATATGAAATGTTACTGCTCTGTCACCTGATTTGCCCTTGGTTTGCAAGCACAGGCCGAAATGAATTAGCACTGAGAATTACATCTGTAGATGAGTACTACACAATTGACATATTGAAATTGGTGGGGTTTTTTTCCTTAGGTGGAAAATATCCCCAGAATCAAGACAGTGAAAAATCATTATAAGCATCTGTGAACTAAAAGGTGTGAGTCACAGTGCCTGAGAAAGGATTGATACCTCCACAGCTGTTAAAAGGGAAGAGAGCTGAGGTGAACACAGGTGTATTTACAGTGAAGAATGTGCATGTGGAGCCAAGGGCCAGTAGAAAGAGGCCAAAAGTTGTCTGGCACAAGAAAAGAGGAGTGCAGAAAATGCCTCCACCACATGGCTGGAGGAGGAGGAGGAGGTGGTGGTGGCTGTCATGTTGTGACTTGGGCCAAGGTGAAGTCATTTACACTTGTTTTAAATTAGAGTTCTCCCATGAGGTCCCAGCTGATCTCCATAATAAGTTTATATACACTTACTGAAACGAAGGAAAAAGGAAAAACAACCAAAGATTGACCCCGCTGAATACAGCATGGAGACATCAGTCACCAACGACCTAACCTCATTAACTCCTCCTAAGATTTCAGGTGTTAGCCTGTGGTTGTCAGCTACTGGAGAACTGAGTACAATGAGGTATCTCTTAAACATTGTTTTTTTCAGGCCATCTTTCTGATCTTGTTTGTTCTGCAGTTTCTTAGAAGTTACAACTGCTGAAGGAAGTAGAGAAAATCCAGGGGAAATTAAAAAAACCAAAAAAACGAAAACCAAACCTGCTCTCCTATGCAGCTTCATGCCACTGGGTCAGTGATTAACAAAGACAGGGTCTTACTGCATGGAAGTAAATGGAGTTCATTAAAGACATGAAAGTTAGCAGGGCCAAAAAGGAGAGACTGTACAAAAGAGGATGAAATAAGTGCCTAACAAGTGTGAATTTTACTTCCTCGGTGCAATAAGGAGAGTTTCTAACTACTAACTATTCTACATATATATATATGTGTATATATATATATATATATATATATATAATAGTGTCTTTAAGATAGGTACCACCATATGAAATCAGGAACATTCAAATTAGGATGTATTACTTAAAAAAAAACCAACCCCACAACTCTGTCTTGCTGCAATGCTGCAGTCTTTGTCCCACGGATTGAAAATTTAGGTTTCCACGGGAAATGGAAAGAAAGGTTAATAGCATTTAAGTGGAATGGACTCATGCAGTTAAATCTGGATGCAAACCCCCACAAAACTACAAGTTTGTCACCAGTGTTACTTGCTTGACTATACTGGAGGGCTGCAAAGAAGGATAGCTGGAGCAGCTCTGCTATGAGGACAGTCTATGAGAGTTGGGGCTCTTCAGGCTTCCAGGAGACCTTGGAGTGGCCTTCTGGCTGGAGAGGAACTATTTACGAGGTCTTGTAATGACAGGATGAGGAGTAATGGGTTTAAACTGTCAGAGGGGAGATTTAAACTGCATATTAGGAAGAAATTGTTTACAGTGAGGGTGATGAGACACTGGCACAGGTTGCCCAGGAAGGCTGTGGATATTCCCTCTGTGAAGGTGTTCCAAGGCCAGGTTGGATGATGTCTGTTCTAGTGGGAGGTGTCCCTGCCTATGGCAAGGGGTTGGAACTACATGATCTCTGAAGTCTGTTCCAACCTAAACCATTCTATGATTCTATGATTCTATCTAACAAGGATATTCCTCTTCTAACAAGGCTTCCTGTTCTGGTTGCTGTTTCTGGATTTGAGATGTTGGTCTTTTCCACTGGGCTGGCTCCTGCATGCTTGGGTCGGGGGAACTGTTTTATCGTTGGCTTCTGCTGCCGCTTCTGCGTTTTGCTATGCTTGTCTGCCAACAGGCTAAGGTGGAAGTCCCAGGTCCTGCACCTGGGTAACAGCAAACCCATGGTAAGCTTGGGGATGTGTAGTTAGAAAGCTGTGACTTGGGGATGGACCTGGAGGTTCTGGTTGACAGTTGATTAAATATGAGCCAGCAGTTCCCAGGTGGCCAAGAAAGCAAATGGCATCCTGGCTTGGGTTAGAAACAGGGTGGGCAGCAGGGACAGGAGGAGATCATCCCTCTGTGCTCAGCACTGTGGAGGCCACATCTCAAGTGCTGTGTTCAGTTCTGGACCCATAATTACAAGAAGGACATTGAGGGGCTGGAGTGTGTCCAGAGAAGGTCAACAAGGATGGTGAAAGGCCTGAAGCACCTGGGCTATGAAGAAGAGCTGAGGGAGCTGGGGATGTTCAGGCTGGAGAAGAGAAGGCTGAAGGCAGACCTCATTGATATCTATGGCTCCCTGCAGGGAGGTTGGGGTGAGGAAAGTGCAGCCTCTGCTCCTTGGTGGCAAGAGACAGGAGCAGAGAAAATGATTCCAAGCTACCCCAGGGGAGGTTCAGGCTGGATGCTAGGAAATATTTCTTCCCAGAGAAGATTCTCAGCCATTGGAATGTTCTGCCCAGAGCAGTGCTGGAGTTAACCATCCATGGAGATGTTTCAACAGCCTGTGGAGCTGGCACTTAGTGACATGGTTCAGTACTGACCCTTCAGTGCTTGGTGGAAGATTGTACTGGATGAGCTTGGAGGCCTTTCCCAGACAGATGTTTGCTGCAGTTCTGTGATTATCCCTCCCATCTGTGAGGGGAGCAGGGGAATTGTGAGAGCAGTCTGAGACACACTTTCTCCTTTATGAGACACCATTTAAGAGATTATCTGTTGTCTAAGTAACTCCTGGAGTAGACAGGAAGAATCAGAGCTTCCAATATCTTGTTACTGCTAGGTGAATGCCACAAGTAGCACATCCTGGAAGCAGGAAACTGTCCCCATTTGCAAACCTCAAAATAAAGCAAGAGGATGGACAAAAAAACCTGCTTGTTGTGAGCATCCTTGAACAACTGCAATCTCAGCAGAGAAGACAAGGAAGAAATAAGGCTAGTGTGAGTAAATTAGGCAAACAAAATGTGGACTTTAAGCAATTGTTAACATAAGAATTTGGACAAAACTTTTTAGGGCCTTGCAACCACATGGTTCTTCAGAAAGTGCAGTTTTAAGTACAATGCTGCCATTTAAAATTTTTAAGCATTAGGGTGAAAATCTGACTTGTAATAAAAATAAAAAGAGAAAAAAAAAAAAAAAGGAGAAAAAAAAGAAGGCACCACAAAAACTCCAGAATAATACCACAACAATCCTACCATGCTGGCACATTGCTGATAATCATTATAATAATATAGCTAAACCATGTAAGGTCTTGAAAACATCACACTTCTAACTTTGCTCCCACTGTTTTAATGTTCCCAGACTTGCAGGGAAAATGAAGAACCCAGTCTGGTGTTTTCTTCAGATAAAAACAGTTTCAAAATAGGTTAACTGTCAGTATCATGAATTAATATCACAGAAGTAGAGAAGCTCAAATAACAGGCTTAGGTCATAAGCAAAGAAGCAAGAAGACAAACCTTATGCCTTGACCTGGGAAAGGATAGCTGCATCACTCCTGCAGGAAAATGCTTACATAAAATGAAAGCTGTGTTTAATAATTCTGTGGTGCTTTAAAAAATCAAAACAGCAAAACTACATTTGTGTTTTATTCTACAGAGGCAGCTTTTGATGTTGAAGTATAACATAGTAGCTACAAAAACTGATGCTCAGGATAAAAATCTACAGCTTTTAGCCCATGCTTTGAATTCTTCATGGTTTTATACCCCCACCTCTTTTTCAGAAAACCTCTGCACATCTAAATGATAACAATTCAAGTAGCAGCTCCTTCCCTGGAGTTGAACAAAATTGAAAAGATCAAAGTTAGTGAGATCTTGTTCAAAGGTGAAGAGGTGAAATCTTATGTGAGTTGGAGGATCAGAGCAAATAAAACTGTACAATGCTTAGTGTGTGACTCCCAAAGCACACTTTCATCAAGGTAACTTCATTTTCATCTGAATTAAAGCTATAGCTCAGTTTTTGTTAAAATAAGGAAGGGCCCAGAATTAGCATGGTTACAAAGAAAAGAAGCCTTTTCCCAACAGTGAAAAGTAAACACCAGGAAAACGTGAAAAATTATATATATATATATATATTT
>VWZI01023583.1:87983-100106 GCA_013396835.1 Psilopogon haemacephalus
AGTGTATTTTGAGGGGGGGAGGGGAGGGGATGCAGAGAAGGACATCTAAAAAGTGGTTTGTTTTTTTTTCCTTCCCTATAAAGTCTACATGTGACTGATGTGGCATCACATAATGTATCATAATGAAATACAGCTGCCAGAAAAAAAACTTCAAATGCTGCCCTTTTTCTGGAGGAGAAAAAATAAAAATACTATAAGAAAATAGGCACCTTTACAGCAAAAGCTTTTAAAGCTTTAAAAGCACAGCAACCAGTAAAAAGGTTCTCAGGTAAAGGCTTCTTTACTCAATTTTGTCTAAGTACCTAGAAGCTACATAGGAGGAGGGGGTGGGAGGCGGGGGGGAAGGAGATGGAAAATAATGTTCCAGCCTCTGTGAGAACCGCAGACATCCTGAACATGCAGCACCAAGACTCAGAAAGACAAGAGGATGGTAATGTCCTTGTCTCACCATGGCATTTTCAAACACGAGAGAAGATTCTTCTCCAGTTTACTGAGAACTGCACTACATTATGCTAATAATGCCTATCTGAGATTGTTTTAGCATGAATGTGGGCAGAAATAAAGCAAAGTGGTCACAAACATACAGAAGCTGAATACAGAGATACATCTCAGCTTTCCTGGTTTGCATATGTAGAATTCCATAGAATCGTACAGTAGAATCGGAATCATAGAATCATAGAATGGTTTAGTTGGAAGTGACCTCAAAGATCATCTAGCTCCAACCCCATGCCACAGGCAGGGGCACAACCCACTAGAACAGGTCTCTCAAGACCTCATGCAACCTGGCCTTGAACATCTTCAGGGAGGGAGCAGCCACAACCTCCCTGGCAACCTGTGCCAGTCTTTCACCACCCTCACTGGAAAGAACTTCTTCCTAACATCTAGTCTAAATCTCCCCTCTGCCAGTTTAAACACATTACCCCTCATCCTGTCATTACAAGACCTTGTAAATAGTCCCTCCCCAGCCCTGCTGTAGGCCCCTTCAGATACTAGAATGCCACTCCAAGGTCTCCTGGAAGCCTTCTCTTCTCCAGGCTGAAGAGCCCCTACTCTCATAGCCTGTCCTCATAGCAGAGCTGCTCCAGCCCTCTGAGTATCTTTGTGGCCTCCTCTGGACTCACTCCAACAGTTCCATGTCCTTCTTGTGGTGGGGGCTCAGAACTGCACACAGTACTCCAGGTGGAGTTGCATTTCAATACTTTCTGGATTGTCAGTTGGCATACATTTCTACTAGCTTTCATTTCAGCTACATAAACATCCATCTCCACCTATCACAAAGTATGATTTAAAATACACACAAGCAGGTCCCAAAGGGGTGACACAATCTGCTGGTGCACACCTGTTAGTACAGGGCTTAAAGCGGAGAAATCAAGCCGTTGTCATTTCTTCTTTATCTGCAGTCCAGGTCACTATTTCTTATGTTACCTTTGGGGTACAGAAAGAATTGATCTATTGTCATAGGTCCATTGCCAACCCCCTGCAATTAATCAGCGCAAAGAACTGTGAAAGTGCTGCAGGTAGACTAAATCTCTTGATGACAGGGAATCTCAAAGCATTGCATAAGAAATGTTACATGAACAAAATATCAGGCAGCTGTGCTCGCAAGTGTGGCTGCCTTGCAAGCACATGGTGTGCTGGACCTGGACCTGTTTGATTGAGTTAGTTTTTTGCATTTTTGCAAATTTCGCTTTGCATGGTGCCACATGGAAGGTGATAATTGCTGCGTTTGAAAGGGATGACTTGCTGGGATTACAGGCTTCTTGCTGCAGAACCAACCCCAGCCGCAGAAGCAAAAGTTTCTGCAGTGTTCAGATGCTCTAAACAAACCTTCTAAGCTCACTATACAATGGCATTCACAAGATCACAGGATGTCAGGGTTGGAAAAGACCTCTGGAGATCTTCCAGATCAACCTCTGCCAGAGCAGGACCACAGAATCTAGCACAGGTCACACAGGAATGCATCCAGATAGGGCTGGAAAGGTTCCAGAGAAGGAGATTCCACAACCTCTCTGAGCAACCTGTGCCAGTGCTCTGCGACCCTTACAGTCAAAAATTCTTCCTCATGTTGAGGTGGAATTTCCTGTTCTGCAGTTTCCATCCCTTGCCCCTTGTCCCATCCCAGGACACAAGTGAGCTGAAGCTGTCCCTATCCCTTCCTTCCTGACCCCCAGCCCTCAGACATTTACAGACATAGCTCAGATCCCCTCTCAGCCTTCTCCTCTCCAGATTAACCCAGCCTCAGGGCCCTCAGCCTTTCCTCATCAGGCAGTGCTGCAATCCCTTCAGCATCCTTGCAGCCCTTTGTTGGACTCTCTCCAATAGATCCCTGTCTCTCTTGAACTAGGGAGCCCAGAACTGGATGCAATATTCCAGGTGGGGCCTCACTAGGGCAGAGTAGATGGGGAGGGACAACCTTCCTCAATCTGCTGCACACACTCTTCTGTGTTACACCCAGCAACGCTATGTTTTGAGGCTTGGCTTCTCTTTCCTGTGTGACTGTTCCATTCATCTACGCAACAGAAAACATGCCAACAGTCACTATTCTGGCATTCAAGACAAAGTCAAAACCTGCCTGGACATGTTCCTGTATGGTCTGGTGTAAGTGATCCTGCTCTGGCAGAGGAGTTTGACTGGATGATCTTTCGAGGTCCTTTCCAGCCCCTGACATTCAGTGATTTTCTGAAAGTCTCAGAAGATGGGATAATAGGTCAGATGCATCACACTGTTATTTTTCCTTTCTGTATTTGTATTTGTTATGGACTATAAACCCTGATGATCCCATGAAGGGCTGTGACCATGAATCCCAATTGGCTGAGCAGTGCTATTTCATGGTGGGGCGAGCCTGGCAGCAACAAATTCAGTCAACATAATGATTGCAGTTTCACTGCACTGCTCTGCTTCCTGGGAACCTGCAGAAGATGAGTGACTGTGCCACAACCATAAATTCAGGCACATACAGAGCTGAAATTTCTTGCAGAGCTTGAAGTCCCTGTGAAATGTCAGGCTAATAAATATGGTGATCATATCTGCTATTTGGTGAAAATATTAATTAAGCAGGAAAAGTTAACAAAAATATATTCCCCAGAATTATACAGCAGAAAAGGTGTGGTTTTGTTTTTGTTGTTTTTTTTTTTCTTTTTCATGGTTATAGGAAAGCAAAATGCCACGGATTTTTCATCTTTAATACCTAAGAGATTTATAAGCATATTGCATCCATAAAACTTGGTTCATCACTGCAGTACGCAGCTCAGATATGCATATTTAATTACTCTGGAAGTAATTTACTTGTACAGATGGTGGTATTAGAAAATCTTACTTCAATTTAAATTACTTCTATTTGAAAAACAATGTTATTATGCTCTGAATCTTGAGTGAAGAATTCGCTCTTATTAAAGATGAATAATACTTGACAATCGTAATTAATCTGCGACTAATCTAATACTTCCTCAATAAACATTTTGTTTCAGATTTCACAAACTGGAGTATCCTCTTTCCAGGAGGTTGATCTAGCAGCATTTCATAGCTAAACACACTTATTGTGAAGGACCTCTTCATGCTCTTGGGGTAAGTGAGGAGGGGTTAGTTTGTTGACCATCTCTGAGACTTCCCAAGGCAGAGAAACGTTGCAAGCTTGGTTTTATCTCTCTGCAAGATTAAGCAGAGATTAAAACAAAAGGGTACACTTCAGGAAAATACCTGCCAGGCATAAGATTTCAGGAAAGCTGTGACTCAGTGTGCATGTTGGCAGTCTAGGACAAGCTTTAAAGAAAGGATTCAAAGCATCCTGCCTTTACTGCTAGCAGTGAGCTCTCCCAGCAGCGCCCACCCTGCCCCTCACATCGCCTGGCTCACACCGCCTAAGTAACAGCAGTCGCAGGAGTGGGCATGCGGCAGAGGCAGTCAAAACTGCCAGCCTGTTCGATTCATTCTTACACTCTTCCTGGGAAAATGCTACTGCTTCTTCAAGTGAGATTGTTTTCTTCTTGTAGGTTAAGGGAAACTAAGAGTTTATTGGTGTAACTATAGAGACAAGTCCTCCAAAGAGACCAGAAGGTCTTGTGGGGGACAGAGGACATGGTGATTGTTATTCTTTTCTCTTGTCCTCCATCTCCCTCTATAAGGGAGTTCACACCAATGCTCCCTCTCCCTTCTCTCTGCCCCCATCATGCACAGCTGTTATCTCTCTGGCTTGTGGAGGAGGCTGTGGCCTTCCACAGCCGCCGTGGCAGGGAATTCCTTGCTGCACCACCGGGGCTGCTGAGGCCTGTGGGGGAACATTCAGGCCTGGTGAAGGCCTGGTGAAGGCCTGGTGTGTCCAGGCTGGGGGAGGGGTGCGTGTGTGTGTGCTGAGACTGGGGCGGGTTGGCCTGCTCTTGGGCAGGCCCAGGCTGGGGGAAGGGGCAGGGGGGAGGTTTTGGGAAGCTTTGGAAGGTTTGGGCCCAAGTGGAGAAGTAAACCTAATTTATGTATGTATTCCTTTTCCCTGAATACCTTTTGTATTTCACAAGGATGATTAGGGGACTGGAGCATTGCCTGATGAGGAGAGCCTGAGGGACCTGGGGCTTTTTAGTCTGGAGAAAACTGAGAGGGATTTGAGGGCTGAGTGTCAGGAGAGGGGGGGACAGGCTCTGCTCACTTGCTCCCTGTCATAGGACAAGGAGCAATGGATGTAAGCTGCAGCACAGGAGGCTCCACCTCAGCACGAGGGGGAACTTCTTTACTGTAGGGGTCCCAGAGCACTGGAACAGGCTCCCCAGAGAGGTTGTGGAGTCTCCTTCTCTGGAGACTTTCAAGGACCATCTGGATGTGTTCCTCTGTGACCTGAGCTAGATTGTATGGTCCTGCTCTGTCAGAGAGGTTGGACTTGATCTCTTTGGGTCCCTTCCTACCCCTGACCTCCCATGATACTGTGATATACCTGTAAATATATATATTCATATTCAGCCTCCAGTTCTGTGCAAGGGTCTTTTATTTCACTTCCTTGGGGTAAAATCCCTTTCTGTCTTTTTGCCCCAGGAAGCTCATGGCTCAAGCTTAGGACACTTGCACAGAACAATGAAAGGTCTATCTGTGTTTGATCGGCTTCCTTCAGCATAGTCTGTCTTTATTAGAGCAATGGCTAGATCAGAGGTGGCTGCTGTGGTTGCTATGGTAAGCGTTCATGTTTCATTGAAGCCTGAACAGCCACAATCTGCACAAAGGGCTCCCGAGTGGCCCTAAAATATGCTTTACCTTTCCTCTTCTTCCACCTCTTTCCTCAGGACAAAGCAGTTTTCTGACAGTCAATCTGATTTTGAGGACCTGCTCAGAATAAGATGCTTCATCCCTTCTCTCTGTGCAACATTAACATCGTGGTCTAGATTCAGTGCAACAAAACAACCTTTGTGGACCTGATTCAAAGATCTGGAACGGACTTGAATTTCTCACACAGTTCTGGGAGAGCAGGAGATGATGGATGAGGTGCACCTCTGAGCCACTGTAAGCCACTGTAAGCCACATGCCTTTCTCAAATTAAAATTCAGGAAAATATTAAAACTCAAAAGCTCACACTGATGACAAGGGCTGCCATGTCTGAAGAGCTGCACAGCCCAAGAGGGATTGCACAGTCTGGAGGACAGATACTTCACACAGGCAGGACAATCTGGGTGCCACAGGGAAAGGAAAAGGTCAGGACACTTCACCCTGTTAGTAAATCTGCTTCTGCTATAGCAAAGGAGCTGTGGTGCTCTGACTGTGGCTGGCATTCAATTTCCAGGCTTCTTTTCTTTTTTAATCATCCTCATTACAAGAAAAAATTATCTCCTTTACTTTTAATGTATTTTACACTAATTCAGAATTTCCAGTAGTGTCTTTCCCAGGAAATTTTAGCACTTTTACTTCCACTGAGTTTTAAAAAGGATCAAGGGATTTTCTTTTTTTACATTTTGAATATATCAGTTTTCACAAACCGTCTGTGGCTGTCACTTTTCCAGGTAGATACCCATCATTTGCATTACCATACCAAACCACTGTAGTCTCCTGGTTGTCCAAGTTGCATGGAGCTGCGCCCACAGCCACTCCTCACATTGCTGCACAAGGGCTGATCAGAGTGTGCTCACAGAATGTCAGAATCATGAAATCACAGCATCACAGTATCATAGAATCATAGAACAGTCTAGGTTGGAAGGGAACTCCAACCCCCTCTGCAGTCAGCAGGGACATCCTCAACTAGATCAGGTTGTCCACAGCCCTGTCCAGACTCACTTTCAATAGCTCCAGGAATGGGGCCCCAAGCACCTCCCTGGGAATCATGTTCCAGTGTCCTACTACCCTCATGGTGCAGAACCTGTTCCTAACATCCAGTGCAAATCTGCTCTGCTCTAGTTTGAAGCCATTGCCCTTATCCTGTCCCTGCAGGTCTTTGCAAAGTCTGTCTGCAGCCTTCTTGTAGCCTCCTTCAGGTACTGGCAAGTTGCTCTTAGGTCTCCCTGGAGCCTTTTCTTCCCCATGCTGAACACCCACAGATCCCTTAGCTATTTCTTGTAGCAGAACTGCTCCAACCCCCTGATGATTTTTGTGACCTCCTCTGGACCTGTTCCACCAGGTTCATGCCCTTCCTGTACTGAGGTCTCCAGAGCTGGATGCAGCACTGCAAGTGAAGTCTCAGCAAAGCAGAGCAGAGGGGCAGGATCCACGCTCTCCATCTCTGGCCACACTGCTCTGGATACAGCCCAGGCTGCCATTGGCCTTCTGTGCTCCAAGCTCACACTGCCTGCTCATGTCTAGCTTCTCACCCACCAGCACCCCTAAGTCCTTTTCCTCAGGAGTGCTTTCTGTCACCTTGTCCCCCGGTCTGTATTGATAATGAGGGTTGTTCTGGCCCAGGTGCAGAACCCTGCACTTGCTCTTGTTTTTTTGGTGACCCTGAGCTCCTCACACTTATCCCTTCAGCAACATTTTTCCCCAAGGTATTTCTTACTGAGTGTTCTCTCTAGGCAATGGAATCCCTGCTTGTCCTCACCCAGTGGAGCCACAGCCACCCACAGACTCCCCAGCATAACATCTCTATCATCCCACTCCTCCAACCACACTGGTGCACTGGCTTTAACCCTTCAAAGACCTGTGACAGTGTTATGTAAAAGGCAGAGGACCAGCACAGGATCAAAACGTGCACAGCTAGGCACAGGATGCCTGGTTAGTAGGCTGCTGGCTGGGGTGCACTGCAGATACTTGGAAATGGGTTGGAAGGGGGAGGGGCATGTGTCTGCAGCAGGAGGGTGGGTGGGGAGGTGAAGAGGTGCAAGCAACAGTCTTGTAGAAGTACAGGGATAAAAGAAGGTGAGTCAGGAATCTGGAGAAGAGAAGAAATAAATAGAGGCAAACTGTAGGATGACTGTGGCTGAGCTGATTTCAATTAAAAAAAAAAATATTTTTTAAGTATGCCACTTTATGGCACAGAAATTCAAGGTCAAAGTTTGTCTTTTCCAGTGCACAGTCAAAAGCCCAAACTAGAAGCATCTTAGAAGTTCAGTGTCTTACTTACATATAAATTTATACACACATGCTCATATGCTCACAAAGTCTGTGCTAAACAAGGTTCCTAGTAAGTTTTTCAACAAATTATACTTCAGGCATGGATAAATCAAGCTACAGTGACACAGGGATATCATTGCCTCACTAAAAATGTCAGCATAGTTAACAATCCTGCTTTGTTCGACATAAACTGTTGGTGAATAATCGCTCATCAGTGTGTTAAAAAACACATGCCTGCCTTTCCTTGCCTAAAAATCAATGGGAGTGGAAACATCGTCTTCTTGCCAGCTTATTTTCATTTTAAGAGAAGAAACAACCAAGAGAAACATGGCAAGAAGAATAAATTACAAGCAGCAGTGTGAGGGAAAGAATTCTCCATAAGTATGCTGTTGCCTGTGTCTTTCTTACTACCAGACTCCTCTTCTGTACCATACTGTGCCAAGCCACTCATATGCAGGGCATCCTCCAGATGAATCAGCATGGTGGCACGTGAACTCCAATGTGCATCAGAGGCACAGAGGAGGTGTTTGCTGTTATATTTATGAACAAATCAAAGATAAAAGCTTGATGGGGAATTTTTGAAGGAGGAGGAGTTAGTGGAATATGATTGTATGTCACAGGATCACAGCTCTGCTAGGAGGACAGGCTATGAGAGTTGGGGCTCTTCAGCCTGGAGAAGAGAAGGCTTCCAGGAGACCTTGGAGTGGCATTCCAGTATCTGAAGGGGGCTAGCTAGAAGGAGGGACTATTTACACGGTCTTGTAATGACAGGATAAGGATGAATGGGTTTAAACTGGCAGAGGGGAGATTTAAACTGGATGTTAGGAAGAAGTTCCTTCCAGCGAGGGTGGTGAAAGACTGGCACAGGTTGCCAGGTAGGTTGCACCTGCTCCCTCCCTGAAGGTGTTCAAGGCCCAACTAAGTTGATGAAACCCTCTTAATAGCTCTTAAGAGAAATTTGTCCAGCAGTAAACTCTACAGGCAATGACAGTGAGACTGACATCAAAACCTGGCAAAAAGCAAGAGAATTGCAAGGCTCAAGTCCAAGGCCCAAAACACAATTCATCTAGAGTGTGTGCAGCCCCAGGAGGAGGCATCTGAGGGTGCATTTGACTCATCTGTCTACCTGTGGGCTTTTTAAATGTCACAGTACTATGGGCAAGCCCTTAAATAGCCCCCTAAATGACCTTTGAAAACTTCAATTGCAGTAAATCACGAGTTTTGCAAGTAAAAACCAGAAAAAAAATCACTAATGGTAGATGAGATTTGGTTTATATCTGGATAGAGAACTCTAGACAAACCCAATTTTTCCTGAGCCAGATCAACTGTTGCTTTATTGGATTATTTATCATACCTCTACTGCACATATTACAGATGCTAGGATAAGAAATTTTTTGGCGTTATTAAAATATCAATTAAATTGGGTATTAAGTATAGATAGCTTTGTCCAGAACATGTCTCTCTGGCATTCATTATCTTTCTTATAAAACATATCTGCAAAATGCCCGGCATGATACTACTTCTGCCACTTTGCTCTGCTGAGACCTCACCTGCAGTGCTGCATCCAGCTCTGGAGACCTCAATATAGGAAGGACATGGATTAGATGGAGTGGATCGAGAGGAGGCCACGAAAATGATCAGGGTGTTGGAGCAATTCTGCTATGAAGACAGGCTGAGGGAGCTGGGGGTGTTCAGCCTGGAGAAGAGAAGGCTCCAGGGAGACCTAAGAGCAGCCTGCCAGTACCTGAAAAGGAATACAAGAAGGCTGGACAGAGACTGTTTGCAAAGGCCTGCAGGGACACAACAAGGGCAATGGCTTCAAACTAGAGCAGAGCAGATTTAGACTGGACATTAGGAACAATTTCTGCACCATGAGAATAGTGGAACACTGCATCAGGTTTCCCAGGAAAGTGATTGAGGCCCCATTCCTGGAGATATTCAAGGTGAGTCTGGACAAGGCTGTGGACAACCTGATTCTAGTTGAGGATGTCCTTGCTGAGTGCAGATGGGGTTGGAATGGATGAGCTCAGGAGGTCCCTTCCAGTTCAGACCATTCTATGATTCTACTTTAGCTGGCTAAAACTAATCAGTTACAGAAAGCTGAAATTTCTGTCAGCTCTAGGCAATGAGAAGGCAGCAGGGTATGCCCCTCACTATTTTGATTATGTGATCAGGGGAAAAAAAAAAACAAAAAAACAAAACAGAATTAACAGTGCACATTTTGCAATATGCCAGCTGCATGGTTGCTGTGAGTGCTGTACCAAGTAACAGCAAGACAATGGTGTTGCATTCCCATTTGGAAATGCCTGCTGCAGCCTAACCTCTTTGTTGAAGTGTTTGCAGCTTTGCAAACATCTGATCCTAAACGAATCCTTACCTTGTGGAGGAAACCAAAAGGCAGAAAACTAAAGAAATAGGGGTCAAATTCCTCCTGCGAGATCTACCTTGTAAAATTATCCAGAATGTAATAATACCATGTTATTGACTTAAGCACAGTTCCCTGTGACATGCTGCAGCTGACCTGTAATTTTTATCCTACATGTTGCCAGCACTATTAAAATGACACTTGTGAATGTAAATTAAGCTCACAAAGGGGACAGATTGTATGATTCTGGTTTCTCTTGGATGCCTGTAGGCTATCACAGGTTCCATATGTGAAGTAATTATGTTCACTGAAGGAAAGAATAAATGCTGTCAAATTGTGTACTGAGAGAGAAAGCAGCTATTATATTGCAGTAGTCACTGGAGCATTGCCTCAGAAAGTAGAAAGATGTATAGGAAAATAATAAAAAAAGAAAAACTAGAGCAGAGCTGTATTAAATATAACCTTTACATGAGTATCTGCTTTTGAATATATATTACACAAAGCTAATACTTCACAAATAAAAGCATTGCAACACTTTAATTGTTATTTTCTTCCTCACATCTAGAGGGCACAGGGCAGAAAAATTATTGAATGGGTGAAGGCCAGATGGAACATCTTTCAGCTTTCTATTTCCCCAGGGAGAGGGGGCCCTCTGTGGCCTCAGTGATGCTGTCCCTACCTCTTTCCCCACCATAAACCTCTTCCTGAAGTTGCTGTGTAGCAGCCAGCCTTCCTCCTCAGTAGGTGGAAATGGCCAAGCCCTGCCTCACCCACCCTATCCATCCATTACCCCCAGCTCCAAATTTACACCTTCTGCAGACTCTGATCAAGGGCAGTAAGGCTGGGCAAGGCTACTGCTGAAGACCAAAGCTAATCAACCTCTGTGCAGTCCTATGGCTGTTGGTGAGCAGCAACTTCACATTGTCTACGTGTCAGGCTGCAGCAGCATTGCAGAAGATGTGGCTTCAATCATGGAAGCTGACAGAGCTGCTAAAAGGAAAGACAACACTTCCACCACCTCCACGGCTGCAGTGCAATTCCACTCCCCAGTGCCTGGAGGAGGTGAGCCTATATTTAGACCAGTGAGGTCATCAATGAGCTAGCACAAGAGAACACTGACTGCGAATGTGGCACTCTTAAAAACTTTCCCTTAGGGGGAGCCAAGGACAGCAGAAGCAGGGAAATGAAAATTCTGAGTGCTTGCCTGTCTTTAGATTTTCAGCCAGAAACACAACCGAAACAAAAGTCAGGATGCTGCGCAAACAGCCTTGAAAAGCCTAGACAGGAAGGTGCGTCTTTTGGCAGCATGTCACCATGGAGCTTGTGAGCTTGTCACCATAGAGCTTGTGAAGAAGCCCACAATACTGAAAAACAGACACCTGAACACTTCTGTGCATTTTTGCTCTTTATTTGATTAGCATCACTGGGATTGGCACTCTGGAACCTCCTCTCTCAATGCAAAGGGGAAGTTTCTGCAGTGCCCCATTGATACTAATTCTGGATCTCTCCAGTATCAGCCTTAATGGGTTAAAAAAAGAGCCAAGGGCAAACAACTTTCGAGCACAGCTTCCCTCCATTCCTTCCAGCTGCCTTACTGGGTCAGGAGAACCGACTGTTAAGAGCTCAGAGAGAGCAGGCTGGCTGGAGAGATAGCACTGCCTGTTTACTAAGTTACCTGATCACCAAACTCCTTGGGTAGCCCAGATTCTTGTCTGTGGCTCTGAGCTACTGTCTGTGCTCATCTAGTACTCAAAAACTATTGTGTGTAGGAGACTAAAACCTTCAGACTGCTCTAAGATGAAATGGTAGCTCTCAGGGTACAAAAGCAACTGCTGAGCAGAGGGCGGTATGTGGAAGCTGCCAGTCCTCTTCCCTCTCACAGAGCCATGACCACCTGCCAGACAATGCTGCATAGAAGCAGCCACTCGAGTTCTGCTGGGTCCTTCTCCAAATGGCGCCTCTCCTGACTGGCACCATCAGGTAATTTGGGCAATTGACTTGCATCCAAGGATCTGATCTGATCCTGGACAAACAGTGTCATTCTGCATGGACTCTCACTGGAGTCTATGTTGTGGGAGCATTGCCCACCAAATCCTCATATCCATGTTAGCTTTGGTGTGTCTCAATGAAACCACAGCAGAAAACCATTCTGTTTGTATAATGTTACATTTATGCTTTGTTCAAAATAGAACCTATTACCTTTTTTTTTTTTTTTTTTTTTTTTTTTTTTGGCTTTTTAAAAATAA
>VWZI01023583.1:100162-112804 GCA_013396835.1 Psilopogon haemacephalus
AAAAAAAACCTTTTTCTTTTTTTTTTTTTTTTTTTCTTTTTTTTTGAGGCTTCTTAGAATAAAAAATCTGCTAGTCAGCTTTTGCAGTCTCTCCATGGGAGCCAGATCCATTTATCAATTGTATATTGCATTTAGTAAACTCATCTGGAACAAGCAGTACTCACTGTGCTGAACACCAGGAAATTCTCCTGTGTCATTTCTAGGAACATGGGCTGCATCTCTGCTACTGAAGAAAAGGGCACCCAAGCTGCCCCCTGGCACCGCAACCATCAGACACAGCATAAGTCACATCTGTTTAACAACAGTCTCTCTATACAATAAAATAGCATGGTTACATCTGAATTGCCCTTCAGGAACAGGACCTGACACATGCTATGTCTCTTGCTCATCCTCCAGGTGCCCAAAAGCAGGGTAACAGCCTGCTCCAGCCAGCCCTGCTGCATATGCACCTTGACAGAAAGGTTTTCAAAAACCACTTTCTTTCTCCACAGCCACCAATGTAAAGAAAGTAAAGCATCAAACCATCTCCTTATTTTGCTCATTGCTTTTCCACCTCCCTTCCTAGGGTAAAAGCAAACAACACCTAGATCCCAGCAGAGATGCATGGGATGCATGGCCCTCATTCCTCTCCTACTGCAGCCTCCAGTCTCCAGTCACACTCACTCCTCAACCACTCATCCCAATCATGTCAACATCCTCCTTCACAGCTCCAAACCCTGTCAGTAAATTCCCATCAGGAAACCTCAGCAGAAGCAGCTAATCACTCGTTTGTTCAAGGCTGGCTTGGTAATGAAAGGACTGCAAGCACAGCACAGAGTAGTGTCCACACACACACAAACCTGGAGCAAACCCTGGACTTCCCTGAGAGCTCACACTAGTGCCTGCAAGGTTCAGGAGTAGATTGTGGCTAGCTACTCTTTAATTGCTGCTCCTTTGCTTCTATTAACATCCTTGAGTATCTAGATAGGAGACAAGGAGAAAACCTACCCAAGCAGAGCACAATTCAAGCACCGGGTGAGGTAAGAGCTAGCTGCAGAAAGAAGTTATCCTCAGAGCCCAAGAGCCACGTGCCCCACAGCCATCAGCTCATGGTGTAGAGGGATGCAGCTTGAGGTACAGACCCCTCTCCTTGCCTGCTGTGTGCTGCCAACCTGCAGTACATCCCCAATAGACCCCTCCAGGCCCCTGTAGATCTATCCTGCCAGAAGGTTCTTCCCAGGCAAGTTTTCAGGGCATGCTTGGGGATAAATGAATTGCTGCATTGCACATATAGCATTAATAACAATTGCTTACAGATGGGTGGGCAGTTAGATGGGCAGGCAGACAATCTGCCTGTTTTCATAGAATCATAGAATCAGTCAGGGTTGGAAAGGACCACAAGGACCACATAGTTCCAACCCCCCTGCCATGGGCAGGGACACCCTACCCTAGACCAGGCTGGAGAGAGACTCATCCAGCTGGGCCTTAAACACCTTCAGGGATGTGGCCCCAACCACCCTCCTAGGCAACCCATTCCAGGCGCTCACCACTCTCATGGCAAAAAACTTCCTCCTCACGTCCAAATTGAATCTCCCCACCTCAAGCTTTGCTCCATTCCCCCTATCCTGTCACTACCTGAGAGCGTAAAAAGTCCCTGCCCATCTTTTCTGTAGGCCCCCTTCAGATACTGGAAGGCCACAAGAAGGCCACCTCAGAGCCTCCTCTTCTCCAGTATGAACAGCCCCAGCTCTTTCAGTCTCTTCTCGCAGGAGAGGTGCTCCAGCCCTCTGATCATCCTCGCGGCCCTTCTCTGGACACACTCCAACATGTCCACATCCCTCTTGTAATAGGGGCTCCAGAACTGGACACAGTACTCCAGGTGGGGTCTCACCAGAGCAGAGTAAAGGGTGAGAATCATCTCCCTCGATCTGCTGCCACACTTCTCCTGATGCAGCCCAGCATCTGGTTGGCTCTCTGGGCTTCAAGTGCACACTGCCAGCTCATGTTGAGCTTCTCATCCACCAGCACCCCCAGGTCCCTCTCCATAGGGCCACTTTCCAGCCAGTCACTGCCCAGCCTGCATTTGTGCTTGGGATTGCCTCAACTCACATGCAGGACCTTGCACTTGGTCTTGTTAAACCTCATGAGGTTGGCTTGTGCCCACCTCTCCAGCCTGTCCAGATCCCTCTGGATGCCATCCCTGCCCTCCAGCCTGTCTGCTGCACCACACAGCTTGGTGTCATCTGCAAACTTGCTGAGGGTGCACTCAATGCCTCTGTCCATGTCAACCACAAAGATGTTGAACAAGACTGGTCCCAGGACTGATCCCTGAGGGACTCTACTTGTCACTGGTCTCCATTTGGACATGGAGCTATTGACAGCCACTCTTTGGGTGTGGCCATCAAGCCACTTCTTTATCCATCTGGTGGTCCACCCATCAAACCCATGTTTCACCAGCCTGGAGACCAGGATGTGGTGTGGGACAGTGTCAAAGGCTTTGCTCAGGTCCAGGTAAATGACATCAGTTGCTTGCCCCTCATCTATTATCTATTAATGTTGTGACCTGTCCATAGGAGGCCACCAGGTTTGTCAGGCAGGATCTGCCCTTGGTGAAGCCATGCTGATTGGACCCAATCACCTCTTCACTATTCTCCTGTCTCAGTAGTGCCTCCAGGAGGATCTGCTCCATGATCTTACTGGGCACAGAGGTGAGACTGACTGGCCTGTAGTTCCTCAGCTCTTCCTTCCTACCCTTTTTGAAAATGAGAGTTATGTTTCCCCTTTTCCAGTCAGTGGGGACTTCACCAGACTGCCAGGACTTTTGGAATATAATAGAGAGGGCTTTAGCAACCTCATCTGCCAGTTCTCTCAGTATACTTGGATGTATCCCATCAGGTCCCAAGGACTTGAACACTTTCAGGTTCTTCAGGTGCTCACGAACCTGATCTTCACTTATGATGGGCAGCTCTTCCTTCCAGTCCCTGCCATTATCTTCCATGACTCCATGAGTGTGGCTTGAGGCCTTTGCAGTGAATACCAAGATAAAGAACTTGGTGGGAACCTCAGCCTTTTCTGTGTCACTTGTGACCATTTCACCTGCTCGGGCAGCTTCCTTCCCCATTCTAGCTGTACTTTATTCCATTCCTTGTAGAGTCTCTTTTTGTGTGACAGTGTGTCCAGGAGCTCCTTGCTCAGCTAGGGAGGCCTCCTGGCATTCTTCCCTGCTTTCCTCTTTGTTGGTATACATTGCTGCTGGACACAGAGGAGGTGATCCTTGAATACTGTCCAGCTGTCCTGGGCCCATGTTCCCTCTAGGGCTTCGTCCCATGATACTTTGGCCAGCAGATCCTTGAAGTGATCAAAGTCTGCACGCCTAAGGTCTAGGGTCGTAAGCTTAGAACACATCCTCCTGGTTGCCCTGAGGATCTTAAATTCAACTGCTTCATGGTCACTGCAACCAAGGCTGTCCCTGAGCTTCACATTGGTCACCAGCCCTTCCCTTTTCTTGTTGGTTCCTCCACCATTTGGAGGAGGTAGTTGTCATCTATGCAATCCAGGAACATCCTGGATTGCTGATGCCTTGCTGTGTTGCCCTTCCAGCAGATGTCAGGATGGTTGAAATCTCCTATGAGGACCAGGGCTTGTGACCTGGAGGCCACTTCTATTTGCCTGTGAAGGGCCTCATCTGTTTCGGTCTGCTGGTCAGGTGGCCTGTAGCAGACCCCTAGAGTAACATCACCCTCCCTTGTCTTCCCTTTATTTTTAACCCATACACTCTCAACCAGCTCATCATCCTTCTCCAGGTGGAGCTCCACTGATTCTAGCTGGACACTGATATAGAGAGCAACATCTCCTCTCCTTCCCTGCCTGTCATTCCTAAAGATCTTGTACCCATCTATCCCTACATTCCACTCGTGGGACTCATCCCACCAAGTTTCAGTAATAGCCACTATCTCATGGCATCCCAGCAGCACAGTGGCCCCTAGTTCACCCTGTTTGTTTCCCAAGGTCTCTGCATTTTCATAGAGGCACTTCAACTGGGCTGGCCCTGTCCTACTCTTGTGCTAATGCCCCTTGATTTCCTCAGATTGTCCTGGTACAGCATCCCTGGCTTGCCTCAGGGCAACAAGTTGAGGGCACTCATTAGGTCTCCATCCCTCTGCCTCTGGTGAGCTGCCCTACTGTCTGTCACCAGCCAGCAGGAGACTGCTAACCCCTTCCCCCTTCAAATCCAGTTTAAAGCCCTATCAATGAGAGCTGCCAATTCCTGCCACAGGAAACATGTCCCCCTCTGGGACCAGTGCCCCCCAGTAGTTATTTGCAGCTCTGGTGCCTTGTAAACTGAGACATGATTGTAGAATCCAAACCCCTGTTGATGACACCAGCCCTGAAGCCACGAATTTATCTGTCGGCTCTTCCTAAATGTTCCCTCATCCATCGCTGATGTTAGAGGGATAGAGGAGAACACAGCTTGAGCTCCTGATCCCTTTAGCTGTTGCCCTAAGGTCCTGAAGTCTCTTTTAATTGATTGTGAGCCTCTTATTGTTGTATCATCACTAACCACTTGAAAGACCAGAAGTGGGTTGTAGTCTGAAGGATTCACAATATTGGGTATTTTATCTACAGTGGGCACCAGGGAGGCAGCAGACCTCTCTATGAAGTGGATTTGATCTGCATATTGGGCCCTCCGCTCCGTTCAGTACAGAGTCTCCTATGACAATGACCCTTCGAGGCATCTTTTCAGAATGGGTTTTGATGGCTGACCTGAGGCAACCTGTCTTTGGCGCAGTTTCTGGGATTTTTGTGTCCTCATCCTTCCTGATGATCTGTTCTTCCTGCAAAGTCTCATACTTATTCTTCAAGTTCAGTGCTGGCAGTGTACTTCTTAAAGTAGCACACTTGCCTCATTTGCTTTTGTTCTGTCGGGTGGAGACCTGTTCCCATCAACGCTGCTCATATGGGTTACTACATGGAGGCTGAGAGACTTGCTGCTGGGAGGATATCAGGCCCCCTGCTCCGCTAAAAGTTAACCCTAATTCAGGTTCTGAACTGGAGTTCGGTTGAATAGTAGCAATTGCACAACACACTACTGAAACTTCTTTAAATTAAAAAAAAAACAAACACAGCTACCATTTCCTGAGCAGATCCAAACTCTTCAAGAACTGTTTGCAGGGTAGCTCACGTTGGACATGGGTGGCTTAAATGTAATGTAGAAATCAGAGATTTTCTAGTTGACAGCAACTATAATGTATGATGCAGCCTGGCAGAAGCAGGGCGAGGATCATCCAGCACTATTCACTAGAGAAATTGTTACCCGTGAAAAAGAGAGAAGGCAGAATCACAGACATGAGGATCAGGGCAGGAAAGGGGGAGGGAGAAAGAGAGGGAAAGGCATGCTTTGCTCTTGCAGTTTTAATACGGATTTGTGGGGTACTGTTGTGTAAAGGTAATACAGCTAGATCTTTAGCAATAATAACTAGAACCAATTCTCCATGTTAACTGACCTTTAAATAGTACTGCCCCTTTCAGTTTACCAAAAAGACATTCACTTCATGAAAGATGTTATTCAGCTCCTTTTGAAAGATCAGATAGGCTAAAATATGCTAAACTGACATTTGGAATTATCTCATAACTTTTTTTTTTTTCATTTTTTTCCATGTGATTTGAATTTTTTTTTTATGTATTTTGAAACCATTTCAAATAATTAGCAGATATTGCCCGGACATTCAGGTTATCTGTAATGATATTAGAGCTTCTCAACAAGCTGAGTAATTACTTCCTTATTATGCTCCAGGCAAGTAGAAATCACGTGTCCTGCTGGAGACTTAAACCTACATCAGGCAGGCAAAGTAAGCATTGAGGCTGACATTTTACATACCTAACTGCATTTTTTATAATAAGGAGAGCATCTGTGGTATATTGCCTTGGTAATCTGTGAAATAAAGACAACTGGGAGCACCAGGGAAAACAAAAAAGTCATTCTCTTTCGTTAGAGAAGGGAAAGCAGCAAGACTCGGGTAAAAATAGACATATTGGTTCTCTATTGTGATCATCTGCCGGGTCTCATTTTAGACCTGGCCAGGCACAAGCAGGCCATTGCTTAGGACAGTGGGTCAAGGTGAGCATCACCACACATAAGCCTAGCTGCGGCCCTGAAGGCCAAGTGTGAGGAACAGCACCGTGATCCCCACTTTTTGGCCTGTCCTCAGCAGACACAGCAGCCCTGCACTCCCTCCCTCCATGGCTATGTTGCCTGTCCTTCCATCTCCAGAGCCAGGCACTGTTCATGATTGTCTTATCCTCAACAGCCCAAGATTCCAGGTACCCCCCATCTCCTGCCAAATACTCAAAGCCTACATCCAGATGTGTTGGGAAGCACAACCCATACTTGAGAATCTGTGACGGGATAAAGCTTAATTAGGTTCAATATCCTGTGGAATGAGGGGGTCCTAGTACACCCCCCCCCGCCCCCGAGGTTCTTTTGGTTCCGGTCGGCAGAAACAAACACACGAACCCTTCAAATGCCAGGTGCAACACTTTAACAACCAGAACTCAGGAAACAGAGAGGTTACATAAAAATATATCCCGACCGCGCCTACAAAAATACCGCAGGACGCGAGGGAGGAAAACACGCTCCTTCCCGGACCCGAGGGCAGGGGGAAGAAGGGAAAAACTGACTTAGCCCGAAATAGGAAGAGAGATAGAGAGAGAGATTATCCTTCCCGCTTTGGGAGAGCTGCCGTGCTTCCCTGCTGCTGCCTGTTGCTGTGCATGTGGCTGGGCTCTTCACAGCCACTGCGGGAGACGACGGTGAAGGAGGAGAGTGAGGAAGAGCACTAACGGTCGCCCCTTTAAATACCCTGGGGGGGCGTGTGAGACTGACCAACAGGCACTCAGCATTCTTCAGCTGGCCAATTGATTCAAAAAGCTCCACGCCTGCGTGCCACCCGAGGTATCCCTGGCTCCCGGGGCCACGTGGGGTGCCCCCGCCCCTCAACCCCTACTGGACCTTGGACGGTAGGGGGAGGAGAGAGCCCAGGGATTGGACCAATTCTGGGGTGTTTGTCACCCCATACTGGGACAGAATCATAGAATGGTTTAGGTTTGAAGGGACCCCATGCCATAGGTAGGGACACCTCCCACTAGATAAGGACACTCAATACCTCATCCAACCTGGCCTTGAACACCTCCAGGGACGGAGCAGCCACAGCCTCCCTGGGCAACCTGTGCCAGTCTTTCACCACTCTCACTCTAAACAACTTCCTAACATCCAGTTTAAATCTCCCCTCTGCCATTTTAAGCCCATTACTCCCTATCCTGTCATGACAAGACCTTGTAAATAATCCCTCCCCAGATCTCCTGTAGCCCCCTTCAGATGCCAGAAGGCCACTCCAAGGACTCCTGGAAGCCTTCTCTTCTCCAGGCTGAAGAGCCCCAACGCTCACAGCCTGTCCTTGTAGCAGAGCTGCTCCAGACCTCTGAGCATCTTCATGGCCTCCTCTGGACTCGCTCCAACCATGCCATAGTCTTCTTGTGTTGGGGGCTCCAGAACTGCACACAGTACTCTAAGTGAGGTCTGACAAGAACAGAGTAAAAGGGGAGAATCAAACATTTGTCATCCCTTCTAACTCCTATCCTCCGTAAGAGGGAGGAGAAAAGTTCAAGTTACGGTGCCCTAAAACTGGGCGGAAAGCAGAAGAGGTTACACAGCAACAACTTAGGCAAAAGCCAGCCTTTATTTTTGCATTTGTCCTACTCTGCAGCATCATTTTCCACCCAAGGCCTGCCTAAGGTATATTATAGCCCAGACACCTCAGCAGCTGATGGGAGAGGAGCCCTTTTCCACAGGCATCCTTCAGTTCCAAGAGGAAAATCAGCTCAGCTTGCCAATATGCCAAGAACATGGAGAGGCAAAGTCGTGATAAAGTAACACATGATAAAAAATGCTATCCAGCAATCCACTTTGGCACTCCTGGTTACATCCTTCCTTAATGAAAAGGAAAGGAATGGTCATTTAGGTGATGAAACACTGCTAAATGATTAAAAGAAATACATACACAATAGGCAAAAATCCGAAGTGAAAGCTACAAACAAAACCAGCTCCTTCTGGGAATTTAAGCATTCTGTCATTTCAGCAAAAACTAAAGAAGCAAAGGTAGAAGGGACAAATTAATTAATAAGAGGAAGAAGGCTGATTTCAAAGCTAGAATCTGTAATTTTTCTGAAAAACAGATGTTAGTTACAATGTACTCAGGATACGATTTAGTTCAGGTCATCTTGTGTATTCAGCAGAGATGACGCTGCCACATCTCAAGTGTTGTGTTCAGTTCCTGGCCCCTCGCTACAGGAAGGACACTGATGTATGGAAGCTTGTCCAGAGAAGGGCAACAAGGCTGAAGAGGGGCCTAAATCACCTGGACTTTGAGGAGGAACTGAAGGAGCTGGGAGTGCTCAGGCTGGAGAAGAGAAGGATGAGGAGAGATCTCATTGCTCTCTGAAGGGAGGTTGGAGTGAGGAGAGGGCAGCCTCTGCTCCTTGGTGGCAAGAGACAGGAGCAGAGGAAATGGTTGCAAGCTGCCCCAGGGGAGGTTCAGGCTGGATGCTAGGAAATATTTCTTCCCAGAGAGGATTCTCAGCCACTGGAATGGTCTGCCAAGGGCAGTGCTGCAGTCCCCATCCCTGGAGGTGTTTCAGCAGCCTGTGGACATGGTTTAATGTTGAGTCTTCAGTGCTGGGTGGAATGTTTGGATGAGCTTGGAGGCCTCCTTCAACCAGATGTTTTCTGTGATTCTGTCTCTTATCTGACCCACACTATTTTAAATGTTTAGCAACCTAAAGCAGACAAATCTATTTTTTAATTGGATATTACAGTTCATTTCAATTGAGCTATCAGCAAAGGATATGCAAAATCTAAACAGAAGACTTCAATAAACTGATGGAGATAATCACAGCTATCTAAGTGGTGTGTGGCTTTACTGTGAAAGCACACTATTTATCACTTTTGCATCTATGAATGAATTAAAAATTAATATATCCCCATTCTTATTTCAACATTTCTTAGGTAGGTTCTGTTAGGTTTTATATCAGATATTACACACTTGACAACAGGAACAACTAATTATGTTAGAAATGCACATCGACAAGTAAACTGCACAGTAAATATGTGCCACCCAGGCAGCAGCATCAGGGACATTTTTGTTTCATTTGTTGTGGGTTCCACAAGTTGACACTTGCTTTCTGGCAAGTGTCCTTCAAATTCCACAAAAAAATAATGCACCTCTTCTATGGCACCATCTCATTCTCTGTTATATTTGTTTATATCTCTACAGTAAAACCATGTTGTCATTAAGGGTATAGTTAGAACAGAAAACTGCATTATCTTTTAAACCCTGTTCTATTTTATGTGTATATAAATAGGAACATTACGATCATGTGAGATTCCCATTTGTCCTTTCTGTACTCTTGACACTGCTGTAAATGCAAGCAGAACACCAAGCCCTTACCAGCACTTAAAATACACCTCCTTGATTAGCTGCACAGATTTTTTCTTAGCATACAAAATCTCACCCTACTTGTTCTATACTTGAAAAAGTACAGACACTGTGCTTCTATTTACCTCTGACCACCCAGGTAGGTCTCTATGTATCTGTATTTGCATAGGATGGTGAAAGCAAATCAGCCAACACCTGGCAAAGGACTGTTTTTTGAAGAGATTTAGGTGGCTAACAGCTCAGAGGTAACAATGGTGCCTGCTTGGGAAAGGTAAGGCATGCTGTCACTCTCAGACATGCTCTTGAAGGGATCCCAAGGCTCTCCTAGGGTGCAGCTTGTGCAATTTTTTCTGAAAGCGCCACATAGAAACCCAGTGCAGGCACTGAAGTTCCTTCCCAGGGATAGAAGTAGCTGAAGAAATCCACCTATAAAGACAGCCCAGACAGCAGCCTGTAGTAGGACACTCCAAACTCCCTTCTCACCAGCCTCTGTCAGCAGAAGTTTGAAAGGGGGAAGGTGAAGGAGTACTGTGTGCAGATCCAGAGCCCCCAGCACAAGAAGGACATGGAACGGTTGCAACAGGTCCAGAGGAGGCCACAAAGATGCTCAGAGGGCTGCAGAAGCTCTTCTATGAGGACAGACTATGAGTTGGGGCTCTTCAGCCTGGAGAAGAGAAAGCTTCCAGGAGACCTTGGACTGGCATTCTGGTATCTGAAGGGGGCTACAGGAGGCCTGTGGAAGGACTATTTACAAGGTCTTGTAATGACAGGATGAGGAGTAATGTGTTTAAACTGG
Organism: Psilopogon haemacephalus; assembly: GCA_013396835.1. Taxonomy (NCBI): domain Eukaryota; kingdom Metazoa; phylum Chordata; class Aves; order Piciformes; family Megalaimidae; genus Psilopogon; species Psilopogon haemacephalus. The sequence continues at coordinate 110,429 of VWZI01023583.1, forward strand.
CAGGGGGGAGATTTAAACTGGATGTTAGGAAGTAGCTGTTTAGAGTGAGGGTGGTGAGACGCTGGCACAGGTTGCCCAGGGAGGCTGGGGCTGCTCCCTCTCTGGAGGTGTTCAAGGCTAGGTTTGTAGAGGCCTTGAGTGACCTGTTTAAGTGGGAGGCATTCCTGCCTATGAACAGGGGGTTGGAGCTACATGATATTTGAGGTCCCTTCCAACCTGAACTATTCTATGATTCTTAATGCCACAAGGATTGTAACTTGCAGTTTCCAGAGGCTGCTGCAAAGGAAATCCAGGGTCCATGTCCAAAGTCCTACTCCATCCTTGTGAGTAAATCTGCCTTTCCCTAGGCAATCTGCTCTGCCTCTGGTTTCTTAAGTGGGGTAAAGCTATCTTGTACCTAAGGTTTTTCTGTTTTCTGACTTTCCTAAATTACCCAAAGTGGCATAAACATCCTTGTGGAAATTCCTGACTGAATTGGAAACTGTAAATATATAGTCTTTAGGCATGTCTTTTCAGGCCAATAAAAATAACTCTATTTTTATAATTCCTGCTTCATCAATTAATTCCCAACTAAATCACAGCCCTTTAGTGAAGAGCTCAGGATCAAGCTCTGGATGGGCAAGGAGAGCCAGATGCAGTGCAGTAAGGGGCACTACAGTTGTAGTGTGCATGCATACTGTGTGTCTGAAAAGGGATCAGGGTGCCCTATCCCTCTTTTTGTCAGTGTTGAGTCCCCTGGCCACACACACATGCAACACTGTGATTCTCTTAGTGCACCCTAAAGGTGAGGCAAAGTGCTGGCAAAAAAAATGCCTCAAAAACAATAAGCAAAGACTTGCATTAATGGCAGTAATTAATACTGTGGCTGTTAAGAAATCAAGACAAGTTGGGGTGATCTCATGTCATCTGATGACCAATTAAAAGTTGTGAACTTTGAGAGGAAATTGAGGGGTTTCTCCTGAATAAGATGGAATTTTACTTCAGTGCCTTGAATGCATTATGGCATGAAATTGTGTCTGTCTCTGGCTGTCATAGCATGCTCTAGTTCAGAGAATGCTATGATGTTGAGGTGCTTGAACATGTCCAGAGAAGGGCACCAAGGATGGCGAGGTGGATGGAACATAGCCCTGTGAGGAGAAGCTGAGGGAGTTGGGAGTGTTCAGCCCGAAGAAGATCCAGGGCAGACCTCATTGCTCTCTACAGCTACCTGAAAGGAGGTTGTGGCCAGGTGGGGTTGACTCTTCTCCCAGGTACTCAGTGACAGAACAAGAGGACACAGCTTCAAGCTGTGCCAAGGCAGGTTCAGGCTGGATGTTAGGAAGAAGTTCTTGGCAGAAACAGTGATTTGCATTGGGATGGGCTACCCAGGGAGGTGGTGGAGTCACCATCCCCAGAGGGTGTTTAAGAGGAGGCTGGATGAAGCACCTAGTGCCATGGTTCAGTTAATTAGAAGGTGTTGGGTGATGGCTGGACTTGGTGATCTTGAAGTTCTTTTCCAACCATATGAATTCTGTGATTCTGTGTTTCTATATGTGAATACAGGGCAGTGCCCAGTCACACACACCACATAATAAGAGCTGGTGTACAGTGGTACACTCTGGGCAAACCCTGGAAAGCCTGGTCTAAAAAAAGTTCCTTGAATCAGGGTAATTACAGTATTAACCATAACCCACTGAACTGGGGTGGAGGCAAAATAAAAATTTTCTGTTGATATGGTGAGCACTGAGTGACAGTAAGTTAGTAACAGCCGTATTGGTCTGGTTTAACTGGATAACATCTGGAAAGCATTATCACAGAATCATCAGCCATTTGGCCACTGCACAATATGGAAGCACTTTTACCCTCTTGTTACTAAAATCAGCACAGCATATTCCCTTTTTCGTCTTCTTCAAACATTCTCTTAAGTAGTTTCAATATCACAGCATTTAGATGAACTAAGCCACTTGATTCTGTTTAGAAAGCAAACAAAACCGGATCAGAATAAGAGGCTAGTTTTAAACACTTCATTTAAGCAAAAATAATGTTGCTTATTAGAGTCTGCGGTAAAGGCAATTGTTGCAGCTATTTAAACAATATAATCACACAGCATTTCACAGTGTACAAGAGACAGATTCCTAGAAAGCTGAAAATTGGATGCTCTTGCTCCTATAGAAATACCCAAACAAATTAGCACTGGTTACTACCAAATTTATAGCGAGTGTAACTTGATCATTATTACAGCTGCTGTGCCTGAACAGAACCTCTTTCCTTATGAAGAATTCTCCCTCCCTCACTTCCTCTTTCCCTCCCTCTTTCTTCCTTCCTTCTTTTCTTTCTCCCTTTCTTTCTCTCTCTCCCCTTCCCTTCCCTTCCCTTCCCTTCCCTTCCCTTCCCTTC
>VWZI01023583.1:112875-166624 GCA_013396835.1 Psilopogon haemacephalus
CTTCCCTTCCCTTCCCCCCCCCTTATAGTAATGAAAAAACACAGTTGTCAGCACAATATCCTGACATTCATGATGCTAGTCTGTCTCTACTGGAGTCAGATGTGAAAATAAATAGATATTAAACTGTCAGTCAATGAAATTACAAAGTCAAGAGCAGCTCTAGCTGTGATCCTGTGTGTTCTGTTTGATGGACCCAGGTGTTTAAGTGTTATGAAATCCAGCAGAGCCTCAGAGTGAATAATGTACCTTCCAGCAGTCCTGCCTTAGCCAAAAGAGCTGCATCGAGCACCATCCTCACCCTGAAGACCCCAAGCAATAGATGTGCCCTAAGGAAGGGGACAGAAAGGCTTCTCAGATTTATCAGAGCTTAAATCTGAGATGCCTTAAAGCCTGCATTATGTCATATGTTAAGGAATCAAAGCTACACTCCTCTGAAACTGTGAAGTTTAGTCCCATAGGCTTTGCATAGAAATCCAAGGCAGATGCCCAAAATCCACATCATTTATTTATTATTCATAAGGCACTTAAAGTCAATCATCTGTCACTAATAAACATTAACACTATTAAAAATTAATGATCATCCTACAGCCTGCTGAGATAGATTCTTCTTTCTGTTTGATGAGTATTGGAGCAAAGTACATCACTTTCATTAACTGACTCTCAAAGTGTTTATGCTGTATGTAATGCTGCTCCTTCAACTCCTCCTCCAAACAGCAGTGACCCTGTTCTCTTGGGATGCCAAGAAATGATCAGCCTCGTGAGAGGAGCTTTAAAAGATGAGATTTAGATGCAAATATGTATCTGCAGAGAAGAAAAACTAACCGTGGATTTGAGGTGATCAGAGCACAAACCTTTGGGATTACAGGGCTCTTTGTCTGCCTCCCCACTCTCTGCTGAGTAGCATGATCTGTGTGACACAGGACACGTGTCCCCGTGCTGTTCACTGTCCCGCATCAGCTACTGTGCCATCAGTGGACAATGAGGCTGGAAATAACAGCTCTGATGAGACTACCTGAGTCTCACAAGCTAGAACAAGAAAGGGCTTCCTGAAGAGCCACTCAAAAAGGTAACTTCACCAAAGGTCCACACTGTGTCGCAGGGCACTTTCTTCTCTTAGTGGGTGGGAGGCAAAGCCCATGCTGGAGATGAAGAAACAGCTGGCGTCTTAACCCTCAAAAGGACATTCCCTCCAGAAGTAAAAACGATTCTAGACCCTTCATCTTTTATGTTCACATTTTCAAACACAAATCTTGGGGATTGCACTTTCCCCTCACCTTTATCCCCTTCCTGTCTCACACAGGCAGAACTCATAATTCAGAGCTGCTCCCTAACATACAATGCATCTTTTTTTTTCTTTCTTTTTTTTTTTTTTCTACTCCTCATTTTAGCAATTACTTGGCTGTGGAAATACTGTAGGTATATCCTAAGTAATTGCTTGATGCACAGTTCATCCTGTTAAAACTCAGACTAGTGCAGTAGTAGAAGAAAAGAGATAATATGACTGTGTAGACCAAATGAAAGTAACCAAACATTTCTTTGAGCTACATCAAACCTTTAAAAGTAAGACAAACTGAAGGTTCAGGTACTAATAACATACAAAACCTGACAAGATGGGACATGTATTAATCTTCCTCTTGCAATTTATTCTCTAGTATTTTAATGTCAACCCTTTTTTTTTTTAAACAGGTAAATCAGTGACAGAATCACAGAATGGTCTGGGTTGGAAGTGATCTCCGAAGTTCATCCAGTCCAACTCCCTCTGCACTCAGCAGGGACATCCTTAACTAGATCAGGTTGCCCAGAGCCCTGTCTAGCCTCACCAGGGATGGGCCCCAACCAACTCTCTGGGAAATCTGTTCCAGTGTTCCACCATCCTCATAGTAAAAATCTTGACCCTCACATCCATTCTAAATCTGTTGTGCTTTAGTTTGAAGCTATTGCCCTTGTCCTGTCCCTGCAACCCTTTGCAAACTGTTCCTCTCTAGCATTCTTGTAGCCCTTTCAGGTACTGGAAAGATGCTATTAGATCTCCCCAGAGCCATCTCTTCTCCAGGCTGAACAACCTCAGCTCCCATTAAGAAGTAGAAGGCTCTGTAAGTAGAATCAAGTGACTGCAGTCACAATTTTTCTTTCCCTTACTCATGTTTCACATAACTAATGATGATTTGCGAAGATTATCTATCAGAGCTCTAAGCGTAGCAAATAACTATAAAAGCATGATGCCACAGGAGTCCACTTTGCTGAGGCATGGGAAGGATCTGGTTTACATATGTACTAGTTGTATACTACCTGTAATACCTTTGTATCAGCTGTTGCCGTCAGGAATGAAGTGTAGGGGCATTACAAAAATCCTGTCATTCAAAACTAATTTTGTCTTTCAGGGTAGAGCAAGTCAAGAAGCATTGAGAAATCACAGAATCACAGAATTGTCAGGACTCAAAGGGACCTCAAGGATCATCTAGTTCCAATCCCCCTGCCATGGGCAGGGGCACTTTCCACTAGATCAGGTTGCCATAATCATGGGTGATTCCTAAATATAAATGCAGCACATTGATTTGATCCTAAAAAACTACTGAAATCAGTGTAGTGAGGCTGTGGAGCACCACACATGTATGACACAACAGATCATTGCTGATGCTTATGGCACCAGCTGCAACTGACCACCAGCTGCAGGCAGGGAATAGGAGCAGCTAAAGGAGAATAGAAACAATGCGTGACATTTCACAGAATCACAGAACTGTCAGTCGTGGAAGGGACTTCAAGGATTATCCAGTTCCAACACCCCTGCCATGGGCAGGGACATCTCACACTAGATCAGGTTTCCTTGGAGCCTTCTCTTCTGCAGACTGAACAACCCCAACTCTGTCAAACTGTCCTCACATCAGAGCATCTCCAACCCTCTGATCATCCTCATGGCCCTTCTCTGGACAGGTCCCAGCAACCCCATATCTTTCCTGTAATAGGGATCCCAGAACTCACTCCAATGTCTTCACCAGGACCTGAAGAAAGCTTCAGAGACCAGTTCAGTGCCCGGTAAACTGTGTTTCCTTTTGCAAGTATTTCTTCTGCAGAGCTACACAATAGTGGGCAACTCTGTGAGTCATACCAAGGGACACAAGCCCAGGTTTCATGAGCTGAGAGCTTGTGCTCAGTCACATGTTCCAAGAAGCCCCCCGGAATCTGTAATTAACCATTTTTTAACAGAATTTAGGTACACAACCTTCTAAATCTCAGGGTAAACTCTGTTCTTACCAGTAATTTTTAGTCACATCACCTTGTCCTTATGCCCATTCTCCACTGCAAATAGACCAATTTGCCTCATTCTTGTATTAAAAGTCATCCACTGTCAAGCAAATTTACTCTTAACAGGAGAACAGGAATTACAGCTGAGAAAAAGATATATTAAAGCGTCACTTTTGATACATAAAAAGACAAATAAAATGTTAAACAGCTGTCTAACACGTGAAAGTGGTCATTGCTATGATTTTACAGCACAATTGTATTCAAACATACGAATGCTAGGTTCAACTAAAGCTTTTATTTTTTCCCCTGTATCTAACAAGGAGAAGTGGAAAAACACCTTGAAAGTAAGCTTACTCTGAGAGTCTTCCCATTAAAAACATTATTTTAAAGAACAATTCTGAGAACATCAGGTTGCTAAAACACAGCACAGAGTTTTCTTATCCTAAATACGAAGCTGGCCAACCTGATCTCCTTCTATAAAAGATAACCTGGCTACTGGATGAAGGAGAGGCTCTTGATGTTGCATTCCTAGACTTTGGAAAAGCCTTTAATACTGTTCCCCACAAGATTCTTGTAGACAAATTGGCTACTCATGGCTTGGCTGAGCACACTGTCTCCTGGATAAAGCACTGACTGCACAGGAGAGCCCAGAGAGTGTTGGTCAATGGAGTTAAATCCAGTTGGCAACCAGACACTAGTAGTGTTCCTCGGGGATCTGTGTTGGGACCACTTCTTTTTGACATCCTTTATTGACCACCTTGATTCAGGCATAAAGAGTGTCAGCATAAGTTTGGAGATTACACCGAGGTAGGTGGCAGTGTTGAGTTGAATGAAGGTAGAGAGACTCTTCAGAGAGGCTTGGATAACAACACTACAGGCTTGGGGCAGTGTGGCTGGAGAGCTACCTGGCAGAAAGGGATCTGGGGGTTGTAATAGGCAGCTGAAGATGAGCCAGCAGTGTGCCTAAGAAGGCAAATGGCATTGTGGCTTGTATTAAAAACTCTGTGGCCAGCAGGAGCAGGGAGGCTATTATCCCCTTGTACTCAGCTTTGGTGAGGCCACACCTCGAGTGTTGTATTCAGTTTTGGGCACTGCAATACAGTAGAGATGTGGAGCTGTGATGCAATAGAGATGTATGAAGCCAGGGAGAGAGACAGACACCAACAGACTCTGCAGACAGAGTGCCTCAATGAACGAGACATTGCTGGAGTTGCTGGAGTCAATGCAGAGGAGGTCAAAGAAGCTGGGGAAGGATCTGGAAAATAAATCTTATGAGGAGCGACTGAGGGAACTGGGGATGGTTAGTGTGAAACAGAGGAGGCTGAAAGAAGACCTCATTGATGTCTACAACTACCTGAAGGGATGTTGTGGAGAGGCTGCTGCTGGCCTCTTCTCACAGGTAATTTGAGACAGAACAAGGGGGAATGGCCTCAAAATGAGGCTGGGGAGGTTTAGTTTTTCATGGAGAGCATGGTCAGGCACTAGAATGAGCTGCCCAGGGAGGTGGTGGAGTCACCAACCCTGGATGTGTTTAAGGTGGGTTTGGATGTGATGCTTAGGGATATCTTTTAAGGTGAATCTTGTAAACTAGGGTTGCAGGATGGACTTGGCGATCCTGAGGCTCTTTTCCAACCTGGATATTTCCGTGATTCTGTGAATATCTTGCACTGACTCTACAGTGGATACGTTTGGAATTTACCTTCACATCTAACCCAAAACCTGATGGGGTTGTACATTCTGTTGTATAAGCTGCAGATGTGTGGTTCACATGTCCCAGGCACGCCACACTCAGCAGGCAGGTTTCCACAGGGTTGTTCACTGCTCCTGTGCCAGAGCAGCTTCGCACATCACAGGGGCTGGGAAGTGCAGGACCTGATGAGGGCTGATTAAGCTGAACTGCATTTAAAATGGGACAATGGCATGGCCACAGGCCTTTATAATACCATCCACAAAGATGCCAGATGCCAAAAGGTGTCCATGGGACACGGAGCTTGAAAGGCTGCCCACAGCCTTCGTTTACCATGAGGGTGCTGGAACACTGCAACAGGTTGCCCAGTAAGGTGGCTGGGGCCCATGCCTGGAGACACTCAAGGTGAGGCTGGACATGGCTGTGGGCAACCTGATCTAGTGAAGGATGTCCCTGCTGAGTGCAGAGAGGGTTGGATTGGATGACCTTTGGAGGTCCCTTCCAACCCAGATCATTCTATGATTCATTTCCCAGCCTGCTCTCACTGTAGGACTTCAGACCCTTGGAGCAGGGTCTTCTTGGCTGTCCTGGATATCCCCCTCTTTATTGTTCTTATACAAGTCATTGAGGTATCACCACCTTCTCACCTGAAAAGACAGATCCCATTTGTCTCCTCAGAGAAAGACAAGGCAATGCTGCTGCCAAGGCCCATCAGGGGCCATGGAAACTATATACAGCCAGAGACCTCCTATGGGCTTCTGGCACAAGTGGCTTAGTAAAAACCTAGATCATAACATCAGGAGGCAATATGGCCCATATTGGGCCACAAGAAACAGCAACCCTGCAACACAAGAATTTATAGACGCAACTGAGAGTTGCTATCTGTCTGTCTCCCATGACTGCTGGACCACGGACTATGGCCATCTGCCTGCAGTCTATTATCACAATTTGTGAACAATTAGAAATAGGATATTTCATCTTTAAAAATGGCAAGTTTAACCAAAAAAAAGACACTGAAACAAGCCAGAAAACAGTCAAAAAGCAAGCAACCAAACTATGGTCAGGCACTGCACAGAGCACCATTTACTAGCCCCTGAAGCCAGCAGCACTTCATTCCCACACCCAACACATCAACTGTCCCAGATGAGATATGATTTCTGCTGCTGTTGCTGAGGCCACAGTGGGTGCCAACTTCATCTCTTCTGCACAAGAAAGCACCTAGAAACAAAGTCCAAGATCTGAGAGTGCTGTTCCCCTACCTTTACAGCCAGCTCACTGTGTGCAGGTGACACAAGGGCAGTTATAGTCTACATGGCACTGCCTCAAAGGGGCATCCTGAATCCTTTTCCCAGCTGGCAGCTGAACTTGCACCAGAACTGCCAGCCTTTCCTCAAGCTACTCTGCCATATTTAACCCTCCTGGCCTTTCATCTGCAATGCTGAGTTAGAGAAAGCTGGAGAGGTAGTAGCTGCTTCTTGCGTGGTCAGCCTGCTGGTGCTGAGCAGACGGTAGCGGTCAGCAGATGTGCTTTGTCAGTGCTGCCTGTTCCCTACCTGCAGCCCATGGATGCAGTGAGGAAGCATGGCTCTCAGAGCCCCTAAGCAAAGAAAAATCCCTTCAGAGATCAGGCTGTCATCATGAGGGTGGGGAAAGGCAAGGTCTTGGGATTTTATCTTCTCCTCATCCTTGACTCCATTACAGGGTCATCATCTTACAGCCAAGCCCTTTACCCACAGCCCAGCCTTTGACTTGGAACAGTTCAGATCCAGGCTGTGAAGACTCTGCTCTTTGGTGCCCCTGGGGTATCCATCCCCTTTGTTCAGCCAGTATCTGACTTCAGGAGAAGGCTATCCAGAAATTCCATGCTCCCTTCCACTCACTGATGGTCGGGGGAACAGGCAGGAGTCCAGCAAAATGAGTGGCACACAGAGAGCAGGAGGCAACTGACTGCTGCCCAGTGCCACAAGGGTCAGAGGTGAAGCTGCTGCTTCTACCGTGAGATAATCCCAGTTCAGCTCTGCTGTGGTCTTGGATGGGGCTAGGAATCTGCATGCTCTGGCTGGAAGATAAGCCTGTAAAGGCTTGACACCATCAGAGCCCTGCCTTCCCCAGATTTCTGTCTCATGCTCCAGGTGGGAGTCTCCAAGTATGGCCCAGCAGATGCAACAGAGTAGCTGCACAGCTCCTGAGGAGGCCATGTGGGACAACACCACCAGAATGAGCCATCGCAGTCCAGGAGAGAACACTTACAGAGCAGCAAAAGCTACGCAAAAAAACCTGCAACAGCCTTCAGGGTAGTCTGTGTAATTAGTGGCTTCCTACAACAGGGAAATGGTACAGAAAGTAAAACTTCAATTGCCTTAAAACAACAGACACTCTCAACTCATTTCTAATTTATGCATTCTTGTCATATAAAAGCCACTTGCTTAAGTTGCTGTTCTGTCTATTTGCAGTCTATTCAGACACACAATGCTCAGCAGGGGTCTGTCTCTGTGATTCATTGCCTCAGATTTCCTATAGAGTTTACATGATGTCTACTAAGCCCCATACAGTTTTGTATCCATTATAACCAGGGACAAGCAAGCAGGGCTCAGGAGGCTGAGCATCCATCTATGAATAGCTTCCTGTCTTTCAGCTCTCTTCACAACAAATGAACACTGCTTACATTTTACTGGCTAGCACTGGATGGTGAGGGGGAATTATAGGAACTTGTCTGAGTTAAATAAGGGAAGAGACATTTAGAGTGAAGCTCCTTAAATGAGCAGGTCAATAACTAGTTTACCGAGACCAAGGCATACAGCTAATGAGAGAATAAAGAATTATTCTTGTCAAGAGAGAAAAAGATGCTGCCTTGGTTTTGTGCTAAATAATTACATTCATTATCTTTAAGACAGCCCTGCAAGTGGTCTTTTGCACGAGTAAATTTGTTAGCAAAGCTAATAGGCAAAATACTATTGGGGCAAATTCAAGAAGTTGCAATAGGATGGATGGCAAAGATGGGGAAAGGTAGTATGAGTGCTAAGAGCCAAAGTCATCTGTAAGGATAATTGAATTTATCTTCTCATCAACTTTAAGGCCTCCTTCTGGGCTTGAAACAAGGAGAGGAAAGGCCGTTGAAATGAAAGGATATTCACTTAATTGTATTTGTTGCTAGCATTTCCAGCGTACTAAGATATCTAAACTGACCTCTTAACACATTGCCACAATTATAAATCCAACAAAAATTAAAACCTTAACTAAATCTACTCAATGTTTCCAAAAGACAAAGAAGATCAAAGGTGTCAGGTGTCAGCCTCCCTAGAAGAAGCACTGAAAAAGTATCCAGGCTTTGAATGTATCTAAAAGTTACTGAAACTCATCTGGGCAGTGGGAAGGTAGGCTTGCAGTATCTCTAGAAAACAGTCAGGGTCACACAGGAGCTGCCGAGAGTCACCTCCCACGGCTCTAGACAGCAGCAGTGCAGCATGACCCCCTGGTGAAAGGCATCTGAAAGCAGCAGTGGTATGCCCTGCAGGACAGCAGTGGTGCTGGCACTGAAAGGGGAATAGAGACAAGTTGTGACGCTTCACAGAATCACAGAACTGTCAGGGCTGTAAGGAACATCAAGGACCATCCAGTTCCAAACCCCATGCCATGGGCAGGGACACTTCACACTAGAGTAGGCTGACTAGAGCCTCATAAAGCCTGGCCTTAAACACCTTCAGGGATGACACTTCCACCACCTCCCTGGGCAACCTGTGCCAGTGTCTCACCACCCTCATGCTGAAGAACTTCTAACATCTAATCTAAATCTGCCCTCCTCTAACTTGGATCCATTCCCCCAGTCCTGTCACTACCTGACACCCTAAAAAGTCCTTCCCCAGCTTTCTTGTAGGCCACTTCAGGTAGGGGAAGGCCACAAGATCTCCTGGGAGCCTTCTCCTCTGCAGACTGAACAGATGCAACTCTCTCATCCTGTCCTCATATTCATTAATGTTAATGCGAGCCAGGTCTGCCAATCAAAGACCAGCCCGTGAGGCTGTTCCCATTTTGTCTGCTAACAAAGTAAACTTTTTGTCACAACAGGCAGGGGAAAGCCAGTGCAGGTGTGCTGTGCCATCACCAGTGAAGCTGTATTCTCATTCCAGAACTTGTAGGCTTGCTGAATGATAGTGATGAAGCACAGTGCAGGTCATAAACAACTGAGCTTCATTTTCCACAACTAGATGGAGAAGTAGGCACTTAGGGATAAAAAATCCCAACCAACTAGGACATAAATGAAACCATTTCATGAGAGCATATAAACACAAAATGCCACTAGCTGTAATCTGTTCCTTCCATTTCTTTTTAAAAAAGCTAAGCTAGTAGAGTTTAGAACATGAAATACACCCATAAAGAAGGAAGATCGTCTAGCCACAACTCTGATTTTGCTTGAGTTTTCTTCCTATTTAGGTTGGAAGGCACCTCCAGAAATCATCCACTCCAACCCCTCTGCCAAAAGCAGGATCACCCAGGGTAGTCCACACAGGAATGCATCCAGGTGGGTTTTGAAAACCTCCAGAGAAGAAGACGCCACAACCTCTCTGGGCAGCCTGCTCCAGGACTTTGTCACCCTCACTGTAAAGAAGTTTCTCCTCATGTTGAGCTGAAACCTTTTATGTTTCAGTTTGTATCCATTGCTTCTTGTTTTATTGCTGCTGATCACTGAAAAGAGCTTGGTTGCCTCCACTTGACACCTACCCCTCAGATATTTGTACACATCGATCAGATCCCTTCTCAGCCTTCTCTTCTCCGGACTAAACAGTCCCAGGGCTCTCAGTCTCTTCATAGGGAAAATGCTCAAGCCTCCTAGTCATCCTCTTTGCTCTCCACTGGACTCTCTCCAGCAGATGCCTGTCTCTCTTGAACCTGGGGAGCCCAAAACTGGACACAGTATTCCAGATGTGGTCTCAGCAGGGCAGAGTACAGGGTGAGAAGAACCTACCTAGACCTGCTGGCCACACTTCTCTTGCTGCACCCCAGGATGCCATTGGCCCTCTTGGCTAGAGGGGCACAGACTGAGAAGGCTTTTCTACAATGGGAAGGTCTGAATACATGCAGCTATGGCTAAGATTTTCCAGCCATGTAGCTTGAAACATTCTAAACTGCCATAATTTGTGTGGTCAAACCTCCTCAAAACAGCAGTCTAAGTTATATGAACTGCAAACTATTGCCTTCTGTTTCTTCAGCGTCCTTCCAAGTGCATAGATTGCTTCTCCAAATGTGTGGTGCTTTCACACATGCTCAGACCAACCATCTCCTTTCAAAATGGTGTGCTCATCCCTGTTACCTGCCGCAGCTAGTGGTGTTTTAACCCGGTCCTCTCCAGCAGCTTAGAGTTTGTTTTCCTGATTGCCTACACCAAAAGAGATTCATTGCTCACAGACTCCCACTGACAAGTGAATGCAGTCTCAGTAGTGCAGCAGCAGCCTTTTAGCAATAGGGTTAGCCACAGAAATCTATGTCTAGCTCTGAGAGACACTGGCTCCAAATAAAAGCAGGCTGGAATGGAAGAATCACAGAATCACAGAATGTCAGGGGCTGGAAGGGACCTCAAGAGCTCATCCAACTCCCCTGCCACAGCAGGATCACCTAGACCAGATCACACAGGAACTCATTCAGGCAGGTTTTGAATATCTCCAGAGAGGGAGACTCCACAACCACCCTGGGCAGCCTGTTCCAGGGCTCTGTCACCCTCACAGGGAAAAATATTCCTCCTCATATTTACATGAAACTTCCTATGCCTCAGCTTCTGTCATTGCCCCTTGTTCTGAAAAGACACATTTGTACTTTAATTGTGACTCAGGGAAAGGGGGAACAGCAGTGGAGCAAGGTCCCAGGAAGGCTGTTCCACCTCCATCCCTGGAGGTTCAGAAGAACGCATTGGACAAAACTTCAATCAGTCTGGCCTGGCCTCACAGAGGACCCTGCCTTCAGTAGGGAGTAGAACCAGTGCCCTCCTGCAGTCCCTTCCCAAGCTGCTCTTGTGTACCACCATTGACCTCACCTGCAGTGCTTTACTCAGCATTGGACTCTTCAATACAGGAAGGACATGGACCTGAAGGAGAAAGTCCAGAGGAGGCCATGAAAATGATCAGGGGTTGGAGCAGCTCTGCTACAAAGACAGGATGAGAGAGCTGGAGGTGTTCAGCCTGGAGAAGAGAAGGCTCCAGGGGTACCTAACAGTGACCTGCCAGTATCTGAAGGGGGCTACAAGAAGGCTGAAGAGAGACTGTTTGTAAAGGCTTGCAGGGACAGGATGTAATGGTTTAAGCCACCTGGAGCCTTCTGACTCCTTCCAGGGGGTGGTCTGACCGGCGCCCAGGTGCCATGGTTAGCCACTCCCACTTCCTGCTAAGGACTTGCTATAAAAGAGGAGACAGTTTGTCTTCTCCCCCTTTCTTGTCCTGCCTGCCTGGCTGGTTCCTTGCTGCTTTGCTGCTGAACACCACGTGCTGTCCAGCCAACACATAAAGGAATACCACCATTTTATTTGGAAGTCTTAACTAACTGCATTTCATCACAAAAAAGCCTGCATCCAGCTTTCATTCACCATCCAATCATCAATTCCAGCATTTGGACTCAAAACTCCATTTCCACAGGTTGTATTTCTATTTTGTGTATTTTGTTCCCTTTCTTCCCCTTTTCCTCATCCTCTGTAATTCCCCTCATTCTCCATACTCTGTATTCAGTTCCCCTTTTTTCCCCACCTTCTGTAAAAATCCTCTTATCTCCTATTTACTGTTAAAATTTTGTATTTATTTTTACTTCCAAATCAAATTGGGTATTTATTGGGCTTTGGGCTCAGGGGTGGCTAGTTTAAACCCAATACACAGGACAAGGGTAACAGCTTCAAAGTAGAGCACAGCAGATTTGGATTGGATGTGAGGAACAAGTTCTTTACCATGAGGGTGCTAGAACACTGCAAAAGGTTTCCCAGGGAGGTGGTTATGGCCTTTCCCTGAATATATTCAAGGTGAGGCTAGATCAAGGCTGTGGGCAACCTGATCTAGCTGAGTGCAGAGGGGGATGGACTGGATGAGCTGTGGAGGTCCTTTGCAACCCAGACCTCCTGTGATCCTCAGTCAGACAAGTGAAAAAAATGGGTTCTTACCATGCCCCTTTGGTGAGTGCATAGTGTTAGGGTACACCAGCGGACCTCTACCTACTCCGCTCCTACATGATGATCTGCCCTACTAGACCAAATCCCACATATTCCTATCTTTACACAGACCTTCTTTCTTAGAAGCCTGTGGGCTTTTAAGCAGTATAAACTTACAGGCCTTGCAGAGCTTCACTGGTTTTCCTTAGCAGTTTATCAGGACAGAAAGTGCTCCGGAGGGAGCAGCAACAGACACCTCTGATCTTCATTCCCAGCCGTTCACATTAGTATTCTGCATTCACTGCTGTTTATAGCCTCCAGCTTCTTGATGCCTACAGATGAGTGAATTTGTCCAAAACCTCTTCCTGGTTTATGAGCATGGATTTAGTTTTTATGTTCGCTGACTGCTAATGAGGCATCTTTCTGCCTTAATCCTGCATAAAATTAGGTACCTACTGTAAAACAGTCCTCCCTACTGATTTTCAATGATTGCACAGGGAATTAGGGTCTGGCAACCATTGATAACAGCTACAAGATATGCTCATTGCTCTCTTACTCTCCTGAAGTGAACCTAGTTATAGTAAGTGGTCACAACATGGCTCAGTATGAGAAAGAAACCCCTCTCAGTCAAATTGTTGTAGTTATCCTTGAGATAAACATGGAGGTGGACTTCAGTGGATCTGAGCTAAGAGCCAAGTAGCATCTCTTCTCAGACGTGACGATTCTGACAACGCTCACTGTCCCCTACACACTGCTTCCAGTTTCTGAACACACCTTGTGAAAGGACAGCAGACATAGGAACTCCTGCTGCCTTAGAGCAGCTATTACAATGCCTTCAGCTTAGGCTTTGTCTTGCAGCTAATGCAAAATAGATGGAGAAGATCCTCCAGATATACAGAATCACTGCACTGTCAAGGTTAGAAGGGACCTCAAGGGCCATATAGCTCCAAACCCCCATGCCATGGGCAAGGACACATCCCACTAGATCAGATTGTCTACAGCCACATCCAACCTGGCCTTAAAAATATCCAGGGATGAGGCTTGCACCACCTTCCAGAGCAATCTGTGCCAGTGTCTCACCACCCTCATGCTGAAGAACTTCTTCCTTAATGTCTAATCTAAATCTGTCTTCCTCTAGCTTGGATCCATTTCCCCCAGCCCTATGACTACCTGACTCCCTAAATAGTCCTTCCCCAGCTTTCTTGTAGCCCCCTTCAGATACTGGAAGGCCACAATAAGGTCTCCTGGGAGCCTTCTCTTCTCCAGACTGAACAGCCCCAACTCTCTCAGCCTGTGCCCATAGCAGAGCAGCTCCAGTGCTCAAGTTGTCCTTATGGCCCTTCTCTGCACATGTACCTCAGTTAATTCATCTGCTTTGGAAGGTGAGAAGGAAGATTTACAGCAGCCACATGTTTTCCTGTATGCAGAGTCAGGCTGTGTGTTTGGAGGAGGTACAGGATCTTTTTACTCTGCCATGAAGCTGAAAACATTAAGTTTACCAGTTTAGTTTTCTGCTACTGCAGTCTATGGGAAGGAAGAAACACAGCAAATTAGTTTTGACATAACAACCCTAAACTGGTCATGTAAAAGCTGTCTAGCACATCCATAGCTGAATTCGGTTATTTTGCTTAATGTAACAAATTATACTGCAACTGTATGTGATCCATATTCTTGGCCTTTAAGAGCAAGAATCACCTACAGCTTTTAAGGTTACAGTCAGTACTTAAACAATATTTATGACCATCCACAGCAGACACAGCTTCACCAAAACAGAGAACACTGGAAATTTGAAGATCTCCAGCTCACTGCCTGCTTGTAACTATGAAATTAGGCTACTTCCCTGTCCCAGTTTGGGGCCATGAGCATACTGGAGGACAGAAATTACTCTTACCCCTTCCTGGGAGTAAGAATGAGGATACTGCACACTGATTGGAAGTTTAAAGAGAACGAACATATATAAAGAAGGCCATCAGGTAGAACAAGTACAAAACCCACCAGGCCCAAACCAACCTTCTAGAATCCTCCATCCCTTCCACCCTCAGTTGGCCTGAGGATAGGCCAAAACTGCCCTCCCCAGCCGGGGCCTACAAGGCCTCAGCGGCCACAATGATGCAGCTCAGGTCCCTCCCCTACAAACCCCGAGAGCAGGAGCTATTTCTGGAGAAACGAACGGAAGAAAGGCAGGGAAGAGAAGGGCGAGACATCAGTCAGGCACTATCCGTGATATCGGAAGAAAAAACACAGTAACAATATTACAATATCCTGGGACAAGCAGGTCCACCCCCCCTGTCCCTATGGTTTTGCTAAGGGGGACCTAGGATCCCTCAAACTGCCACATTCCCAGAAGAAAAAAAAAAAATATATATATATATTTTTTTTTAGGCTAATTAGATGAATCATGATTTTAGAAAAAAAATAGATGGCACATCCCCACCTTGCCACAGTCTAATGAAAACCAAAGTAGAGTACAGTAGGTAGTGCCAAATGGATGATGACTTCATATAACTTGTTCTGAAAGAAAGCAGCCTGTTGTTTACTGCGTTTATCGACAATCTGTGAAAGCAGACCAGAAATCAGTCTAATTACCAGAGTGCCAGTTGTGCTTGTTAACACCAGCTTTGTGACCAAATGTTATTCCACAGTTGTCACATCACAAGAAGGTTTCATTACTAACATAATAGTGAACAGGATCGCATGCCTGGCTATTGATTGATCTGCCACACAAAGGGAAGATGTTGTCTCTATTATAAGCAGCCTCATCTTTGTCTGCCTGTGTAATATGCCCAGGAATCTTTCAGGAGCAGTTGCTGCTGTGTTTCCTAATTTCTGCCTGTTAGCCCATTAACAGCCCATTAGGATCTGCAGATTTTACCACCAGAGAAGAAATTACCTTGCCGTAATTCTGTCCTGTAGGAGCTTAAATAAAAAACATGCTTCCGTCAGCCTTAAAGCAACGAGCCCTACAAAGACCAAGACTTACTTGACATTTAATCATAGAATGGTTTATGTCGGAAGAGACCTCAAAGATCATCCAGTTCCACTGGCACAGGTTGCTCAGGGAGGTTGTGGCTGCTCCCTGCCTGGAGGTGTTTAAGGCCAGGTTGGATGAGGCCTTGAGTGACCTGCTCTAGTGGGAGGTGTCCCTGCCTATGGCAGAGGGTTGGAAGTGGGTGATCTTTGAGGTCCCTTCCAACCTAAACCATTCTATATTTTTCCCTCATACAGGCCACTAATTACTTGGAGCCTGTTTCTTCTATAATAAAATGTTTGCAGCCAGCGTTCTATCACTCTGCATCAAAATTAAAACCTCAGTATGATGAAATGTGGGCAATTCATAAAGGTTTTTTACTCATCTTCCTTTTTCATTTATCATTCTTCATCCTGTTCTTTATAATTTATTATTCTTTGTCCCTTTCTTCATAATTTATTATTCTTTATCCCTTTCTTTATCTGGAGATTCTCAGTCTGGAGAGGAGAAGACCGAGAGGGGATTTGATCAATGTCTGTAAATGTCTGAGGGCTGGGTCAGGAAGGAATCACAGAATGTCAGTGGCTGGAAAGGACCTCAAAAGCTCATCCAGTTCAAACCCCCTGCCACAGCAGGATCACCTAAACCAGATCACAAAGGAACACATCCAGGCAGGTTTTTTATATCTCCAGAGAGGGAGACTCCACAACCTCCCTGGGCAGCCTGTAACGGTGTTCTGTCACCCTCACAGAGAAAAAGTTCCTCCTCATGTCTCCATGAAACTTCCGATGCCTCAGCTGCCACCATTGTCCCTTGTCCTGTCCTTGGGCATCTGCCCACAGAGCCTAGATCCATCCTCCTGGCACTCAACCTTTACATATTTGTAAGCATTGATGAGGTCAACTCTCAATCTCCTCTTCTCCAAGCTAGAGGGACAGCCTCTGCTCACTTGTGCCCTGGCACAGGACAAAGGGAAAGGTAGGGAAACTGCAGCACAGGAAGTTTCCCCTCAACATGAGGAAGAACTTCTTGATTGTAAGGGTTCCAGTGGAATGGCACAGGCTGCCCAGAGAGGTTGTGGAGTCTCCTTCTCTGGAGCTTTTCCAGCCATGTCTGGATATGTTCCTGTGTGACCTGCACTAGATTCTCTTGTCCTGCTCTGACAGGGGCATTGGACTGGAAGATCTCCAGAGGTGTCTTCCAACTCCTAACATCCTGTGAACCTAAGATCTTGTGATATCATCTCTGCCAAATCGAAAGATACTTTAATTATTTGAAGGCACAATTAGGCAACATTGCATGAACAGTCAAAATGTCCATCATTACTACAATTAATGGCCCAGCAATGGCCATATCTTAAAGCAGAGAAATTCTCTGCTAACAAGCACCTTGCTGAAAACAAACTAGTACTTGACCCTCAGACCACCACTGACCAGCCACAAACATCAGCTTCCAGGCCTGTGGTTAATACTAAGAAAGAGCAGTATTGCTTATTTTTCTATGAACTCCATAAATATTATAATATAAAAGTGGATTTGTTTACCATTGTAAGCCTATGGAAAAAACAAGCACACCTCATCGTCTTACCTGATGATGAATGATTTATCAGGCAGGCTGCGACTGTTCCTAGCCCAATCTATTTTCCTGTTTATGCCTGTTGAACTAATACAATTTAATGAAGAATATAAAGTATTTCAGAATCTGTCTGCCATTAATAGTTTAATTAAACTGACATGTACTTCAAAACTGGAGAGACAGAAACCATTCATTTTGGTTATAAAGGCCATGGCATTATCAAAGTGAAATTAAAGCCAGCGTTCCTCACAATTAATAGCTAAGTATAGATGTATAAAAATAAATAAATAAATGTTTACTATTTAACTGTCAGTTCTAGATAACTTAGGAACCCTAATGCAGATACATTCTTTGCTCCTCTTGTAAAGTCTATTTCATGGCTGCCATGACATAGCAAAGAACCATGCACAAGCTAACAAATTACTCCCAAGCAATATTTCCCTCTAAATCCTCTGACAAACAACTTTGTCTGCTATTGTCTGTTGGTGCCTTCCATGCTCTTGAGGAAATTTCCCTCACCTCTCCACTGAAGCAGGAGGCTGGGAAAAAATCCAGGGGCTAAAGGCCATGAGGATGATCAGAGGGCTGGAGCTGCTCTGCTATGAGAACAGGCTGAGAGAGTTGGGGTTGTCTGGAGAAGAGAAGGCTCCCAGGAGACCTTATTGTGGCCTTCCAGTATCTGAAGAAGGCTACAAGAAAGTTGGGGAGGGACTATTTAGGGAGTCAGGTAGTGATAGGAATAGGGGGAATGGAGCAAGTAGAAATGGGTAGATTCAGATTGGGTGTTAGGAAGAAGTTCTTCAGCATGAGGGTGGTGAAACACTGGCACAGGTTGCTCAGGGAGGTGGTAGAAGCCTCATTCCTGGATGTTCGTAAGGCCAGGCTAGATGTGGCTCTGAGCAACCTGACCTAGTGTGACGTGCCCCATGTCAGAGGGTTTGGAACTGGATGATCCTTGAGGTCCCTTCTAACCCTAATGATTCTGTGACTTTGTGACTTCTGTATCACATTTCCTTGGTAAAAGCATTAATTTGGGTACTTTCAAGATACTCAAACACCTATTTTCTGCCTAAATTTCTTATCTTTTAGAGCTCTCACTTTCAGTCAGGTTTGATTGAAATTGATCAACTGGCTCAGCAGTTATTTGAGGGAAGACACTGAAAAAGAGGAGCAAAGAAAAGCAGCTCAGCTACATAAGTCTCATTTCACTTGGAAACAGGACAAAAAATTTAAAAGTCAGTTCCAACCTGAAGG
The DNA here is from genome assembly GCA_013396835.1 of Psilopogon haemacephalus. NCBI lineage: Eukaryota > Metazoa > Chordata > Aves > Piciformes > Megalaimidae > Psilopogon > Psilopogon haemacephalus. The sequence continues at coordinate 130,723 of VWZI01023583.1, forward strand.
TGCAAAGTGAGACCCTGCCAAAGAATTGTTTTAGGACTAATTCCCAGAAGCATACACCCATAAACAAAGTAGCAATGCAAATGTCCCTGTAATTCAACCGACTTTCCTTTTTTTTTTTTTTTTTAAGAAGATAGCAATAAAAAACCCATTTAGAAATCTCATCAGAACCTCAAGGTCAGAAAAAAACAAACAAACGAACAACAAAAAAACCAGACTTGAAATACAGGACTAGGTTGAAAAACTGATTTATATTTCATAAGACAATGTCAGAGACCTATGGAGAAGTCAGCATTCTGAAGTTTTATAGACTTTTAACCCTCACTATCCAGAAATTCTACTGGAGAGCCATCCACCTGGACTTGATGAGCTCAGAGGTCCTTTCTGGCATGGATCAGAAGTCTTAAAGGTTGGATTTGATGATCAGACTTGATGATCCTTACTCTACTCTTGTGAGACCCCAGCTGGAGTACTGTGCACAGTTCTGGAGTGCCCAACACAAGAAGGACATGGAACTGTTGGAGCGAGTCCAGAGAAGGCCATGAAGATTCTCAGAGGTGTGGAGCAGCTCTGCTATGAATACAGGCTATGAGAGTTTGGACTCTTCAGACTGGAGAAGAGAAGGCTTCCAGGAGACCTCGGATTATCCTTTTGTATTATCTGAAGGGGGCCTACAGGTGAGCTGGGGAGGGACAACTTAAAAGGTCTTGTAATGACAGGATGAGGAGTAATGGGTTTAAACTGGCAGAGGAGAGATTTAAACTGGATGTTGGGAAGTTCTTTCCAGTGAGGGTGGTGAGACACTGGCGCAGGTTGCCCAGGGAGGTTGTGGATTCTCCCTGCCTGGAGGTGTTCAATGCCAGGTTGGATGAGGCCTTGAGTGACCTGTTCCAGTGGGAGATATCCCTGCCTATGGCAGGGAGTGGGAACTGGGTGGTCTTTGAGGTCCCTTCCAACCTAAACCACTCTGTTTCTATCTCAGAGGTCTTTTCCAACCCAGACAATTTTATGGTTCCATACTCTGTTATCAGAGTACCAGTGTCTGGATGGCACCATTACCTAACACCCTAGCCACTGGGCAAATGGGTCTTCTGTGATCTGTGTTGGAGGACTGGTTTCAGTGACTTTAAAAAAGAAAAACCCAACAACTATTTCATTGAACAATTCTCAAGAAACTTTGTTCTGATCACAGCTTAACAAAGACCCCCACACGCTGCCAACGTGCCATGGCAATCTGCACAGCTCTCCATACAACCTCAGAGGTCTCAGAAGTTGGCTCTTACAAGGCAATTGCAAGATGAACACTGTACTTACCAAACACACTTATTCTGGACATAGGCTAGAGTAGAAGTTGTTTCAGGACTATTTAATTAGTTCCTATATATTTAGGTTCCCATTTCCCTACTAGGTAAGGTGTGTGGAGTGGGTGTGACTGCTCCCATAAGATGCAGTCCTCTATTGCCTCCCTGGGAAAAAATGAAGGGAAAAACCCAACTGACATTGGAATCTAGAAAAGCCTCTTAGACACTGCCAGGCATGAGAAGAGACATTTCTTTATCAGTTCCAGGGTTCATGGCGGGGGGGAGGGCTCCACAGCCCATGAGCCCCTATGAACAGTTTTCGTGCCTATTTACAAATTCACATCTACCTAATACAATTACTCCTCCTACCTATTACATATTCATGGAGCATGATTCAACAAAATATTTGACTGTGCATGCACAAATGGTCTGGAGTCTCCCAAACTCCCTCACTTCAGTTTTGGGCACCTCAATACAAGAGGATTCACTGGAGAAAGTGGAGAGAAGAGCAAGGAATCTGGGGAAGGGCCTGGAGAATAAATCTGATGGAGAGCATCTGAAGGAGCTGAAGATAGTTAGTGGAGAGGTTGGTGCTGGTCTCTTCTCACAGGTCATTAGTGATAGAGCAAGAGGGAGTGACCTCAAGATGCAACAGGGCAGGTTCAGACTGGACATGAGGAAGAATTTTTTCCCATCAAGAGTAATCAGGCATTGGAATGTGCCACCCAGGGAAGTGGTGGAGTCACCAAGCCTGGCTGTGTTGAAAGGTGGTTTGTCTGTGGTGCCTGGGGATATGGTTTAAGGAGCACCTTGTAGAGTAGGGTTAATGGTTGGACTTGGTGATCCTGAGGAGTTTTTCTAGCCTGAGCGTTTCTGTGATTCTGCAGCTCCTCAAATTACCTTTATGGCAATAAACCACTCTTGATGTCCTGGATGGTTTTTTCACATGCCTTTATTTCCTGATAAACAATTTGTACCACAGACTTCCTCTCTTACCTATGCTTAGTTTATATACTTGAACTCTGTGTACTCATTAGGAAGCAAAGGAAAACATGTGAAAACAACTCACACCAAAATCGGCACATCTTGTGGCCAACACAATGTATTCCAAAACAGGTAGTAAAACATGAGAAAAACATCTCCTGGAGAGCTGATATAATGGGAAACTCAAGTTTCTCAAAAAATCAAAGGAAATGAGAAAATTAAATAAATCAATAAATCCTAAATTCTTGCTCAGTATTTCTCCTCTGGCCTAGTCTTTGCAAAGGCAGCTTAAGGTACCAAGACAGACTTACAGCCTAGACTTTAAGGTGACACAATGGCATAGACAAAATATTCACAAAAGCTTTCTTTTGTGCCTTTTTACCAATCCAGAGCACCACATCACCTGAAAGCCCAGCAGAAGTCCTTCTGCAGGTTATCTGAGAAAAGCTGCATCCTCTGAGATAGGATAGAGGAGTGTGCTGAGCCTGGAGCTGCCTTGCAAGGACAGCACTCAGCTCTGGGACTCACACCAGAGCCCCAGATCTTTACACTGTGCTGCAAGTCAGATGAAGCCACAGCAGAGCACCTGGTCTCCCTCTGCTAAACACATTTACCAGAAAGATGCTTGGGGAAAAAAAAAAAAAAGTGGGTTTATTCATGCTTTCACGGAGAGCATTTCAATGCCAATATATTTTTCCCACTTAACATATAAATAATGCATAAAAATAAGAACAAAAATAATCAGCACAAAACAATGGATTACATGGCAAAAAAAAAATTCTATCTTAATTTCATTGTCTGTTAAGTTTAACTTTCACATTTCTCTGTGGAGAAATTTAAAGGAAGCAGGGAACAGAAAAGGATGGGTGCTTGTAGGATTAATTAGGGAAACCAAAACAAAACCAGTATCTGTCTTTATCTGTTTTCTTCTAGAAAGCATTATGATAATAGATTTCTTTTGAAGGCTGTTGTTAAGCCTGTCACCTACACATAAAAGCACTTGCACTGACACAGCTTTGGCTCTGAGTTCATAGAATTTACCCCCAAAGAGTAAATCTATTCATAAGTGGTCAAGGCTAAAGTGTTTCAGGCCACTGGAGGAAATTATTACCAGAATGGATGTACACATGAAGATCTCAGGAATTGAGCAGCTGAGGAGGATTTGCTGGGTGCTACCTGATACCCTCACGAGAAAGTTCAGAGCTGAATTTGACCTGTCCCAAGCAAGGGAGTGGTGACTCTTAAGGGCCTGAAGGCTTTTAAGGGTGTTTGCTTTCCAGGTTCTAACCACATGAGAACCCAGTTCAGACTCTTCTCAAGATCATAGAATGGTTTATGTTGGAAGGGACCTCAAAACCCATAGGCAGGGACACTTTCCACTAGAATAGATCACTCAAGGCCTCGTCCAGCCTGGCCTTGAACACCTCCAGGGAGAGAGCAGCCACAACTTACCTGGGCAACCTGTGCCAGTGACTTCTCTCTACCATCTAGTTTAAATCTCCCCTCTGCCAGTTTAAACCCATTACTCCTTGTCCTGTCATTACAAGACATTGTAAATAGTCCCTCCCCAGCTCTCCTGTAGGCTCCCTTCGGATACTGGAATGCCACTCTAAGGTCTTCTGGAAGCCTTCTCTTCTCCAGGCTGAAGAGCCTCAACTCTCATAGCAAATGTAAGTATATCAAATGTTATCCAATAATATTTTTTTCAGTTGTTTTTAAAATATTTCTTGTGAGTCTACAAATCTTCATTAATACATTTTTAAATGCCACTCATGATTGGGGAACTTGAGCATCTCCCCTACACAGAGCAATGGAAACCTGTGTCTGTTTAGTTTGAAGAAGAGAAGGCTGAGAGGAGATCTTCTTAGTGGTCAGCAGCAATAAGACTAGGAGCAATGGATACAAACTGGAACATAGAAGGTTTCACCTCATCATGAGGAGAAACTTCTTTACAGTGAGGGTGACAGAACCCTGAAGTGGGCTGCCCAGAGAGGCTGTGGAGTCTCCTTCTCTGGACTTCCAAAACCCACCTGGATTCATTCCTGTGCAAACTACCTTGGAAGATCCTCCCTTGGCAAGGAGGTTGGACTGGATGATCTCTGGAGGTCCTTTCCAACCTCTAAATTCTTGTGATTCTGTGACTCTTTCATACAGTGCGAAATTATGGTAAAATACTGTCAGCTTCTAATTAAGGCTTTGCTGCACACAAAAGTGAAGCAATGAATGTCTGAAGCATTCCCTGACACTCAGTCTTTAAGCATAAAAAGCCTCCCAAAGCCTGTGGTTGCCTAGGTTGCCTTGCATATGAAATCAAGGTATTTGATGGAGATTTTGTTGTTATTGTGTCTAAATTAAGCTTGAAATGCCACACAAGCAACAGAAAAACCAGAAGCAGGGCAGGGATTGTTTGGTTTCTGAGTATTAAACACAATCAAAAAGTAAAAGCACTTAACATAGTTTTCCCTGTACAGAGTTATGCAACTGCTAAAACAACATTTGCTCATTGAGCTGCAAAAAACTGGATGGTTTCTTCTGTAAATAATCAAGCAAGATAACTCGATCAACCTCCTTGGTTCAGGTGGCAGAGACATAGGGTCTGTATTTCAATTAATTGGTTAGAAGGCAATCTTTTTAAAAAACAGGTAATGTTGTGGATTATTATTTATTTTAACTTTTTTAACTATTATTTAAGGTATGGAGACAAATATCCTCTGAAAAACAAACAAAGCTAACAGTGTTCTCAGAAACAGCAAGTCAGCAGGTTTAATCTCTGTTGCTAATTAATTTTACTCTCAGGTTTGCGTATATGGGAATAAAAGTGGCAGCACTCGAAGGCAATAAACATTTACTTTTACAAATTTCTTTCTTTATAGATTTCATCTTTTTTTTTTTTTAATGTAAATGTTTTTGTTAATTTGAAGTTCCTGGAGAAATTTATTTCACTTCAGAAAAAAAACTATCAGTTGTTTTTCCACATCTCTGATTACTGTAAGTGGCCTTCTCTGGCAATAAGAAAACGTAGTTTACTGATCCAGAATTTCCCCATCTTTAAGAAAAAAAAAAACGAACTAGTATTTGTGTGGGTTTTATGTTAAGATGATAAGTAAAATTGTGCTGTGAATTTTAGAGGCCCTTGTTCCTTCTCAAAATGCATCACGTCTCTACTCAAATGTCACAAGAATGATAAATAAGGAGAGAGTAAACTCTTTCTTTAGAAAAGAAAGAACTAAAAAATAACCAAACAAATAAACAAAAAATGACCACAACAAAAAACAAACTGACAACAAACAAAGAAACCCCAACCACCCCCAAACCCTAACCATCCAAATGGAAAAAGTAAATAAATTCTGGTCTTGAAATACTAGGTCATATCAAAACTGTTAGAAAAGGTTTCAGATACTATTGGCTGTGGTTTTATATTAATGCTGTGCTTGCCGATACATTGGGCAGTATTTTGAAGCTGAAATTTTGATCCTTCAAGGACTTCCCACCCTCTAGGATGAGATTTGAGCCGGTATTGGAAATGCCAGGATTAATCTGAGAGTAATCTGGGTGAAATTTTACAAGAGTAGCATTCCCTGGAATATTTTTAACTAAACTGAATTGAGAAAAGCAGAGAGAAAAAATTAAAAAGGAAAACACAGGAATCAGACAGAGTGACACTTGGGAGAGGAAGATGGAAAGCATAAGAGCAGAAAGGAAATACATATGTGGAAGGACTAAGGAACTAAATGGGTAAACTGAAGACCAGGAGGCTCAGATAGAGGGGGCCAAATTTGTGGACCACAGAAGTGGAGAGGGGTGACATATAAACACAGAGAACAAGCTAAAAATTAGTGGTGAAAGGGAGCAGAAGAAGGACAAAGGGCAGAGAGACAGGAACTAGAAGCAGGAAGCAAAAATAGCAGCACAGAGAGAAGATAAAGTACGTAAACTGAAAAGAAGAATCCCAAATGAAGACCAGACTGAAAGCTCAGCTTATAAAGCTTCAAAAAAAAAAAAGAAAACCCAGGCAGTGTGAGAATGGAAGTACACACATTTCTTTATCTTCTCAGTCTGGGTGCTGGTTAACAGAGTCTCTGCTTACAGCCACCTCATAAAATAAAGCACCTAACACACACCCAGGCACACGCACACACACACACTGCCCCCGCCCCCTCCACCCCCTGAACGGTAAGGGACACATGGGACAGCTACTCCCTTCCCCACTTCTTCTGTGTCCTGCCTTTCAGAACAGGAGGAACAAATAGGTGAAATATTAAAGTCCTGGGTTCTCTTCACCCACAGCCTGTCTGCTAAGCCACAGCACAGCACAAAGTTTATGTGTGCCTACAGAGAGATGGCTGTCATTAGGCCAATGAAGCTAACACATGTCTAAAAGCTAGGACTGAGTCAGTAATAAAGTTTGCACTTAATTACAGATGTCAAAATCCTTTCTCATTGTTTGTTTCTGTTTTGTTTGGGTTTGGGGTTTGGGTTTTTTTTTTTTTTACATTACTCTCATGAGCATTCAGCAGTGTAGTAGCTTGAGGGATCCTAGGTTTCCCTCAAACTTGTCCCTCAAACTCAGTCAAGCAGTCAGTTTCATGGAAGATCTAGCATTAAAGATTGAAACCCACAAAGAGTATTTCCCTAATTGATTTACAGAAGTAGAAAAACTGGACATAATAACATACGTCTCTGCACATAGAACTGTAAAACTATTGGATTCTTGTCTCATCATGTTTACATTGTGGAATCTGAATGCAGTGTGATTAGACATTATTTTAACAACTTCATTACAACACAATCTGAAATAAAATGGCCCTTCGTATCCTGCTAATATCAGTGTTTTAAATAACAAAGGGGAGGGGTAGTTATTTATCTATTTATGTACTTAATAAAAGAAAGGATTAGCATTTAGTTTCAGTCAGTCTAAGCAACACTTGTACCCGTTGGTGCCTCAAAGATTTCAGGATTTTATTAATATTCCAGAGATGCATTTGTGTTGCCTCTGGGTACACTGAAAAGCCACTTAAACTGCACTTAAAGCAGCACTACAGGATCAAATTGATGTGCATCAACCATTTACAATAAAACTTGATTATTATAAAGGCATACATATTTGCATAATTACATGTTTGATTTTTTTTTTTTTTTTAAATAATGCAGCATGCACTACAAAGTGTTGCCTGGTGTAGAAAGGCATCATGAGAAAGCACCATCTGCTGTAGTGCTTAATGCACTGCAACGTTTGAAAAATACTGAAGGTAGGTTTGTGTGAATCAAAGGGGAAAGCAAAAGAGTTTTGCCAGAATAAGAGGCTCAGGGCTAGAGGAGGGAACGTGGTGCAGCATGGATTTTTTTTATTAGGTTGGCTGCTTCTTTTTGGCTATTCTGACATAAAATTGTCAGAGGCAGAAAGGTAAAAGGCAACAAAGCAGTCCATCATAAGGTCCACAGCATGCTGTATTCAGAACCTGAGAGCATTTGGCACAAAGCATTTTTTGATGTTCCCACTAAAAAAAAAAAAAATCTTTATCTAATATATGCAAGGAAGGAATCATGCTGGGAAAGATGACAAACAGCACAGATAATGGATTCTTACACTCACCACTTGACAAGAATAAATCTTTTTTTAAAGGAATCTCTATTAAACATCACAATAGCTTGAAAGACAGAACTTGGAAGAAAAATATCTTCATATCACAGGATCTCAGAAACATTCAGGCTGGAAAAGACCCCCAGGATCACCAAGTCCAACCATTAACCCTACTCTACAAGGTGCACCCTAAACCATATCACCAAGCACCACAGACAAACCACCTTTCGACGCAGCCAGGCTTGGTGACTCCACCACCTCCTTTGGTGGCACATTCCAATGCCTGACCAATCTTGCTGGGAAAAAAAATTATTCCTCATGTCCAATCTGAACCTGCCCTGTTGCATCTTGAGGTCACTCCCTCTTGCTCTATCACTAATGACCTGTAAGAAAAGACCAGCACCAACCTTTCCACAACCTCCTTTCAGGTAGCTGTAGAGAGCCATGAGGTCTGCCCTCAGGCTCCTCTGTTTCACACTAACCATCTTCATCTCCTTCAGTTTTGCTCTTCATCAGATTTATTCTCCAGTGCCCTTCTCTGCACTGGCTCCAGCATTTCCACATCCCTTTTGTAATGAGGTGTCTAAAACTGAACACAATACTCAATGTGTGGCCTCACTGGTGTTGAATACAAAACAGAACACTCCTCAATTCAAAAGGAGAAGCCACCTGTTCTTCAGTAATATCTGATCATAAATCCTACTGGGAGCCTAATGTTTCCAGTGCTAAGACTGCAGAAGGAAAAGGGTATCTTGAAGTATGAGAAAAAACAGACACTTCTAGACTCAGCACAGCCCAGAGTTCTTGTATCCTATATACATGCATAATGTTGCTTAGCACTACGTATCTGTCGTTTTCCTACCCGAGGATGTTTTTCAGAGTGGGTTTTGAGAAGACATTAATCAAATGTAGTTTTAGTAATTTCTAAAATTCTGGCATCCCACAGAGTTTGATGCATGCATACAGAAAACAGGGCAAAACATTCTGCTGTGGTTGGTTGTGTGTCTACTGATACCTCTGAACTACACTATGAACATATTTTGGAGATTGTGGTGAGTGGTAAAGTGCAGCATGGAACCAAGATAGGGAAGGTCTGGCAGGGAAGTCAACAAGCATGTGTGAGCCTGTTGCTTCCCAGTAGGAGTTCATTCCTTCAGAAATTGGCCTTTGGTAAGCAGTATGATTCACTGCCCAGGGACCAGATTAGAAGATGGATACCAGCTGCCAGAACTTGGGCAACTCATTTCAGTTCCACATATTTTCCATTTTCTTTCCTCCTGTTTTTCACATCATGGTAGTGGAAAGTACAAAGCACTTCAGGAAAAGAACTTCTTTGTAATACAAGCTTCCAGCATGTTGGTCATTAAACAAGTTTTTATCTCCATGGTCACCTCAAGGTATACCAGAATAAAAATAGCGGTTGGATTATATGCTCTGCAGGAGACAAATACCAAATCAATTAAAAAACATCTTTAACAACACAATCTGACTATGAATCTGACTAGAATCACAGAATTGTCAGGGTTGGAAGGCATATCAAATATTATCCATTCCAATCCCATGGCAGGGACACCTCACACTGAATCACGTTGCTCAGAGCCACATCCAACCTGACCTTAAAAACATTCAGGTATGAGGCTTCCGCCACCTCCCTGGGCAACCTGTTCCAGTATCTCACCACCCTGATGACTCCAAGACATATTCTGCAGTCCACTTACATAAAAGAGCTTCAGAAACAGATACAATTGTGTTCAGACACCTGAAGGAAGAGTATGATGGTATATGTGTGAATGCAAATGTCTAAAACCTTCTGTACTCAAGCCACAGAAATCTGTACATGGATCCATTGAACCTAAAGCAATGTCTGAACACAGATTCATTCTGTATCGAAACCACAGCAGTCTGTACATGAATTCATTGAGTTTCAAGCCCTATAAGCTTCTTCCTCATCTGGTCTACAGTAAATTTACATTCCCAGCCAGCAAAAGAAACAGTTGTGTATATATGAGATAGATTTTTGTTTCATATTATGAGGAACTGTGTGTTTGTGTCCTGTATTATAGAATCAAGGAATGGTTTAGGTTGGAAGTAACCTCAAACATCATCCAGTTCCACTCTCCCACCACAGGCAGGGACACCTCCCAGCAGAACAGGCAACTCAAGGCCTCATACAACCTGGCCTTAGACATCTTCAGGGAGGGAGCAGGTGCAGCCTCCCTGGGCAACCTGTGACAGTGTTTCACCACCCTCACTGGAAAAAACTTCTTCCTAATGTCTAGTCTCAGTCTCTCTTCTGCCAGTTTAAACCCATTCCTCCTCATCCTGTTATTACAAAACCTTGTAAATTGCCCCTCTCTAGCCCTCCTGTATCCCACTTCAGATACTCGAAGGCCACTCAATGTCTCCTCAAAGCTTTCTCTTCTCCAGGTGGCAGAGGCCAAACTCTTGTAGCCTGTCCTTGTAAGAGAGGTGCTGCAGCCATCTGAGAATCTTCATGGCCATATGCACATTTTAAAACACCTAGGCTTCTTACCCTGGCTTATCAAGTACAATTTTAGATTGGCATCAGAGATGCCAAACACCCATGCTGACATTGATTTAGGTGAGCAAGGTGAAACCCAATGCTTCTGAAAAATCAGCACTTTTGTGTGTCCTACGAAGAGCACAATATATGTTTTAAATAGCTGTCGTACTGCTGTGTGTAGGTAGTTCATAGAATCTCAGAAATATTTATCTGGTGGTATTTTCCCATACTCGTAATTTACTGAGTTGAACTGTCTGGCAGTATGACACAGTGCCACTCTCTCTGCCTCTGCCTGTGCTTGCGACAGAACCTGTATAATTTCTTGTTCCTCAGGTAGCCTTGCTGAAAAGATAATGATGCATTTAGAGAATCGTATTGAAAATAGCCCCAAACTATGTCAAAGCCTCCAAGCCATCTGCATTTCTCTCCCATTGAAGTCTCTAAGCACAAGTGGTCATAGTGCTGAGAGGAAGGCAATGCTAGGCAAGGCAGAGGCAAATCTTTGGAAACAATGAGTTTTCCCTTTGTGCCTTTAATATTCTGCTCTTGGTGAGCTTCCCCAGCAAAGGCTGCACTAATTGGTGCTGGAAGCAGCAGAGCAGCGGCTGCTAAGCACAGGCTTTTCCCACACCCTCTCCTCACTAGGCAGGCAAGTTTTTTCATTACGTATATCATTTTCAGCTTGCTGCAGTAATTCTACAAAGACAGGAGGATTTAGAAAGCCAATGAACAGGACTGGGGAGTGGGCTAGGATTGGAGTTTCAGTGCTAATGTCTAAGGCTAGCTAGCACAAGTGGCTTCACACACTGGGTGCTGCCACCATTTCTGTTTTCATAGCATGTTGCTGACAGATGCTGACAGCCAAATCACTCATCTCGAGTTAATAAATCAAAGTAAGGAGTGGGGGTGGGGTGTTTGTTTGTTTGAACTAAATGATTCAGAGCAAGGCTCACTAGGCATTGCCTTGCCCTGACTGTTACTGTGCTGCAATGACAGCAAAATTATTTCTCTTTTGGTTGCTAATTAAGAACAGAAGGGAAGAATAGGTTTCATCTGAATATACTACAGTATCCGTGGACTATTTGCTGCAAGTGTCTACAAGTCTCTTGCCTCTTTATTATTAGGCGGTGGGGGGGAATCTTGGTGGTTAACTGACATAAAGCTAATAGTTTATAAATAAGATTGACTTGAAAGAGGAAAACCACATTCCACCCCCATCAGGTGAAAAGATGGCATCCCTTCCTAATCCCTCTCCCAGCACAGAATGCTCTGTTTCCCTGCAGCAGTTCAGCAGTATGGTAGATCCAACTCCCATTTTTGCAGACATATCGTCAATACTGCCTGCCACTTGGGAGAGCATGCTATACTGATTAAAAAGTACTGGTTGTGAATATAATTTCTCAGGGAAAGAAAAAAAGTTTTCCAATTCTTACCTCTTTACATAGTAATTCATGGTGTGGGTGAAGTGGAGAATTCAGATACAATGGATTAATTAATTATGATTTCAGGTTTCTCAAACCATACTTATGACTTTCACGACCTGTCTGGATGTGTTCCTGTGCGACCTGCACTAGATTATGGTCGTGCGCTGACAGGTGGGTTGGATATGATGAACTGCATGAGGCACTTAGTGCCATGGTCTAGTTGATCAGATAGGGCTGGGTGATAGGTTGGACTGGATGATCTTGGAGGTCTCTTCCAATCTGGTTGATTCTATGATCTCCAGAGGTCCCTTCCAACACCTAACATCCTGTAAGTCTGTGATCAGAACCCGCTCAGCTGCCTCTTTCATGACCCCTGTCATTCAGCACACCAGGCAGAGAGGGAAGAAAGTGCCACTTCTGTGAGCATCAGGATACAGCTAAGCAAAAGCAGCTCTGGTCCTTGGTGGACACTGTGCAACGCAGTAACACCATTTAATAAATACTAGTTACAGGCAGTGGCTCCACTCCTGTCCTAACTGCAGTAACTAAATGCAAAAGTTAGGACAGTAAAGAAACCTCAGGTACAGACTTTGAGAAGGTACTCTCCAAACTGAGCACAGAAACCTACTCCTGTCACAGCAGGTGGACTCTGAATGAAAATGACACAGGTGAGTGGAAGCCTTTTGCTTTGTGTTTAAGGACAGGCTATTCCCTTGCAACTGCATCCTGCTGCCAAGGCTCAGTTAATAGGCTCCTGTAGTGAATAACATCATGTGCTGTGTCAATTATTAATAATGAGACAAGCATTTTCACATCAGAATGCTGCTCTGTAACATGTCACATTAGTGTATCAAAGCCCAGACTCATAACTTTAGTAGTCTGCTAAGTGAACTTTGGAAAAGATTTATTCCCCAAGCAGTATGCCGAGCCTCGATTTTCATGAATTTTGTAACTAGCAAATGTCTCTTTATTGGCAAGAATTTTAGAACAGGGTTTGTATTTTAGGTGGCTGATTTACTGCTACATTGCATTTATTCTAACACATCATTGATCCCCTGTCTCATACATCAGATTTAGTTACTTTTTTATAGTATAATTTCCAGGCAACTGTGGCTACCTAGGACAGAAACAGCTGATGGATCTAATTTGATTTTACCCTTATACCAGCAGAAGTTCACTTACTAGTTCACTCAGAATTCATTGATCACTAGAAGGTCTTCTGGGACTGTGAAATCTCATTCGTGGTGTCTCTTCCAATCGTCAAAGCACAGACTCAATACTGCATCTGACATTCTCACAGCCTGCCTCATTCTGCATAACACAGCAGTCAACCGGAGGGTTATAGTCAATGATGGGGCTCTCATAAAGGATGACAAGGCTAACTCTTACTGACTTCAGACAGAGCAAAAAGCAAGCAGACCTTTCTGAAAGGTGGGTTTGCTGATGATAGGCAAGGGGCAGCTCAGTGACAGCCATATCTTTAAACAAGGGAAAGGATGAACTGGGAAAGGATGAACTAGGTAAGGACAATGGTAGATGAAAAAGGCAATAGTAAAGGAAGGCGAAATTGCAGGAGGAGTTTTACACAAGGATCTATAGGTTAAAATCAAAGAAACTGTACTGCTTAGCATAGTGAGATGATTGGATTTCTGTATCTGTGGCTTTGCTGTTCCTAGCTAGAACATGAAAAAATATCCTTCTCAGTTCAACAGCAAGACAGCAAGCCTCAAGGAGGGGACTATCACAATAAAAATCACTTCTGAAGTGCTTGTAAAGATCTTATGGTCACTATTGCATACAAGGAGGCGAGAGGAGCTTAATGACACTTCAAGAACTGTTTGTATTCAGGAAGGTTACTTTGTTTTGTGTTTCTGTGAGCAGATAAGCTGGGGGAAAGTACTGGGAAGGTGGATAACTTTAAAAAAGAAAAAATGTATTAAAGTTATCCACTACCAGAATAAGGGTAACTGTTCTGTCAACAGTAAACATGGATCTGGGAGAAACAAGTGAAAGTTCCTGTGCACTCTGTGCACCTACAGCACAATTTTGCAAACATCAAATGTATTACCAACACCAGTTTCTTTCACAGAAACAAACATTAGCATTGGAACAGCCCTGCTTTAATCACAAACTCTTTTCTGAACACATTCAACAGCTTCATTTTGAACTGTTTCAGCACCTGAGCATCCATTTCTCCTCTCTGGAACCTATTTGCCAACCTAAATACAGCCAGCTATGCTGGAGAACTTTTCCCTGATAAGCATTGTTCATTTTCTCCTTTTTTGGCCATCCATCCATAACCATCAGCTGCTATATCTTTTTTTTTTTCATAATCTTGTTTATATTCAAATAGGCACTAATGTTGTTGTGTTCCACCAAGAGACTTGGTCAATAGCTCTGAACAAGCAAGAATACCAGGGGAAAATGAAGGGGAATTACATGCCCCGTAATATAGTCTTGAAAATCCCTTGGTGGGCTTGCAGGTTACAATACCTGCGGTTACAACTGTTGGGTTACTTTAGATGGAATTTCATTTAGGCAAAAGGAAATCACAGCTTCTGATGCAAAAGCAGAAGCCTTGGACCAGAAGGGGAGTGATCCAGCACTCACCCACGCTAGTCAGAACTCTTTTGCCACAAACCTCTTTTGCAGCCTTAGTAAAGTTGCTTAGGGTGCTTTTTGCGTGCCTTAATCCCCCGTCTTTGAGATAAGTGTGACTTAGCCTCCCTATCTCCCAGGCACAGAGTGAGGATAAATATATTAAAGAAGAATTAATATATCACAACATAGTGATAGGAGTTCAATACCCTGTGTATGGAGTAATTTATCTTTTTGTCTCCTAGATCAAGCACGGTTTCTGGGTGTGTCTAATCTGTTAATAGAGCAAGCAAGCAAACATTTTTCAGCCCTATATTCTGTACATAAAACCATGAACAGAAACACAAACTGCAGGTGTAGAATGCAAAGCCTGGACTAAAACAGAATTATTTTTGTTTTCCTTCATTACAATGGGCTTATGACATAGATAGCACAAGCTGGACATAAAGAAATCTATTAATTTCAACAGAATAAAGGAGAAAACACAGCAAAATCAAACCAATGTGCATAAAATTCATCTATAAACTAGATATATAAGTATTCAGACACATACATTTTTTAAAAAGCTCCTTAAAGTTATATTGTGTAAGGAATATAAAATAATTTACTAGTGCATGAATTACATACTGTTCCCGGGATGAAGCCTCTGCATTTCTTGCTCCCATACTAGTCTCCACATAAAATAGCTTTATTAGAGGTTGGCAGTTGGAGCTAATGTCTACACAGCTCTCATTAAAAACCCAGTCACACATTTTATGGTGATTATAGAATAATACACTATTTTTTAAAATTAGATTTCACTAAATATTACCCTTTTTTTTAGACTCTCAGAGGAAAAAAAAAATCAAGCTTGTAAATTGTACAGATTATATGTATCCTTTTTTTTTTTTTCACAATATATGTTGTTGTCTGTGTTGACTGTTTTCCACCACGGTGCCAGAGAAATAAAAAATTAAGCAGTGTGGAATATAAAATACTTTGTGTTGTTTCGGGGTTTTTTTCCTTCAAGTCTTAGAGCTAGTTCATGGGCATACAAACCAGATTGTTTTCGGAGCTGTAATATAGAAAATTCTTCTCTGAGGAAGACACTAGAGCTGAATGCCTGACAGCAGAATGAAACAGAGAACAGCATTAAAGCCGTGCACAAGGTGCTGCATGCAAATACAGAGCCTTGAATTAGTAATGTTGAAGGTCTAGCTAAAGCAGAGAGTGTCTGTGTTAATGAATGCTTTAATGACATCATACCAGTTTAAGGACTAATAAGTGCATACGTGTAGCCTGATGGACTTTTGGAGCGTGCCCAGAGAAGGGCCACGAGGATGATCAAAGGGCTGGAGCTGCTCTGCTGTGAGGACAGACTGAGGGAATTGAGACTGTTCAGTCTGGAGAAGAGAAGGCACCCAGACCTTCTTCGTAGCCTTCCAGTATCTGAAGTGGGCTACAAGAAAGCTGGGGAGGGATGTTTTAGGGGGTCAGGTAGTGATAGGACTGGGTGGAATGGATCCAAGCTAGAGGAGGGCAAATTGAGGTCAGATATTAGGAAGAAGATCTTGAGCATGAGAGTGGTGAGAGACTGGCACAGGTTGCTCAGAGAGGTGGTGGACACCTCATCCCTGGATGTTTTTAAGGCCAGGCTGGATCCGGCTGTGGGCAACCTGATCTAGTGTGAAGTGGCCCTGCCCATGGCAGTGGGGTTGGAACTAAATGATCCTTGACGTCCCTTCCAACCCTAACAATTCTGTGAAGTTCACAGAATCACAGAAACATCCAGGTTGGAAAAGCCCCTCAGGGTCACCAAGTCCAACCTACAAACCTGCTCTACAAGATTCACCTTAAACCATATCCCTAAGCACTACATCCAAACCACCCTTAAAGACATCCAAGGTCTCTGACTCCACCACCTCCCTGGGCAGCTCATTCCAGTGCCTGAAAGTTGTTTGGGTTTACAAAAATGAGTAAATATTTGAATCTCCTTGCCTGCATCTTCATAACCTGGCCTGTGAAAACAGCACATGTGGTCTGATGTTCACACTCTTGGTTTCACTGTTAATCACAATCACAATCAGCTCCCCACTGTCTATCAGCTATTCTTTTTCAAAGTCTACATGAATATTAAACTGCAGCTACAGGACTCTAAACAGTGTTCATGAGAAAAAAATTCCTCTGTTCACTTTGCACGTTAATGCTGTGACTTCCAATGGGCTTCTCTGCCACTATGCTTCCTGTCCTCTTCATTTTGAGATTACCTTTGAAACTTCCTAACACAGGACAAGGATAACAGCATCAGAACTGGACTGGGACTCACACGGTCACCCAAGTTGTGTGTGGCTTTGCACTAAAGGGTGTTTCTGACTTGCTCTGCCCATTTCCAGATTACAGTGATTAAAGGAATAAATACACTAATACTAAACTGGCATGAGGGGTTTCACCCTTGCCCTCACTCTCTCTGTTCCAGCCCTTAGCACAGATCACACCAGGCTCAGGACTGCAATTACAAACTCAGACTTAGTGCGTGCCAGCCTGAACAAAAAAAACAGAAACCCAGCATTTAGGCTCAACTCTATCCTATGGCCACAGGCTCACCCTCTTCCACAGGAGCACATTACTCAAGCCAGGAACAGGGAAGACCTCTCCTTTGTGAGATAAATTTGAGGCTGCTGAAACAGCCAAGACACATTCTGCTTCACTCTCCGTAGCCCTCCTTACCAAAGCACCATGGTGATGAATACTGTGGCAAAAAGCAGCTGCTTCATAGGGTGTGGGATTTAACAAATAGGGCAGGAGGAGAAAGGTAGCTAACTGGCCAAGCTAATTGATCTCAAATGCAACATATTCAACAACGAAAAATGTGCTGAACACTTCACCTGCTCTGGTCAGCCACATGATGCTGCTGCAGTCATGCAACCTGGTCTCAGTAAAAAGTGCGCATTCCCTGATTTTACTTGTCTGTGTTTTCTGGTCACAGACAAATGCTCCCCAAATAGCAAATAACCCAAGCAGCATTTGGAGTCAGATTCTCATATTTACTTATTTTTGGGCTGCTGGTTTGCAGCTATGGGAATGCTTGGATGGGCTGTGCATGGACTCAAATGTTGGATGCCATCTGCATGCAAAAACATGGTTCATTTTCATCACCCTCTGTTCTCCAGGGGGCACTAGCAGTAGATAACAAAGGTCTGTGGAAAAGATAAACTCATTATTTCAAAGCCTAAGAAAGCACCTTGTCTGGGAACATACAAGGAAGTGAAAAGCTAGAAGGTAAGACCACATTTCATCAGGAAAAGAGACAAAAGAGGCTGTTAAAGATGCCTCTTCTCTTCATGGGAATGCAGCTGTGAGGTTCAGGCATCTGTGCTGGAGACAGCTTTACCCACACTTAATTCCCTGTGGCTTATTCAATTCAGCAAATGACTGTTACTTTTTTCACTACTCTGTTCTTTGAAGTGATATAAACCTATACAGATTACTGTAGAAGTTAGGTAAAATATTATATAAAATGCTCATCTTTGGAAAAGTAAACACTTGGCCATGTAACAATACCGAGTTTGGCTGAGAAACCTGGAGGCTGTGCAGCCATTGAGCCAGACTTAGACAGAGTGAGAGCTGGGCAGACAGGTTCAACAGGGATCATTGCAGAGTCCTGCACTTGGGAAGGAAAAATAAACTGCATCAGTACAGGTTAGGAGGTGAACTGCTGGAAAGCAGCCCTGTGGAGAAGGGCCTGGGAGTACTGGTGGGCAACAAGTTCTGCATGGGACAGCAATGAGCCCTGATGGCCAAGAGGGCCAATGGGATCCTGGAGGGCATAAAGTAGAGTGTGTCCAGCAGAATGAAGGAGGCTCTCCTTCCCCTCTGCTCTGCCCTCCAGAGCAACATCTCTCTGTTTACACATAAGAAGGAAGGAAGGGACAGGGACAGCCTCTGCTCACTTGTGCCCTGGGATTGGAATAGGGGCATGGGATGGAAACTGCAGCACAGGAAGTTGCACCTCAACATGAGGAAGAACTTCTTGATTGTAAGGGTCCCAGAGCACTGGCACAGGCTGCCCAGTGAGGTTGTGGAGTCTTCTCTGGAGCCTTTCCAGCCCTGTCTGGATATGTTCCTGTGTGACCTGTGCTAGATTCTCTGGTCCTGCTCTGGCAGGGGCATTGGACTGGGAGATCTCCAGAGGTCCCTTTCAACCCCTAATGTCCAGGGATCCTGTGAAGATCCAAGTGACAAACAACGCAAGCATGTCCACCAGACTTGCACAGAGCTTTCTTTAATGATCAATCCATACAACTGTAGGAATCTACTTTAAATTGCTGATAAATACTGCAGAATTGCTTGCATTTTACAATAAACAGTTTGTCATTACATTAAGCAGCAACAGTACAATAACCCAAATAATCCTTTCCCTTCTAAGATTAATTGATGGCAAAAACAATTCACTCTTAAAATACAAATTACTTGTTTTATCGGCTCATTTTTCAGTTAATCTCAGGACCTCAGTTCAGAATATCACAGACTTAACTCATTCATTTCACATGAAGACATCAACACAGGCATTAGGGAAGAGTTTACTCGGTGAAATGCAACACATTTGTTATATTGAAGATCTCATGGAAATGGAAGTTTTTTATCGTTCTTATGTGTAAATGGAGAGATGTTGCTCTTTCTTTTTTTTTTGAGAAAGGGATGGGACACACACACACACATATCTAGATATTTATATATGAAAAAAATATTAACGGGAAGAGCTCCAGTATGGGCAGTGATTCATTTGGCATGAGATTTAACTACACTGAGTGCTGGAGACAGAGGCTGGAGAGCAGCCAGGCAGAGTGGGACCTGGTAGCACTGGTTGGCAGCCGAACATGAGCCCTCAGTTTAAGAAAGATGTTGAGGTGCTGGAACATGTCCAGAGAAGGGCACCAAGGCTGGTGAGGGGGCTGGAGCACAGCCCTGTGAGGAGAGGCTGAGGGAGCTGGGGATGTTGAGCCTGGAGAAGAGGAGGCTCAGGGCAGACCTCATGGCTCTCTACAGCTACCTGAAAGGAGGTTGTAGCCAGGTGAGGGTAGTGTCTTTTCCCAGGCAACCAGGGACAGAACAAGAGAACAGAGCCTCAAGCTGTGCCAGGGCAGGTTTAGGCTGGATGTTAGGGAAAAGTTCTTCACAGAAGGAGTGGTTGGCATTGGAATGCATTGCCTGGGGAGTGGTGGAATCACCATCTCTGGAGGTGTTTAAAAAGAGACTGGATGTGGCAGTTGGTGCTATGGTCTAGTTAATTAAAATGTATTGGGTGATAGGCTGGACTTGATGATCTCAAAGGTCTTTTCCAAGTCGATTGATTCTGTGATTTACACCTGAAGAGTCTAACAAATATCCCACTGCCACTCAGGGCAGGGCACAGAATGAAAACAAAGGAGAAGTGACATACCAAAAGTGAAGAATATCTTACTGAGAAGCAGATGATTCTCACTTTTTATTAAATATGTGGTGCTTCTCTTCAGGGACTCAGAATAGGTGACTTCAGGTACCTGGTTAAACACCAGGTAGAACACTAAAGAGAAACACTAAAGAGAAAAAAATGTCATGTTGCTGACAGATATTGCTAAGGTTTAGGTACGAAATACTGAACCTGATTTGAGCAGATGAAGATACTTTAATAGGGTGAATTACTACAAGGACTTATTTACCTACAATTTCCTACAATTTAAAGCATTTCTGTTTCTTCCTTAGCTGTGCATGAAACAGGAAGACGTGTATACAAACTGACTGACTGGCTAAAAGCTGGGACCATTTGGCAAACTAGGGGTAACCTAAGGACTTCCCTATACATAGGAGTGCAGAAGTCTATCACTGAGAAAGTCTCCTGATAGAGCCACAAAAGCACCTAACTGCATGCTGTGTCAATACAGAAGGCTTGGGAAGTCCATCTGCTAGTGAACAGAGACTTTTTGATATCCACAGGCAAGACATCAGAGGAGTTGGGCTATATTCTGTCAAGATAACTGATAACTTTAGGACCTGGATGTTCAGCTCTGGAGCCCCCAGCCCGAGAAAGGACAAGGATCTGTTAGAGAGAATGGAGATGAGGGCCGCAAAGAGGATCAGAGTGCTGGAACGTCTCTGCTAAGAGGACACACTGAGGGAGCTGGGGTTGTTCAGCTTGGAGAAGAGAAGGCCCATGGGAGACCTAATAATGAACTTCCAGTATCTGAAGAGGGCTGCAAGAAGACTGCAGAGAGACTGTTTGCAAGGCCTGTGACAGGATGAGAGGCAATGGCTTCAAACCAGAGCAGAGGTGATTTAGACTGTGTTTGAGGGACAAGTTCTGCACCATGAGAATGCTGGAACAGTGGAGCAGGTTGCCCAGAGAGGTGTTTAGGGCCCCATGTCTGGAGATATTCAAAGTGAGGCTGCTGAGTGCAGAGGGGATTGGACTAGGTGAGGTGATTTTGTGATTCTGCGAATGTTTGCTTTTCCCTGCCATGCTGTAAGAATGTACATGATATGGGCAGCTGCCTGATAATATTCCAATAATAATTCACAGTATGCAAACAAATAAACCCTGCATAGGTCCTGATCACACTTGTGCATACACTGCCAAGTACCAGATGAAAAGGAACCAGCTTTTACCTTTGGCTTTAAGCTGATGTTCTGACTTCACCAAGTCCAGTTCAATGCAACTCCTCTGAGACACCAGACAGATGGGACAGAGATCTGAAATGTTGCAAATAAAATCTAAACCTGAACTTTTAAATATTCATTCCGAACTACAAAGGGATCCGAAGCTTTTGTGGGCTACAGATGGCTTGGAAATTCAGTGCAAACAAAAGACCACTTTTTGAATACTCATAGCTGCTATGCCATAATAGCTGGCAGCCCAAAACTCCAGGGGTTTGGCATGATTCAACTAGATCCTCTTACCTGCCAAATTTCATGAAAGCAACTTTGCTTTTGCCATCTTATAGGGATGAAAGAAATATGAATAGTGTTGGGTTTTTAATGAAATGTGGGCAGCATAAGCTTGAACAAAAAAAAAATTACAATATGAACGGAAAGTGCAAGGTAAAGGGAAAACTCTCCTTTTTATCACATGGGCTGAAGTACAGCAGGAGGGGAAATCTGTGCTTTCTATAAGTTGAAAGAGTAAACAAAAATATTTGGTAGATTTAGATAAATGAAGGAAATAAAACCAAACAAAACAACAACACAAAAAAAAAAAAAAGAGTGAGAGAGCATAATAAAAACCCCTGCCAGTCATAATCAATGAGGAGCTGCTGACTGATTGCCAAGCGTGGCCTCAGGTCTCCACCAAGAACAGGCACGTGTTTCTTTGTAAGGCAGCAGGGCATGACCTCATCAATCAGAGATTATCCTGTGCATAATAGTTTATGGAAAGGCCCTGCTCCCACCTCCTCATCTGCCTGCCATAGAGAGGTAGGTGCACATAAATACAGCAGGAAAGAGACGGAGCCCAAGTAACACTGCTGCTAAGGCCATACACTGCTGTATTCAAACGCAAATACAATGAGTGCTTTCAGATGCTCTTAGCCACCAGCAGTCTCGTCCAGACTTTGAGTTTAGAGAAGATACTCTCCCATTTTCTGTATGTATTTGCCTCTACTCTGCCCTGGAGAGACCCCAGTTTTAGTACTGCATTCAGTTTTGGGCTCCCCAGTTTAAAAGAGACAGGGATCTGCTGGAGAGGGTCCAGCAGAGGGCTGCAAGGATGATTAGAGAACTGGAGCACTGCCTGATGAGGACAGGCTGAGGGACCTAGGGCTTTTCAGTCTGGAGAAGACTGAGTGGGGATTTAATTAATATCTGAGGGCTAGGTGTCAGGAGCAGGGGGACAGGCTCTGCTTACTTGCTCCCTGTCATAGGACAAGGAGCAATGGATGTAAACTGCAGCACAGGAGGTTCCATCTCAACACAAGAGGGAACTTCTTTACTGTAAGGGTCCCAGAGCACTGGAACAGGCTCCCCAGAGAGGTTGTGGAGTCTTCTTCTCTGGAGACTTTCAAGGCCCACCTGGATATGTTCCTCTATCACCTGAGCTAGATTGTATGTCCTGCTCTGGCAGGGGAGTTGGACTTAATGATCTCTTTGGGTCCCTTCCAACCACTAACATCCTGTGAACCTGTGATCCTACAAGAGCATAATGGGACAGCAAAATCCATAATAGAGGATAAACATCTGCAGGTTAGCAGGCACCACATGAGAGGCAGAGAGGACTGCTGGATTGCCAAGAGTCCTCCTAATTTGAAGCCACAGAGACACACAGTGCTGAATCACAGCTAGAAGACAGGCTTATGTATATTGATGAGGCACCACTGTCAGCCAAATGGAAAGCAAACAAAGGAATATGAAGAGAAGGCATGAAGGGCTTGATGGAAAATGCAACTATCCTGTAACAACAGCGAATGCCAAGATACAGTCACAGCCTGATACCAAGTGATGGGTGGAAAAGGCTTAATGCCAAACAGGTTATGTTATCTGTAGGGTGGTGAAACACTGGCACAGGTTACCCAGGGAGGTTGTGGCTGCTCTCTCCCTGGAGGTGTTCAAGGGCAGGTTGGATGTGGCCTTGAGCAACCTGTTCCAGTGGAAGTTGTCCCTACCTATGGCAGGGATTGGAACTGGATGATCTTTGAGGTTCCTTCCAACCTAGACCATTCTACAGTTTTGCAGGGAGGGATGTAATACAGGGAGATAACCTGGTTGGCTTGAGTCATTAGGGAAGGGGTGGTTGCCATGGCACTCTGGATGGGTAGCAGCAACCAATACAGTCTTTGCCATGAGTAGAGAAAAGGATGTTGTGAAAAATAAAGTGAAAGTGATGCAATCTGGAGCAAGAATTTCAATTGCTTGCAGACAAGGCAGGGAAAATGGCAACTTAAGTTGGGAAATAAGTCTGCTGTTGTGGTCCAAGTAAGAGATGTGAACTGAAAATAAATCTTATGAGGAGTGACAGAGGGAGCTGGGGATGGTTAGTGTGAAAAAGAGGAGGCTGAGGGCAGACCTCATTGCTGTCTACAACTACCTGAAAGGACATTTTGAAGAGGCTGCTGCTGGTCTTGTCTTACGAGTAATTGGAGACAGAACAAGGGAGAATGGCCTCAAGATGAGGCTGGGGAGGTTTAGATTGGACATTTTGTGGAGAGAGTGGTCAGGCACTGGAAAGAGCTGCTCAGGGAGGTGGTGGAGTCACCAACTGTGAATGTGTTTAAGGGTGGCTTGGATGTAGTGTTTAGGGATATAGTTTAAGGTGAATCTTGTAGAGTAGGGTTCTAGGTTGGACTTGGTGATCCTCAGGGTCTTTTCCAACCTTGATGTTTCTGTGATTCTGCAAAAAGCAGACCTGAATCCTTACTGGGCAGAGGCAGAATCCTGCACTACTGGTGGGAACTGAGGAAAGAGAACTTGGCAACACTTGAGGAAGACCTGGGCCTTCCTTTCAGCCACGTTCTGCTGCTGCTGCCAGATCTGGATCTGTCAGAGGGCAAGCAGAGATTACAGTCTGAAAGTGAAGCTTGGCCTCTGCAGCTAAGGCTGCAAACAGAGAGGGAGATGAGCAGAGGTGAAAGGGCAGCATCCTGCGGCACTCTGGCAGAAGGAAGAGCTTTTTTTAACGACCTCACTGTCGTTTTGAGTGTAACTGCTTTCCAGGACAGTGTGTCCCAATAGGACACTTAAATGCCTTCAGTACAGTACCATGTTCAGAGATAAAACCCAACAACTTTTCACAAAATCTGCCTCCAATAAAAACAACTTTATTGCCCTGGGCTTAATATGTAAGTTAGTGAGAGATTATGGTTCAGCTTCTGTAGCTGTTTTATGTAATGTGCAAAGAAATGAAGCAAAAAAAAAAAATCCATAGAGACCTCCTCTGTCAGTCTTCTGAAATATAAAGTTTAGTTTCAATCTACACTACACTGTGGCAAGAGGCTATCAGCTATTTTCCTAAACACTCAGACTTGCTGTCAGTCTAGGCAGAGCCAGACAACCTGACTTAATCACCTCCTTGTGACTCGCTGCACTGTGCCCCCTCCTTTTGAACATATATAAACCCTAATTATTTTTTAATCCTTTACTAGAACATTGGCAAAATCACTGCTACCCTGGCAGCATACAGATGTGGTCATTTACAGGCACAGGAGCTGCAGTGCCACAGGGTCTCCTTCAGTACAGAGTAATAAACGTCTTTCCAGGAGCAATGTACTCCTGGCTTCTCCTGCTCTCTTTCTGGAGCAGCAAGCACTGTAGTGAAGCTATATCTAGTGTTATAAGAGTTTAAGCCTGGCCCTGAGATGAGTTTAGTTGTCTGTACAGACATGTGCACCTGAAAGCTTGCCCAGCCTGCCAGCCCCTCTTCAGGACAGTTTCCTTAGGGACCCCTGAACACTTCCCCTGACAACCTGCACTCAAGTCTGGGCTGCTTCTACCCTTCTCATCTGATGGAAACAGAGTTTCCCTGCGTCTCTGTTCCCTCCAGTGCACTGCCACTCCCAGCCTCAACACGCATCAGGAGGCTTGCCCATGCTATGCATTACTAAGAGTAAAGTCATCCAGATCAGAAGAGCAGCTTCAGAAGGAGAAGCTGGTTTTAGTAACCTTGAATAGCATTCAGTCAGTGGTTTCAGCTTCATTCTCCTCCACTGTGGAGGGGGGAACCCTAGCTCTTTGGAAAACACAAGATATTCAGGAAGAATCAGAGTAAAGGAATTACTTTTGCTGGTCTGTTGCCTTCTCTAAAATCTAATACCTAATCTAATATCACTGTTCATGTATTTGCATCCCAAGAGGTGCCCGGAGTGTCACTAGCCTGCCACCCAATGCCTCTGTCTTCGCAGGAACAAAGACCTGACTCCCACCAGTGACTGCAGAGGGCCCCTATTGAGGAAGGTGCTGTTCTGTGCCTTCACATCTTAATATTGCCACAGAGATGAAAGATGCACTGTGGGCTTCTGTGGCTTTAAAAGCCCAGCCTGTTCCCTGTTCTCTTAGCTTCTGTTGATAAACAGAAAAAGAGTAAAGTAAGATAACCTCAGTCTGTCTCACTCTTAAACAAAAGCTCTACAACAACCAGCAACCGTCCCAGTGCCACAACATGCACAGAGGATAGGCTGACACCACATTGTCAGTGCTCATACCACAGTCCTGAAGGAAAGGACAGCTCAGTTCCTACAAGCATCCTAATGTGGGTAACTGTGCATGGCTCATGCTTACAATAAGCTTTGGGCCCCTCTGGAAGCCAAATCAGTTCAGGTACTGTCAATCCTCTATGCTCCCACCCAGAAGCCTTTCACCACTTTTCCTTCCCAGCTCTGCTCTATATGAAGTTTCCATCCTTGTCATGAAAATAAACAGACCTGACACAACTTGTGCTGCCTACTATAATGCTGCAATTGCCTAGCCTAGGAAAGACTTTGCAGATTATTTCTGCCCAAGCCTTGAAAGTTCACTCCCTCCTAGGAAACATCTGTGTTTGGGGAAAAGAAGCACTGCAGAAACAGACTCCTCACTGTGGTCATTTACAATCTGGATCACTGATTCTGGGAGACTGATGGGATAAGTGTGGCCCAAGCCATTCCCCGTATCACAGAGTATCAGGGGCTGGAAGGGACCTCAAAAGTTAATCCAGTCCAAACCCCTTGCCAGAACAGGATCACCTAGACCAGATCACATAAGAATACATCCAGGCAGGTCTTGAATACCTCCAGAGAGGGAGACTAAACGACCACACGACCACCCTGGGCATCCTGTTCCAGGGCTCTGAGAGCCTTTCAGGAAAAACATTGCTGCTTGTGTTTCCATGAAACTTCCTATACCTCAGCTTCCACCATTGCCCCTTGTCCTGTCACTGGACATCACTCGGCAAAGCCTGGCTACAGCCTCTTGGCACTCACCTTTACATCTTTATAACCAGCAATGAGGTCACCTCTCAAGCTCCTCTCCTCCAAGTAGCACAGCCCAAGCTCCCTCAGGCTCTCCTCCTAAGGTAGATGTTCCACTGCCTTCAGCATTTTTGTGGCTCTGTGCTAGACTCTCTCAAGCAGTTCCCTGAGGTCCTTCTTGAAGTGAGGGGCCCCAAACTGGACACAATCTTCCAGATGTGGCCTCAGCAGGGCAGAGTAGAAGGGGAGGAGAACCTCTACTGACCTACTTACCACTGCCCTTCTAATCCACCCCCACCCAGCATGGCATTGGTCTTCTTGGGCCAATTGCTGGCTCATGGTCATCGTTCCATTCACCAGGACTCCCAGATCCTCTTCCCCTCCACTGGTCTCCAACAGGTCACTCCCCAACCTATACTGATCCATGGGGTTATTCTTTCCTGTGTCATCATACCAAGCTTAAAAAAAAAGAAACCAACAACAAAACAAAAAAAAAAATCATAAAATGTACTGTAATTGAAGGAACTTACTTTTTCATTTTCAGTTTTAAGTGTGAGCAATGATACAACTTGTAGCCGAACATCTCTCTAAAGATAATTACATACAGCAAGACAGAGAAAACTTTTTTAAAAAAAAAAAAAAATTCTCTTCAGTGTGTGCCTGAATTCATTTACAGCTGTTGCTGCTTTAAACACTTGAGGCAGAATAAGTGGATGGCACTAAACAGCTTAGCTGCAATTATTATGGAATGTCTGAGGTATAATTTCCCCTGCGGTTTTGTTAGGCGCACAAAATTCATAATTCTGATTTGTGGCAGGTACTTATTACCCATCGCAGGTGGAGATATGCAAATATTATTCTAGTAGGGGTGAGCAGCCTTTATTTCAGCATTCGGCTATTAACGAGATTTGTGAGTCTGGTACTCTGGGGCCATTTAATTAATTAGATGGTACAGATACAATATAAATTGTTTTTTGTGGTGTAGGCAATTCCAGGTTCCAGAAGATGGAAAAAATATGGCTAAATTAACTTAGGGTGGACTGATTTGTTCTTCCCCCAATGAAAAATTTTTCTTGTTGGGTTTTTTGTTGGGTTTTTGTTTGTTTGTTTGTTTTTGTTTTTTGGCCTGTAATAATTCTTCATGGAACCTTTGCATTGTCAAGCATTGTGGGAAAAAGATGTTGTTTATTTGTCAGGGTTATTAAGAATGTCTATCAGTTATCTCCCTTAGAAAAATTGCTGGCAAGGAAAAAAAAAAACAAAACACCAAAAACCCCAGGCATTGTATTTTATGAAAGCCAATATGTGCTTGTTTCCGAGTGAGGATGTGTTTTCAAGACATGCAGATTTGGTAGGATATTATTGTCTCAGTGTCTGCCACTTCTGTTTTAAATAAATCTTTTCCAGGGGATAGATCAGCTGAACTTGCCAGGGAAAACTGAGAGGGAACTTACAACCAGTAGGTTAGCATCTAGATTTTCCAATCATTCCATTCATCTCTTCATTCAGCTAACCCTTTTTGTAAGTGTGACCGCTCTACTCCTCGAGAAGAACGTTGAATACAANCTCCAAAACAGCTTTATTACCCCAAAAGAAAGCTGTACAGTTCACCAGAAAAAAAAATCAAACCTCAAAACCCCGAAGCTCGAAACTCAATGCTGAAAACAAACCAGCATTTCCCAGGAGTTTCTGTAAACTATGTGGTGAGACATTCACTTTTTCCTTCTAGGGAGGAGGTAAAATGCATGAGGAACAAGACCAGAAATAGTTAGCAAACAGCATTTAAAAGCAGGCATTGTCTATTGTGTTTGGTTTAAACTGCAGCTAAAATACTACACTCCACAATTACAGTGCTCTAAACATTGAGTGAAACCCAGTGACTTCTACTGAAGCAGAAGCTCTTATTGGCTTATTAAGCATATTTTGGGGTCCATTCCAGCTGTCTTTATTAGGCCTAATGCAAATGATTCTTACACTGCTATTTTGCCATGCTCTGGTGGCTGCAGCGCTACAGAACACATCCCACTGCTTTGTGTCTGCTGGACATTTACTGACAAATATGATAAAGGGCACATAAAAAGAATAACAACACAGAACAAGTGCCATGCTAGAGAAGGAAAAATAACAGGGGGAAATTATACTGTAAGCCTTAGGAGCTACAGTGTGGGTTTGTGCAGTGCACACAAGGTCAAAATTAGATACATAGCAGGAGTCACTCTGCTCACCTCCCTGTGGGGTAGGCAGACCTGGGCAAAGAGCCACATCACAGCCAGTGTAGCCCCACGCCTGGCTGCTCTCTGGGACTTTCCCAGCTGCCTGAGAAGGCTGAAAGGAGATTTGGGGGTGACAGACCTCACAAAGGGCTGGGGCGCAGCAAGAGCTTGATGGAGATCATAGAATTATAGAATGGTTTAGGTTAGAAGAGGCCTCAAAGATCATCTAGTTCCAACCGCCTGCCATAAGCAGGGACATCTCCCACTAGACTAGTCCCTAACCAGCCTTCCTGTAGGTCCCCTTCAGATACAGGAAGGCTACTACAAGGTCTCCTCGAAGCCTCCGCTTCTGCAGGCTGAAGAGCCTGGAGATGGCTGAACCAAGCCAAGAGTGCCTGAGCATTTAAAAAAAAAAAAAAAACAAAACCAAAACACTTCTGACTGTAGAGACTCATGGATGGGAGAGGTGCAACTTAATCTCTTTGAGTGGGGTGAGGAATTAGGTGGGAACCTGACTACATAAATAAATAAGTGTAACATATACAGTAGAAGCAAGTCAAAGGAAAGACATCAACTGGAGTCCATGGAAAAGGGCTGGGCACATCATGTAGGTGAAGAGAACTGACCAGGTAAGAAATTAGCTGTGGCTCATTTTTCAGCAAGCAAAGTCAGTAAAATTTGTGGTGGAAGATTCCCTAAAGCAGAGGAGGCTGGAAAAACATGGTGGTGCATGGGGAAAAGAGCTCTGGGTAACCTAGACTGACAAGGTGATTTCCAGAGCAGAAGAGCAGTGGATACTTTTTGTCACAGCACCAGAAGAGGTAACTTCCTGGTTTGGCTGAATTTTCAGCAGTACAAGAGATGTGTCCTCATGCTGTACTTGTGGCAATACCTGGGCACATCACAATGTTCAGTTGGTAAGCAAACTCTGCAAGGAAGCAAGCAACAACAGAGGCTGAATTAATAGCTTCTGTGGACAAACCAAACAGAGGTGTAGTGCGCAGAACCATAGAATCATAGAATCGTTGGAGATGGAAGGGACCTCTGGAGATCATCATGTCCAAATCTCCTGTCAAAGCAGGATCACCACAGCAGGTTTTGAAAGTCTCCAGAGAAGGAGACTCCACAATCTCTCTGCTCACTTTCACTCTCCTTCCACATTCTTTGCCAAGTCATCTATAAAAATCCACTGACCTCATCCCCAAGCTATCAAACAAGAGTTTTCCAACCATTTCTTCCTCTTGTGTCCCAAATGACTGCCAGGGGACAACACTCCTTGGTCCTGTGCCAATTCTCACACCTTCCAACCTGCACAAGAGGCCAGGACTTCATCCACTGCCTCCTCACAAGGCCCTCAAATCACCCTGCCACAGGAACAACAGCAGCAATGCACCCAGAAAAACCTCTGATACCCCAAACATCTCAAATGTCGACAAATTTCTCTTTCAACCATGTAGTGAACTTCTCAGAACATGGAGAAAAGCATATTTGGTTAAATTCAGAACAAGATAAATGACAGCAACGTGCACAGAAATGTTTCAATAGAGCTCTAAGAAATACTTACAGGGAGATGGTGGAGTCACCATCCCTGGAGGTGTTTAAAAGGAGGTTGGATGAGGCACTTAGTGCCATGGTTTAGTTAATTTGAAGAGTTAGGTGATAGGTTGGACTCAATGATCTTAGAGGTCTTTTCCAAACTGGTTAATTCTGTGATTCTGTTTAGAGGGAGTGAAGCCAACTTACCCGCAAGCTTTTGACAACATGCAGAACAGAGTCAAACTTACTTCAGCCTCCTCTCTCACAGCAAACTGCATCTACTCCACATAACAACAAACAGCTTGGGGGAAAAAACCCAAAACCCAAATCAGTTCTAAATTTCCACAGAACAGATACAACAGAATAATGCTCTGCATTTAAATACCTTAAATTAGATAAACCATACCCCATGGGCATAACCTATAAAAAGCCTTTCCTTCAGAAGATGAACTATAGAAAACAGTTTTAATTAAACTCTTCCAAGAACTTCCTAAAATCCAGGCTAGGCAGCAGCACTACATGCAATACCTCTACCACAGCCCAGAGCTACACAGTCCAAAACAGAGGAAGAATTCTAGCACAGAATCACAGAATAGTTGGGTTTTTTTTTTCCTAGATATGCATACACAAACACATTATTAGCTCAAAATCAATGCACAAATGAGACAATTACATTTATTCATGGTAACACAGAGAGTTTGGCCATGGTCCTCAGGCAGTTCCTGCATCGAGGAGTGCATACTGCAGCAGGCAATTGATGGCTCTGAATGCAGAGGAAACTGCTGCCTGCTGGTAGGTGATTACTAGCAGTACATTTTCAGAATAATGTAAGTAAGCAACACTTCAGGCAGCACTATAACGACTACCAGGCAGAGCATTTGCAGAGATAACAGAGCAAAATGCCTATCTGAAAAACCTCTGTACTGCCTGAGGATGATGCTGCAGAGGCATCAACTCCCCTCCCACAGCCAGCACTTCTTAGTGCCAGGCACCTGACAGGTGATCTCAAACCCACATGCAGAAAGCCAGGCAGGTAGCTGGGAGGAGTTGCAGACACCTGAGACCATGTGCCCATGTTGGGCAGTGTTGGTAGGAACAGGAAGGCCCTGGGACTTGCCAAGCGCTGGTAGGGTCAGAGCCACATGGTGCC
Organism: Psilopogon haemacephalus; assembly: GCA_013396835.1. Classification (NCBI taxonomy): domain Eukaryota; kingdom Metazoa; phylum Chordata; class Aves; order Piciformes; family Megalaimidae; genus Psilopogon; species Psilopogon haemacephalus. The sequence goes on from VWZI01023583.1 coordinate 161,916, forward strand.
ACTGTGGTGTTGCTGTGTGAAGGTGCCTGGGATGAGCAGCAACACTGGCTCCGGACACAGAAGGTACCCAGGCAAAATATCAGCATGACATTTCTGCACCCCTGGTTTTTACTGGCAATCATGCAGGGTTGGGCAAGCAGTGCCTGGCATTTCGCAGAGCACAGGAATTCATCCTAAAGCTGTAAACTGTGTGTACAGGCTGAACCAGGAGCACAGGCTCTGTTTCTGTTTTCCAACAGAAAAAAACCAACAACATTATCTTGGGTGAAAAATTCAACCCAATGAACAGCCTAAACCAAAAGAGCTGCTCTTCTGTAGAGACAAGCTGAGAGAGTCGGACTTGTTCAGTCTGGAGAAAAGAAGGCTCCAAAGGGACCTTCCTGTGGCTTTCCAGTATCTGAAGTGGGCTGCAAGAAAGCTGGGGAGGGACTTTTTAGGGGGTCAGGTAGTGGTAAGACTGGGGGGAATGAAGCAAAACTTGAAGCGGGTAGATTCAGATTAGATGTTAAGAAGAAGTTCTTCAGCATGAGGGTGCTGAGACACTGGCACAGGTTGCCCAAGGAGGTGGTGGAAGCCTCATCCCTGGATGTTTTTAAGGCCAGGGTGGATGTGCCTCTGGGCAACCTGCTCTAGTGTGAAGTGTCCCTGCCCATGGCGGAGTGTTTGGAACTGGATGATCCTTGAAGGTCCCTGACAGTTCTGTGATTCTGTGAAAAGAGTGCCCAGTCTCAACAAACCACAGATTTGTTGAGGATTCTCCCTCTTGCCTGCCTCCTGTTTTTTCACACACAGTGCTTTGTAAGCCATACAGCACAGCTCACTATAGCTGCCCTGCCATCACAGCACAGAAGTGCTATGAAAACAGGACTTTATCAAGTTAAGAGCAATTTACACACATGTGCTGGTTTGAGGCTAATTGGACTATTTTAATAAGATAAATTAGATTATAGGCTCTGAAAAGAAAACAACGGTGATGTTTACTGCACTCATAGGTTTGCTGAGGTGTATACAAGCAAGCACATAAACTCTGTCTCTGTCTGCAGTCTGTTGGTGTCTGTCTCTCTCCCTGGCTTCTAGCTGGATCTGTGTAACTCAAATAATTAATTCTGCTACTAACACCCCTGACTGATGCTTCCAACTCACCTTGCACATAAAGCAGATTCTGGGATAAGAAAGGGGGTGGAAAGAAGGTAGAAGGGTGTTTGGGAACCCCTCCTGGGAGACTCTGATTTCCGAGAGGGGTTTTGTAATATATTGTAAATATCTCTTTGTATATTGTGCTAAGCTGCGAATATAAAGCTTCATTCCTTAACTTCCAGCCAGTTGAGTCTATTCTGGGTGAATTCATTGCTGGGAGGGGGAGGGGGGGCGCAGAAGAAGGGGGGCGTAACTCCCAAACCATTGCAATACACCATGCAAACACCAAAAAATTAATGCAACTGATCTTCTTTCACCTGATGAGGTAAATTACTGATCTTTGCAATATGAAAGCACCAAAGAAAGCACAAATACAGACCTGTGCACTTTTGTGTGCATCCTCACCTCCACTTGTCAAACTCCAAACACAGTCACATCTGTTTTCTGCCTGTACAATTTAATCCAAGAAGCCAGGGGTTGTGTTGAACAAGAAACAGCATCACCCAAACCTGCAGCACAAGCTTGCGCTCACAGGAACACAGGCAAAGAAAGCAGCAGTTCAGGCAGCTGGAGCTTCCCCTTCATCTTTGGCATATGAAGGTGCTTCCACAGCCCTACAGCTAAAGTAGCTTTGCCCCAAGCAATGCTACAGGCTTGGAGCACAGTGGCTGGAGAGCTGCCTGGCAGAAAGGGATCTGAGGGTTGTAATAGGCAGCTGAAGATGAGGCAGCAGTGTGCCCAGGCACCCAAGAAGGCCAATGACATTGTGGCTTGTATTGAAAATGCTGTGTCCAGCAGGAGCAGGGAGGCTATTGTCTCCTTGCACTTGCCTTTGGTGAGGCCACACCTCGAGTGTTGTGTTCAGTATTGGGCACTGCAATACAATAGAGATGTGGAGTTGTGACGCAATAGAGATGTGTGAAGCCAGGAAGAGAGACAGACACCAACACACTCTGCAGACAGAGTGCCTTTTCTATGTTTATGTCCCTGCTTTTATACATCTCAGCAAGCTGTGGAAGAGCCTAGAGAATAAATTTTATGAGGAGCGACTGAGGGAGCTGGGGATGGTTAGTGTGAAACAGAGGAGGCTGAGGGGAGACTTCAGCTCTCTACAACTACCTGAAGAGACATTGTGGAGAGGCTACTGCTGGTCTCTTCTCACAGGTAGTTGGGTACATAACAAGGGGAAATGGCCTCAAAATGAGACTGGGTAGGTTTAGATTGGACATTAGGAAAAGTTTTTCATAGAGAGAGTGGTCAGGCACTGGAATGAACTGCCCAGGGAGGAGGAGTCACCCACCCTGGGTGTGTTTAAGAGTGGTTTGGATGTGGTGCTTAGGGATATGGTTTAAGGTGAATCTTGTAGAGTAGAGTTATAGGTTGGACTTGGTCACCCTGAGGTTCTTTTCCAACCTGGAATTTTCTGTGTGATTCTGTGTGAAAGCCTGCATCCCTGGAAGCCTGGCACGGTCACTAATATGCCCCCGCTGCTCCTTGCTCAAAGGGTGGCCCTGCTTTATAACCCAAACCTTGTTTTCCACCCATTTGCCTCTCTCTCCTAGCAACCCCCTACACCGTGACATAAAGCAGAGCTGAAGTAAGGCTGTTGCAGAGGCTGACACTCTCTGTGAAAAAAGCAATTCTACACAGCAGCAGCTCTCCTCCTTCCTGCTCCTCTCCACATACTACCATAGAAGTGTAGCATGGGGACTTCTATTCTTAAGAATAGAAAGGAACAGAAAATAACCCTACTAATACTGACCAATATTTTCCCTAAGTTCTTCTCCTTAAGTGCATCCTGTATCCTGGGATGCATCAGGAGGAGTGTGGCCAGCAGATCCAGCAAGTCTCTATTCTTGTGAGACCTCACCATAAACACTACATCCAGTTCTGGTGTCCCCACCATAAGAAGGACATAGATCTGTTAGAACAAGTCCAGAGGAGGGCTACAAAGATGATCCAAGGGCTGGAGCACCTCTGCTATGAGGATAGGCAAAGGAAACTGGGATTGTTCAGCCTGCAGAAGACTCCAGGACGACCTTAGACCTACCTTACAATGCCTGAAAGGAAGACTGCGGAATGATTTGTACAAGAGTGTCCACTGACAGGACAAGGGGAAATGGATTTAAATTGAAGGACAACAGGCCTAGATTGGATCTGAGGATTAAATTCTTCACTATGAGGGTGGCAAGACTCTGGAATGGAATGGATTGTTCAGAGAGCTTATGGAGGTGTTCAAGACCAGGTTGAGAGGAGATTGGATTAGGTGATCTCTACGGTTTCTTCCAGCCTAAGCCATTCTATGACTCTTCACTGTCTTCACTGAGGAAAAAAGAGCAATTCCTCAAGGACAGGTTCTTGCTTTGTGACCCTAAACACAGGCTACAGAAAGTCACATGATGTGGGTCAGCATCTGCCAATACTAATGGGGGAAAAAAAAAAAAAAAATTCTGTTCTTAGATGTCTTTTCCACTCTGCACATCATGAACATCACAACTAATCTGTTGTATGAATTAAACAGTTTGGATGACCTGAGGCCAGGAAAGGATTTTGCTGAAGACAATGAAACAAATGGGTTAGAGGGAAAAGAAAGAAGGATTGTATTTCCCTTTCTACTAATTTCTTCTATACTATAAGGCTGTCTGTTCCCAGTACTGGACTCACCATCCTTGGAGGTATTCAAACAGACTGTGGAGGTGATGCTTAGGGATATAGTTTAGTGTTGACCCTTCAGTGCTAGGTGGAAGGTTGGACTGGATGAGCTTGGAGGTTTCTTCCAACCAGATGTGTTCTGTGATTCTGTGATTTTAAGGGTGAATTTTGCTTTGACTTTTCCCAAAATTTCAGGAGAAAAACATACTATGGAGATCTTTGCTTGATTCTGTTTTTACTGTTTTTCTCTCAGATCCTTATTCCTGCCTCCATCTAAGACAATGAATAATTGCTTTATCTTCTGCACTGTTTGCATCTTAAAGCTGTTGCTGATTAGAAATAGGCCCTTCCCAGGTTCTATACATCTCTCAGTATCATTTTAGAGCACCTAAAGAACCTGAACGTGCACAAGTCCATGGGGCCTGATGATATCCACCCACGGGTCCTGAAGGAACTGGCAGATGAAGTTGCCAAACCACTGTCCATTGTATTTGAAAGGTCATGGCAGACTGCTGAAGTTTCTGCTGACTGGGAAAAGGCAAATATAACACCTATCTTCAAGAAGGGAAAAAAGGACGACCCTGGGAACTACAGACCAGTCAGCCTCACCTCTGTGCCTGGCAAGATCATGGAGCAGATCCTCCCCAAGGCTCTGCTAAGGCAGATGGAGAAAAAAGCAGAGGTGCCTGATGCCAACCAGCATGGCTTCACCAAGGGCAAATCATGCCTAACAAATTTGGTGGCTTTCTATGATAAAGTCACAGCAGCAGTGGACAAGGGAAGGGCAACTGATGTCATCTACCTGGACCTGAGTAAGGCCTTTGACTCTGTCCCACATGACACCCTGGTCACCAAGCTGGAAAAACATGGACTTGATGGGTGGACAACTCGCTGGATAAGGAATTGGCTGGATGGTCGCA
>VWZI01023583.1:167437-209050 GCA_013396835.1 Psilopogon haemacephalus
GGGAGGTGTCCCTGCCTGTGGCGGGGGGTTGGAACTGGATGATCTTTGAGGTCTCTTCCAACCTAGACCATTCTATGATTCTATGATTCTATGATTTTCATCACATTATTTTTTCCAGTTATTTTTCTGGTTATTTTTTGGGATGCTGCTTTCTCCTCCTGCTCTTCTACCTTTCTTCCAACAGCCAGAGGCAAGCAAGATGAAACTGTTAATGCCGCTCTTCTCACCCTGGTATTCCTGCTAGCACTCAGCTTGAATATCAGCAGTAGCTCACATGTAACTGATACACCACGAATGCCTATTCTGTCTTCAACAGGCTCACATTAACCTGCAATGATCATTCTAAACCATTTTTGTTTAAAACTTCATTCCTTATGTCATGCTAGTGAAATATCTCCTAATAAGAAAACAAATCCTCTTTTGTTTTAGGAGACTCGATAGCAACAGTCTCCTTCCTTAGCAACAGTCTTACTCCAGCACTACTGGAAAGACTAATTTATTTCTTTAAAAAAAAAAAAAATTAGATATATATATAATTCCAGGAGGAATACTGCAGACTAACAATTATTTATTCTTCTTTTGTTTTGCAACATATCAAGTTCTTCCCCTTTAAGCTTATATAAAGCATACTTTAGTCTTGATTATCATCTTACTTGATCATATCCCCTGTTCTCAGTATAATCAGTCTTTCCCATCATAATCCCCCTTAGCTCTCTGCCTCTCTCTCCCCTGTACAGCATTCACTTCTGTGAACTAAAAGAGATGGAAGGAGATGAAAGATATGCTTGTGTTACCTTCTGTTTTCTTATTATTTCTACAAAAGCTTGTCATTTACTGTCAAAGGCTAAGAGTAGTTTTATCACATTTTTCCCTCAACACATTACAATTCACTTGCACCTTGGCTACTTTTAGCACATTTTAAATAACACCTCCTACACCCTGCAACAACATCTTGTAGTGACTGCAGCATCTTCGGCAGAGAAGTTACCTCAGCAGTCAGTAATTTGCACTTCCAGTGCAATTCTGTGCCAGTAATACTCCAGGCTGTACATCCCATTGTGACCTGAACGTGCCTCACTGACAACTTCAGCCTGGGATTGTGCTGAGTCCTGGAGAATCACAGAAACATCCAAGTTGGAAAAGTCTCTCAGGATCACCAAGTCCAACCTAGAACCCTACTCTACAAGATTCACCTTAAACCATATCCCTAAGCACCACATCCAAACCACTCTTAAACACATCCAGAGTGGGTAACTCCACCACGTCCCTGAGCAGCTCATTCCAGTGCCTGACCACTCTCTCTATGAAAAACTTTTCCTAATGTCCAATCTAAACCTACCCAGTCTCCTTTTGAGGCCATTCCCCCTTGTTATGTCCCCAACTACCTGTGAGAAGAGACCAGCAGCAGCCTCTCCACAATGTTCCTTCAGGTAGCTGTAGACAGCAATGAGATCTTCCCTCTGTTTCACACTAACCATCCCCAGCTCCTTTAGTTCTCCTCATAAGATTTATTCTCCAGGCCCTTCACAGCATCCTTGCCCTCCTCTGCACTGGCTCCACCACCTCCACATCTCTATTGTATTGCAGTGCCCAAAATGAATACAACACTCAAGGTATGGCCTCATGAAAGCCAAGTCCAAGGGGACAATCACCTCCTTGCTCCTGCTGGGCATAGCATTTTTGATACAAACCAGGGTGTCATTTGCTTTCCTGGCTGCCTGGGCACACTGCTGGCTCATCTTCAGCTTCCTGTCTATTACAACCCCCACATCCCTTTCTGCAGGCAGCTTTCCAGCTACACTGCCCCAAGCCTGAAGCATTGCTTGGGGTTGTTGTGACCCAAGTGCAGGACCTGGCATTTGGCCTTGTGGAAACTCATCCCATTAATGTTGGCCCATTGATCTAAGCCTATCGAAGCCCCTCTGAAGAGCCTCTCTAAGCTCATTCAAATCAACACTGCCACCTAGATCAGTGCCATCTGCAAACTTACTGCTGACACTCTCTATACCTGAATCAAGGTGGTCCATAAAGACGTCAAACAGAAGTGGTCCCAACACAGATCCCTGAGGAACACTACAAGTGCCTGGCCACTAACAGGTTTTAACTCCATTGACCAGCACTCTCTGGGCTCTCCTGTGCAGTCAGTGCTTTATCCAAGAGACAATGTGCTCAGCCAAGCCACGAGCAGCCGATTTGTCTACAAGAACCTTGTGGGGAACAGTATCAAAGGCTTTTCCAAAGTCTAGGAATACAACATCAAGAGCCTTTCCCTCATCCAGTAGTTGGGTTATCTTGGCATAAAAGGAGATCAGGTTGGTCAGGTAGGACCTGCCCCTCATAAACCCATGCTGACTTGGCCTGATCCCCTGGTTGTTGTCTGTATAACATATGATAGCATTTGAGATGCCCTGCTCCATGACCTTTTCTGGCTCTGAGGTCAGACTGACAGGTCTATAGTTTCCTGGATCTTCCTTTCTGCCCTTCTTGTAGACAGGCCCTTACATTTGCTACCCTCCAGTCCATTGGCACCCCCCCAGTCGGCCAGGAAACATAGTTCCATTTGGAAAGTGCAGCTTCTTGGACACTGGGCATCCCTAGCACAGAAGTCACAGAAGTCACAGAAATCCTGTCTTGCTTTCTCTCAGGAATGGACAGAAAATATGCTTTTTGTCTTTTTGTTTGTTTGTGGTGCCTGTGGTGATTTGCTAACAAGTTACCTGAAGAGGAAATAAAAGCAAAGAAATCCTAGGCTGGATTTTCCTCCACTTCAATATTCTTATTTGCACAGCTCCATCAACAGAAAAATAGTTTGAGATTTTGGCACCTCTGCTATCAGAAGTAAATCAAAGCTTGTCTTTCTCCCTGACCTTTAAAAGGCAAAGACTTTGGCTTCTCTAAAAACCACTATTCCACACATTAATTCATTACATCGAGCACCCCAGATAACTGCAACAATATCCATGCACCATGATTCAAGGTATGCTTGTTTGTATCTGAATGAAATCTGTCAAAAATGACCAGTCAGTACTTAGACCAAGTCTGTAATTCCATGTGGTATCAGATGTGTCAGTACTGGACCCCTAAAGTGCTCCTTTTGCATTCAAATATGTTATTTCTTGCAGGAGTAGTGTGCTGGAAAGAAGGTTTTGTTTATCAACTTGAGGAACAGGAAGACTTCTTTCAGATACATGTGCTGGCTCAGCATGAGGCACTCTATGCAATACATTTTACTGAGGGTTCTGTCTGATTTAAACCAAAATACAAGGCAAATGGAGAATAAAGTGGCTATTTAACAGAACTCTTTCTCCACTATCAGACTCACAAATCAAACTGCACCAGGGAAATGGATGGTGTAGAAGCAATGGAGAAATCCAGTCGCAAGGCTGCCAGAAGTGTCAGAACAGCCCAGCCCACACAGTGCCAGGGCAGCCACCTCTGTCCACTTATCATCATGCATCCTACCCAGCACCAGTCTGCCAAAGCATTTATCATGACCTTGTCATAACCTTCAGATAAACTTTACGCTTTTTTCATCTTAAAACTGCACTGACAGGCTCAAAGCAGCAGTATACTCCATTCCATTGGTTACTGCAAGTCAGCAAGAGACACTGCAAAAGCTGCAAAGTCAGTGTTACTCTATTAAAACCTATAAACATACCTCCTTTGGTGTGTCCTTCCCAGCTCACTGGGCCAGCATCCAGACTCTGGTAACCAAAGAGTCTCCTTCTCTCTCTGAACAAGCTCATCAGGTCATATGACTCTCAAACCACTGTGTCCCAGTTTAAGAGGGAGAGGGATCAGCTCAAGAGAGTCCAAAGGAAGGCTAGGTGGATAATTAGGGAATGGGAACTCTGCCTTACAAGGAGAGGCTGAGGGACCTGGGGCTTTTTAGTCTGGAAAAGAGAAGACTGAGAGGGGATTTAATAACTGTTTATAAATATATGAGGGCTGGGTGTCAGGAGGCAGGGACAGGCTCTGCTCCCTTGCTCCCTGTGATAGGACAAGGAACAATGGATGTAAGCTGCAGCATAGGAGGTTCCACCTCAACACAAGAGGAAACTTCTTGACTCTAAGGGTCACAGAACACTGGAACAGGCTGCCCAGAGAGATTGTGAAGTCTCCTTCTCTGGAGAATTTCAAGGCCCATTTGGATGTGTTCCTCTGTCAGCTAAGCTAGATTGTATGGTCCTGCTCTGGCAGGGGAGTTGGACTTGATGATCTCTTTGGGTGGCTTCTAACCCCTAACATCCTGTGATCCTGGGTGAGCCTGTGTCCCCACCATTAAAGCCATAGGCACAGCTTCACAGTGTACAGGGAGCTCATTGCAGTCTGCTGGAAGTACAGCCTAGGAAAATCCAGCTTGTCCAAGTGCCCAGCAGGGAGTTGTCCAATTGTTATTTTTAGCAGAAAGCAGTGATTTATTTCAGCACCCTGCTATAAAATAACATGGTCACACCGTATGCAAACTACTGCTTACCCATAGGTGCTGCATCCTTGTTAAAGCCTTCTGAGAGGAAAATGGCCCCACATATGGCGTTGTCCTGCTGTCTCCTGAACAGCCTTCAGAATACGTTTCACTTTAGCTGAAGTGTCATGTTCTGGTGGCAAGAACCACTGTGGAAAGAATGAACAAGTTCCTATGATTTTTTTCTCATGATTTACAGTTGATACTAACAACCTGAGGATCATTAAAATCACTACAGCTTTCCCCGTTGCAGTACATGTTTGCGTGTGGGCTAGAATGACATTTGTAAACAGGACCTCTATCTAATAAATAACTTTTGGAAGTACATTATTTGCTACTGGAAGATCTGGAGATTTGGACATCTTCCAGTCCAACTGCCCTGCCAGAGCAGGACAACAGAGTCTAGCACAGGTCACACAGGAACATATCCAGACAGGACTGCAAAGGCTCCAGAGAAGGAGACTCCACAATCTCTCTGGGGAGCCTGTTAGCATTAATTAAGTTTATTTAAGCCTAAAAGCTTCAGAACTTGCTTTTTAAGAATCTTGTGAAATGACAAATAACCCAATCACACAGCTGTCAAATAATTCAGCACTAAATGGAAAATCAGCCTGGAGAACAGAAGGCCTTGAGGAGACCTTGTAGTGGCCTTCCAAAATCTGAAAGGGGGCTATAGGAAGGCTGGGGAGAAACTATTTACAAGGTCTTCTAATGACAGGAAGAGGAAGAATGGGTTTAAACTGGCAGAGGGGAGATTTAAACTGGATGTTAGGAAGAAGTTACTTACAGTGAGGGTGGTGAAACACTGGCACAGGTTGCCCAGGGAGGTTGTGGCTGCTCCCTCTCTGGACGTGTTCAAGGCCAGGCTGGATGAGGTCTCGAGTGACCTGTTCTAGCAGGAGGTGTCCCTGCCTATGGTGGGGGGTTGGAACTAGATCATCTTTGAGATCACTTCCAACCTAAACCATTCTATAGTTCTATGATCTCCATCAAGCTCTTGCTGCGCCCCAGCCCTTTGTGAGGTCTGTCACCCCCAAATCTCCTTTCAGCCTTCTCAGGCAGCTGGGAAAGTCCCAGAGAGCAGCCAGGCGTGGGGCTACACTGGCTGTGATGTGGCTCTTTGCCCAGGTCTGCCTACCCCACAGGGAGGCGAGCAGAGTGACTCCTGCTATGTATCTAATTTTGACCCTGTGTGCTTTTGAGTTGCACTGCACAAACCCACACTGTAGCTCCTAAGGCTTACAGTATCATTTCCCCCTGTTATTTTTACTTCTCTCTGAAGTCCCTTCCAACTTAAATCATTCTATGATTTCGAAACTGTTTTCTAATACTGATAAGAAATACCAACAGAAGAGAGAACTATGGGCAAGGGTCTCCTTGAGCTTCCATTCAAGACCTGAGGGAAATTCCTTTTGATGCCAGTGGGGGAGGGGTTGGTTTTAGAGAGTTTCTATGTGGAAATGTAGGTTATCCTCACTACACCACTAAAATAGAAAATTAAGTAAATGCATATCTTATTGCCTTCTGCGTGGTAAACAGAAGTTCTTCCAACGTATTCACTGTTTGGTGGTTGAATACTAAAGGCAAATTTCCTCTGTGGGAGGACAGACCTTAAAAATTATCTGCATATGGGGGACTGGCAGTGCTCACTGCAGGGCCCTCTGATGGAAACCCTAATAGGTGCAGCTTATTTTGTGCACAGCTCGAGGATCTGAACCACAGGTTTACGAGATAGAGACTTCAGTGCATGCAAAGATGACTGCTTCTGTTTGGTAGTAGCAGAAACAGAAGTAGCTTCTGTTTGATTTCATCCATATGAAGGCAGATCAACCAGCTTGATGAATTACAGAAGATTTTATGGCATCTTTTTAATTTGATTTTTAGTTCTAAAGAAAAACTCTCTGGAGTGCCAAGTACAAGCCAAATATTATCTGTTAAACAAAAGGGGGAGTATTTTGGCTAACAGTCTTCTACTCTCTTTTTGAATGTCAGCACATGTCCCCCTGGCAGACTCCATAAATTCGAGAGCTACCAGATGGTTGTGTAACAGCAATGCCCAAAATACACTTAAGAAGTTATAGAATCACAACAGAAGACAATGTGTAGCTAAGCGATGTGAAAAACATCTCCTCTCAGCCATCATTTCCATTAGGTGAACAGAGGAATAAAACACGGTGCCAAGAATGTCACCTGGAAGAGAGCAGAGCACAGCCTGCTCTGGTACAAAGTGACACTAAACATAGCAGCATGCTGCAGATATTGTTGGAAATGTGTGCATTTTAGAAGAGATCATTTAAAAATTATGATGATGAAAATGAAGAGAAAATACAGAAATCATTTTCATGCAGAATTTGCTTTTCAGAATGCTTTTGTCTCCACACAAAATGTGCATTCTGATTTTGAAACTTCAACACAGAGGTTTTCATTATTCTTAATCAGTTATTTTGCATATCTCCTCTTCCAAATCACAGAATCACAGAAAAGTCCTCCAAGCTTATCCAGCCCAATTCTGTGACCCAGCACTAAACTATGTTCCTAAGCATCATTTCCAGTCTGTTTGAATACCTCCAAGGATGGTGAGTCCAGTACTGGGAACAGACAGCCTTATAGTATAGAAGAAATTAGTAGAAAGGGAAATACAATCCTTCTTTCTTTTCCCTCTAACCCATTTGTTTCATTGTCTTCAGCAAAATCCTTTCCTGGCCTCAGGTCATCCAAACTGTTTAATTCATACAACAGATTAGTTGTGATGTTCATGATGTGCAGAGTGGAAAAGACATCTAAGAACAGAAAAATTTTCTTTTTTTTCCCCATTAGTATTGGCAGATGCTGACCCACATCATGTGACTTTCTGTAGCCTGTGTTTAGGGTCACAAAGCAAGAACCTGTCCTTGAGGAGTTGCTTTTTTGTCCTCAATGAAGAATCATAGAATGGCTTAGGCTGAAAGAGACTGTAGAGGTCACCTAATCCAACCTCCTCTCAACTAGACCAGATTACATGCAACTGGTGCTTAAACACCTCCATTGATGGTGGCTGCAGCACTGCCCTGGGCAGACCATTCCAATGGTTGAGAAGCCTCTCTGGGAAGAAATATTTCCTAGCATCCAGCCTCAACCTCCCCTGGAGCTGCTTGGAACCCTTTCCTCTGCTCCTTTCTCTTGACACCAAGGAGCAGAGGCTTCCCCGTCCTCGCTCCAACCTCCCTGCAGGGAGCTGTAGAGACCAATAAGGTCTCCCTCAGCCTCCTCTCCAGCCTGAAAATCCCCAGCTCCCTCAGCCCCTCCTCATAGCCCAGGTGGTCCAGGCCCTTCTCCAGCCTCATTGCCCCTCTCTAGATATCTACAGTCCTTCAATGTCCTTCTTGTAATGGGTGGCCCAGAACTGAACACAACACTCAAGATGTGGCCTCAGCAGTGCTGAGGACAGGTGGATGACTCCCTCCCTGTCCCCCATGGTTCTTACCCAATCCAGGATGCCACTGGCTTTCTTGGACAGCTGGGCACAGTGTTGGCTTACATTTAATCAACAGTCAACCAGAACTCCCAGGCCTCTCTGTGTGTCTCAAGCTAGACTCAACTTTCTAGGGGTGGTGTACTGGAAAAAAAGGGTTTGTTTATCATCTTGATGACCAAGAAGACCTCTTTCAGTTACACACGTGCTGCCTCAGCACAAGGCACTGTATTCAATATACTTCACCAAGGGTTCTGTCCGGTTTAAATCAAAATATAAGGGAATAGCAGAATAAAGTACACCATACTTAACACATATCCCACTCAACAAGTGTATGCCCACCTGTCCTACAGATAAGAGTGCCTGATGGACCACTAGCATGTTCCACATACACTGTCAGAATACACTGACTCAGCTGCACTGCAGCCACCCCAATCTTACTTGCAGCCACTATTTCTAAAAGAAATCTGATTGCTATCAACCATTTCTAAAAGAAATCTAAATGCTATCCACCATTTCTAAAAGAAATCTGATTGGGAGATGCTGCGGCAACTTCTCTCTTTACTTAGAACAACAGGGATAAGCTGAAGGAAGCAATGCAGCCAGCAGAAAATGGAGCTATCTGAACAGTACCACCAGAGCCAGTGTAGCTCCTCACCCCTTCAGCCCCTTCTTGCTGCACTCTCCTCACCTGCCCACCATTTCCTGCCAGTTATCACAGTCCTGAGAAGCACAGACAGTACCCAGGGAACAATCATGCTAAAAGCAGACAGTCAACGTTTCTTCCTTTCTGCACCATCACAAAATGCCTCTTCAAGGGAGCATTTATCCCTTCAAGTCTCAGGGTGGGGAGAAGCTATCCTGTGACCTCAGCTCTCCATCTTGAAGCTGCCTTAAATTATACTCATTCAGGTCTTCTCCCCCCTTTTCCTTTAGGTGGTCCTCTCCCCCGCTTCCTTTAGGTACTCCTCCTCTCCTTTCTACCAAAGCAAACTCACTCTACTTTTTTTTTCAGCCCATGTTCTTTTTTTTTTTCCCCCCTCTCCAGACACATAGCTGCTCCAGACCTAGCTGAAATGGTACCTCTGTTTCTCTGCCTCATTTCAATGCCATATTATTTTCTGACTTACTTGGTTGATACCTTCTTACTGATTAGGACTGCTCCAGCCTAATCAAGGCAAACAGGATTATTCAAGATAATTAACATTTCTATAGGGCACTGACAATTACACACAGATTTGAAACCGAGAACACAAAAGAGCGGCACCAATTACAATTCTGGGAGGACTCTCATTCATTATCATGTTTACTTGTAAACACAAAATTAGTGATGCCTGGATTAAGATTAGAAACAACACGAACTGCTACCACAAATAAAATCCTTTCAAGTGCCTTGTGCATGCAGTATCTCTGAGAATATTAAAAATTGCTGTATCAAAGATATTCTAATGGAAGACCTTTTTTTCCTTAAAAAGAGTAGAAATGCAGCTCTATGAAACAGATAAAATACAGCATAGAATCACTTATTTTTAGAAGACGAGGGATGATAGGCTGTTAAACAAGGTATAATGTTTAAATTCAAGTTCCAAGTTCAACTATGTAATTGAGAAACTTTTTTTTAAAATATGTATATAAATATAAAAATAAATATTAAAAAACAAAATCATATATAGTTATAAATATAACAATAACTGCATAAGGGTTATAAGCAGAGTTCATATTTTTTCATAAAACCGTATCTGAGTAATAAAATGCACCAGAATTATTAGAAGTCTATTTAAAATATCTTTTTTCTGTATGCCAGAAAGAAGACAAAGATAACAAAGTTCTATCTCACCCCTACAAACAATTTTTTTCCCAGTCAGAAACCTGAAGATGATTATGAGCAAGAGGGGGAAACGACAAACAGAAGCCAGCTGAATGGGGGTGGGTGGGTGCTCTGAAAGCTGCATCTGGCACCCTCTGACCAAAGAACCATAGAACTGTCAAGGCTGGAAGGGCCCTCAAGGATCACCCAGCGCCAACCCCCCTGCCACGGCTGGGACACCTCACACCAGCTCAGGTTGCTCGCCCATTGAGGTGAGCAGTTAGGAATGCAGCACACTCAGCCTCACACCCTGACAGTGGTTCGGATTGCAGGCGTCTAATTATTGCACACAGTAGGAAATACATTTGAAATCTGGGGAGGGGGGAATTGAAATCTGCTGATCCAACTCCTTTGCAGATAGCATCTATTTCTCTTGGAAAGCAATTCAGCAATCTCTCAGGTCATTAAACCCAACCCCAAGTCCCTTGGGACAACCCACTCACGTGTTCCAAAATGGATCCTGAACCCTGCATAAATTTATGACTGCTGCAGACTTCTGTACTGAATCACAGAGTGGTCTGGGTTGGAAGGGACCTCCAAAGCTCATTCAGTCCAATTCCCTCTGCATACATCAGGGACATCCTCAACTAGAGCAGGTTGCTGGCTGGCTGCTATTAGATCTTCTTCTCCAGACTGAACGCCCCCAGCTCTCTCAGCCTGTGCAGGTAAGTAGAGCTGCTCCAGCTCCTTGATCATCACTATACTGCCTGGATTGGCTTCACCTAGCTAGGCGAATTCTGGCCAGGTAAGCAGGGCCAGCAAATCTGAAAACAAAAACATCCAAAAAGCAGAAAAAAGGCCTTTGCACATACACTGGATTTGGTTTGTCAGGCTCACAGAGACCTTCTCCAGAACCCAGGGCAATCTGTTACCCAGCGGCTGCAGCCACCTGAGTGCTACTGAGCAACTTGCAGAAGACTTTGGGAGACTTGATTTTTGGCAACCTCACTTTAAATTACTTTCTCTCCTCATTTTAGGACAGCTATGGAAGAATAATGAAAAATGTACACCAGCCTCATTTCTGAAGAGAAAGTGAAAGGAACAACTTTTAAATTTATTTATTCCAGACTTAAATTTAGATTGGAGCAATTTTTAAGAGGATTTTCAAAGTAACTAACTGAGTTTTTTCTCAAATCTTCTTGTTTACAGTCTCATAAACTGGGATTCCACATCACCAGTGTCACATAGGATGTCATTTTTTCTCTTGGCAAGTAAATACATGTGAAGGAAAAGGCATTGCATCTATAATGATGGGAACAGAACTTACTAACATAGTTTTTACTTGGTTTCAAAGAGACAGCTTCAGCTTTCTGATGTGCAGTGTAATGTCTCTCAGAGGCACTTGTATTTTTTTTCCACCCTGCTGGGCACGGGATGAGAATGTAGAAGCAACATAAGTCAATATTAGACTATTTTACAAGACCACAAGTTCAAAACAGAAGAAATGACATTAAAAGCACTGAAATCAATCAAGTGAATTATCTGAAAATGAAATTAGAGCATAAATAAAAAATAGAAAGTAGGCCCAGGAATAGACAGACTGTCTCCTTTTTTCCCTCTTGGGACAGATTTCTTTTAGTGTGGCTTCAGTCACTAGCCCTGACATTTCCTTGGACTCCCCAGAGGCCCTTGCAAGCCTGGGTCAGGACTGAGCACTGACACTGGAAGATGCTTCTTAGCATTTACTTATCAGGAAACAAGAGCAAAGAGCCCTGCTCTTAAAGCACAGGATACCTGTGCATGCTTTGCAAGGATTATTTGTAATCTTTGATTTAGTAGGTAATTAATTTTCAAGTACTTTATGTTTTTAATCTCAAAGCCATATTCCATCAGGACTATTATGTACTAGCTCAAACCACTGCCTGCCCCAGACTTTAATGCTCCTCTCTAGCATGCAGCCAGCGCCAGACTGCTGCTTGCCTCCTGTTTCTAAGTCCTCTGGTTTGATTTGAAATAATTTCTCCCTTTCTTTTCAGATGTGATCTGTAGTTCGTAGTCAGTAGCTCTGCTCCTAAGGCAGCTGGCAGCAGGCAGGGAGAGACAGGACTGCTGTGGAACACCCAGCACCAGACCTTGAAGACAAGAGGCCAAGGGTAGCCATGGGCAGATATTTGAGTTTAAAAGGTGAGATGGGTATCTCCTTCTGGCACAAAAGGGAAATCTGGTATGGGTGAGAGGGAATGAATCAGGGGTAAATTGTCAAAACATGACAGCAAAAGGTAGAGTTTGTCACAAAAGGAAAGAAAAACAGGAAAAGGAGTTGTGCTTTAAGGCAGCCCTAAAGGGAGTAAACTTCTGTTTCTTATAAGAGGAACTGAAGGTTATTGCTGCTATATGAGAAGAATAGGAGTTTTAAGATGCTGTTTTTCAATAACAGCAGATAAATTCTCACAGGATTCAACCTTTACGCTCACAAAAATCAATTTTTTCCCTTTTATTTAAAAATTATGTACAAGAAATTGCTGCTACAACACAATCTACATTGTTTAACACACTCTGCTTTGATTTACTGCTCCAATCATAATCTGCTGCTGATTAAGCTTCTCAAAAAGAATCCACTAGCCTTTCTAAGTAACATCAAGTTGTTTGTTTTTAATCTGCTGAAAATCATCCTTTAGACAGATGCATTATTGAAGAATTACATTTTAATTTCTCTTCCTGCAGTGTCTGTGATGGGCATTTGGATTAACAGAGCACAATGATGCTTCTTTATGCCTATATCTATTCAGATCAGAAATTACCTGCACACACTGTCTCTGATGGTGGTCAAAAACTGTACAAAGCACTGAGAACAGCACTTCTTAATATCACACAGCACTGCTGCTCATCAATGAGTCTTTTTCTGTTCTAATGCTTTTGTCATGTATATGAAAGTCATTATGTAGTTTAGAAAACAGGAGATGAAGTGAAAGAGGAAGATCAGGGACCTGGGATGCATTAATATTCTAGCAGCGTCAAAGATATTTCCCTCGAGGGGCTCCTACAGGCCACACTGTTATTACAGTGCCTATCCATTATCTTGTGCTGTACTTGGTATTAAGACAATAATGGAGAGAATAGGATTATGTGCAGATGATAGGAAATGTGAAGGCAATTCAGCAAGATAGGAAATGAATGGAGACATGATTCTTTCATCGGAGCTGGGGATGGTTTAGCATAGGGTAAAGGAGAAGATAAATGGAGCAAAATGAAATCTTTACAGGTTCACCAGGGTAAAAAGAGTGTTTACATAGAATCCATTGAGTTTAACCTTTTGGATGCAGAACATTACAGCATCTTTCTTTAAAGCACTGGTGTATATCCCACCAGAGGTCTGGCTCAAACTGAAAGCTTACTGGGCACACACGTAGGGAAATGACTAGTGTAGGTGTCACAGAGGTGGCCTTACATGGCAGATAACCCTTTAATTCTGAGGAAAAGGCCATTCTGAATGCCAGTCCAGATTTCTGCATTTCAACTACAGGCTAAAAAAAAAAAAAATTATGTCCTGCCCATTAAAACAGACAGGAATAAATAAATGAATCAATAAATAAAGCAATAAAGAAAGACAGAGCAGAACTAAGTGCATTGCTGATCCCACCTCAAAATGTTCCCATTCTGCTTTACTATTGCACACCTTTTAGTTTCACGAGAAAGATGCTGTAGCTGATAGCAGCTAGCAAAACCTAATAATTTTAGGAGGCCAGCAATGCATTATGACAGTGATAAACAAAGACAGGACCAGATTGTGTCATTTACAGACATTTCTTTGGCTTATGTCTGTCATCGTTTTTAATTAGGATAAATCACACGCACGTATTTGTGATAACATCACAATGCCAGAAGAGATCAATTTGGTTTTGCTCCCTAAAGAACAACTATGATTTTATTCTTTTTAAGCAGTGCTTGAAGGCTTTCCTTTGGTTAAAACCAAACAAAGTAGATCAGCAGCACAATGCATCCAAATGAAAGCAGACATCAAACAGGCGCGGAGCAGCCCTGTCACACACCTTGCGGCACATAGGCTGCCTTTGTACTGGATGGCGGGCACGGCAAGTTTGCAGCTCCGCGATTAACGCACACTTCACAGAACCAAAATGCCACCCTGCACACTCCGAGGATCCTCGCTAACGTGCTGCCAAGTGCTGAAATGTGCCCACACGCATCGCAGCGCTGCCGGCGCAGCTCAGCCGCCGCTGCTGCTTCCCGCGGCAGGCGCTGCCTCACGGCTCCAGCCCTCGCAGCGCCCGTGGCCGTGCCAGCGACGGCTCCATGCTGCTCTCTGCTGCTGCCTCCCACTCACACCTCCACATGGCTACGCTTCTCTCCTCCCTTTGTCTCAGTCCGTGCTGTTTCTCCATCGCGGCTTAACTTCAGGTGTGCCTTGGCCAGTGCTGCCAGCTGAGCAGGATCGCAGGATGTCAGGAGTTGGAAGTAACCCAAAAGAGATCATCGAGTCCAACTCCCCTGCCAGAGCCAGGACCATACAATCTAGCCCAGGTCGCACAGGAATGCATCCAAATGGGCCTTGAAAGTCTCCAGAGAAGGAGACTTCACAATCTCTCCGGGCAGCCTGTTCCAGTGTTCTGTGACCCTTAGAGTCAAGAAGTTCCCTCTTGTGTTGAGGTGGAACCTCCTATGCTGCAGCTTACATCCATTGTTCCTTGTCCTATCACAGGGAGCAAGGGAGAAGAGCACCCTGGCTGCTGTTCTGGCTCCCTACCCCATCTTCTGGCTCCGTGCCCGACCTTGCCTGCGACCACCGCCTGCAAGCTGCCAGCTTTCTGCACCCAGCCTGATCATGCAGCAAAGCTTTTCTTGGATGCTCACAAACACCCTTACCCTTGTGGGAACCCTGTCCTAACAAGGTATTTCTTTCTGTGAGGGGTTTCCTGCATTTCAAGTCTGTGGGCCAGGCAGTGAGCCAATGAAAGCTACACCCCAGAAGTGCACGCCTGCATGTGGCGCCACCCGCGCTCTGTGAGCCACTGTCTAGGTGGCAGCGGAACACTCAGATCTTTATAACGCTCTATGGAAAAAGACCTGGCAGGCCTGGTGAACAACAAGATGACCATGAGTCAGCAATGTGCCCTTGTGGCCAAGAAGGCCAGCAGCATTCTGGGGTGCATCAAGAAAAAAAGTGTGTCCAGTGGGTCTAGGGAGGGTCTCTTCACCCTCTTATCTGCCCTGGTGAGGCATCATCTGTGTCCAGTGCTGGGGTCCATGGTTCAAGAAATACAGCAAACTGCCTGAAAGGGTACAGCAAACTGCCTGAAAGGGTACAGCAAGGGCTACAAGGATTATTAGGGGACTACAACACCTCTTTTAAGAGGAAAGGCTGGGGACTTGGGGCTTTTTAGACTGCAGAAGACAGGGGGAATCTTATCAATGCCTATAAATACTTAGAGGCTGGGCATCAGGAGGATAGGGCCATCTGTTCTTGAGTGGTGCCCAGTGCAGGAGGTAACAGGCACAAACCTGAACACAGGAGGTTCCATCTAAACATGAGGAGCAACTTTTTTATTTGAGGTTGGTAGGGCAATGGAGTAGGCTGCCCAGAGAGATAATGAGTTTCCATCTCTGGAGTCGTTCAAAACCTGCCTCAAGGCTGTCTTGAGCAACTTACTCTAGGTGAACCTGCTTTGGCAGGGTGGGTTGGACTAGATGAACTACTTTGAGACTGAGCCAAGAAGGGCGTCCAAAAATTAGGCTTGCTCCAAAATACATAGGGAGATGTTGAAACATCCAACTACTTTAAGCAAGTGATTAGTAACCTGGTACTATGCCATGCTGCCATGGGGTCACCTAGCACCAAGCTGAGCAGTTAGATTTGTGATCTCAGTTAGAAAAAAAAAAAAAGGTAATTTGTTTTTTTTTTATTTCAGATTAAATTTTGCTTCATCAAATTGGACTTCTCCTTGTGCTAAATCACATCCAAGGTATCATCTATTAAACTTTAAAGACATCTTTATTGGTTTATTGATGGGTTGTTTTTTTTCTTTCTTGCTGTATGTGCTGAAGGTTTTTCCTGAGAAGATGAGTTGCCAGAAGTTGTTTTGTCTTGAAAATACAAAGTGTGGTTTAAACCAATAAAATGCTGAAAGAATCTGCTTTAAGATGCAGAAATAGAAAATGGCTTGGATGGGTATGTGCTTCTCTGGATTAAAAAATGGCTGGATGGTCAAGCCCAAAGAGAGGTAAGAGATGAGATTTTGGTAATTTGATGGCTTGTCCCCAGTGATGTTCCTCAAGGCTCATTGCTCATGCCTGATGGCAGAACAAGGAGCAATAGGTGGAAGCTGACACATAGGAAGTTTCATGCAAACACGAGGAGGATTTTTTTTCCCTGTGAGGATGACAGAGCCCTGGAACAGGCTGCCCAGGGAGGTTGTGGAGTCTCCCTCTCTGGAGATATTCAAAAACTGCCTGGGTGTATTCCTGTGTTGTCTCGTCTAGATGATCCTGCTCTGGCAAGGGGGTTGGACTGGATGAGCTTTTGAGGTGCCTTCCAGCCCTCAACATTCTGTAACCTTTGCAACATTATCAGAGAGGGAAAGCTTGTGCAGTTCTGATTTGCAATGGGGAAGGCATGTCTTTGGTCCAATTAGTAGCAAAGACACTTTACACAGGTTGTGATGGAGATCTTTAAGGCCAGGCTGGACTGGGCTCTGGGCAACCTGATACAGTGTGAGGTGTCCCTGGCCCTAGCAGGGGGCTTGGAGCTAGATGATCCTTGAGGTCCCTTCCAGCTCTGACACTTCTATGATTCTATGTTAGAGTGGTCATCAAGTCTATTCCTACTTAACCAGAGGGTCACCAGGTCCCCCAGCCTTTGATGCCTTTCATTGTTCACCCAATGTACACCATGAGGACTCACCAGTCATGATGGAAGGAGAATCACTGCCCAGTTGGGCAAGCTTGGGGCTTGCCTTTCCTGGGGCAAGGGGAGAGGGCAGGGAGGGCAAGGTGGTTACACCTGGGGTGGGAGGAGACTCCAACAGAGACTAAGTGCTCTCAGTTTGTGGGGGGCAGGGGAGGGTGGAGGAGCAAAATGGGGCAGGTAGGGTGGAAAAGAGGCAGATATGGTATTCTGGTGTGATCTGGTATAGGTGATCCTGCTCTGGCAGGTGGGTTGGACTGGATGAGCTTTCAAGGTCCCTTCCAGGCCCTGACATTCTCTGAACTCTGGAGCCCCCTTCCAACCTCTACAATTCTGTTATTCTGTGATTTTCGATGTGGCTGGGAGCAAGGACAAGATTCCTACAATGCCTAAATCAGCTTTTCCCATCAGCTTCAGCTGAAGAGCAGCATTTCAAAGGGAAGTGTAAATCAGCAAACTTGGGGAGTTAGGAGCTTACTAATGAATTTTACATAACAGACATAGACATTAGATCACTGCAGAACTAGATATCAGAATTGCCTCCTGCACATCAAGGTAAGTGCTGTGCTGCTCTGCTTGGAGCAATCTGCTCACCCCCTTGCATCAAGCAGCACTACATACTCCAAAGATAATTCTGGAAACCTCACAAACAGCAGCAGTCCATACTATGTTGTGTGGCTAGGTGGCAACTTGAAGAAGAGTGTTTATAAACATGTGCTTCTTAACATAAGGAACACTTATTTATATAAAGGTATCATTACATTTTTAATTAACTAAGGATGAGACTAGATTGCCTCCTAACAACACAGGAGGGAATGAAGCCTTGAATCACGGAATCACAGAATTAACCAGGTTGGAAAAGATCTCTGAGTCCAACCTATCACCTAACACCACCTAATTAACTAAACCCTGACACTAAGTGCCTCATCCAGCCTCCTTTTAAACACTTCCAGGTATGGTGACTCCACCACCTCCCTGGGCATCCCATTCCAATGCCAATCACTCTTTTTGTGAAAAACTTTTTCCTAACATCCAGCCTGAACTTGCCATGGCACAGCTTGAGGCTGTGTCCTCTTGTTCTGTCACTGGATGCCTGGGAGAATAGTCAACCCCATCTGGCTACAACCTCCCTTCGGGTAGTTGTAGACAGCAATGAGGTCTGCCCTGAGCCTCCTCTTCTCCAGGCTGAACACCCCCAGCTACTCAGCCTCTCCTCACAGGGCTGTGCTCCAGCCCCTTCACTAGCCTTGGTGCCTTTCTCTGGACACATTCCAGTATCTCCATGTCTCTCTTAAATTGAGGAGTCCAGAATCGGACACAGTACTCAAGGTGTGGCCTGACCAGTGCTAAGTACAGGGGCAGAAGGACTTCCCTGGTCCTGCTGGACACATTGTTTCTGATACAGGGCAAGATGCCATTGGCCATTGGCATTCTTGGCCACCTGGGCACACTGCTCACTCATGTTCAGTCCTTTTATCTTGTTGCCTTTTAATAGTGTGCAACGTTGCCAGCTTTTATGTGACCATAAAGAGTTAACAAGAGAGGTCTGTTTCATGTGTTTTGCTTGTGCTGTGCACACTGCTCTTTCTTTCTCAGCCTGTGCTGTGCACACTGCTGTTTCTTTCTCAGCCATGTACAGGCTGACTACTCATTTGCACTGGAAGTTATCAGTGAGTCAACTAAGAATCTCCATGAGTCATAAACTGTACCAATGTCTTGTATCTATATCTCCTGTCAGAAGTTAAAGGCAACCAGTTGATGCAGCCAGTTTCAAAGCATGTGGGTGAGTCTAGCATTTTCCAGACCAGCAGTTTTGGGATGATAAGATCTGACTGCTTTGCGTGGTCCATAAGGTTGCCCTATCATGGGGTCATGCCCACTGTTTTGGCTTGCTGCCTTGTATTTTGTTTTCTGGTTTTAGAAAGAGCTTACAGATTTTTCACCTGGCAGCTGTTCAGCCAGCTGTCAGTTGATGCCCCCAGGTCTTTCGCTGCTAGGCAGCTTCCCAGCCACTCTTCCCCAAGCCTGTAGCATGGCATGGGGTTGTTGTGACCAAAGTGCAGGACCCATCACTTGGCCCTATTGAACCTCATACAATTGGCCTTGGTCTGTCAATCCAATCTGTCCAAAGGGACAGATCCAATGTCTGCAGAGTGGCCTCTATGGCTTAAAGGAAACTCCAGGCTTGAGGAAGTTGTTTTCTTGCTTACTGCCCCCAAGGAACAGATATGCACCCTAGAGAACCAAGGTTTACAGGGAGAAATAATAGCTTTTATGAGACCATCTACTAGAGCTGAGAGACAAAATACTCCAGCAAAAAAAAAAAAAAAAAAAAGCCATTCTTTAGATCTGGAACAGAAGTTGCATAGTGCAGTAAAAGCATGTTGGGAAGACATGCTCTGAGATTAAGGTATACTATCAGGTAGACAGTATGAGAGCAACAAGAAGCTGTGCAGGTGTCACTCACTCCCATGGAAGTTCCATGGAAACTTGAGGAGGAATTTTTTTTCCCTGTGAGGGTGACAGAGCCCTGGAACAGGCTGCTCAGGGAGGTTGTGGAGTCTCTTTCTCTGGAGAAATTAAAAACCCTCATGGATGTGTTGCTGTGTGATCTCCTATAGATGATCCTGCCCTTGCAGTGGGGGGGTTGGACTGGATGATCTCTGGAGGTCCTTTGCAGCCCCTAACATTCTGTGATTCTGTGATGGGACAGTGAGGAGAGAAAGAAAGATACTTGCACAGGAGTAAAAAGTTAGCAGAAGAGAAATGAAAATGACAAAATGTCACAAACCAACTTCCCTCTGTCAGGTTCCCTTCTCTTGAGTATCTCCTAGAATGAGGATTTTTCATTTGCAGTTCTTTTCAGTTTGCTTTGTAAATCCAACTTTTGAAAACAGAATATCAGAACAGATAGCTTTTCTGGAAAAGAAAATGTTCGACCTGTGCTAAGGGTGTGTCTGTACATCCTCCACTGCCTGAAGGATTTAGTTTGCTGTATAGGACTCAATAAATCTTACTAACCACCTCCACAGACCCACCTGATGCCCAGAGTAAAGCCTGCTGTACAACTGGTAGCTGTCTGCAGGATGCCTACATTGTGGAAGAACAGACTGGACTACAAGAAGACTGCACAGTGCCACTGCACAAACCAAAATTGTATGCTTATCAGGAAAATAAAACTCAAAATAATGAAAAGAAAGCCTTTGTGTTTGTTTATATTATGGCTTAGCACTCATGGCTTGAATCGATGAAAGCTAATTTACTTATGATCCACAGTTTAGCCTTCTTATCTGTTCTGGTTTACCCAATACATTCAAAATCACTGTGCACACCACCCACCATAAAGAAGTCCAAAATACACTTTAGTCTGCAATCCTATTTACGGGTGACTATCCTGTTTTACTCTCCTCCATTCCAAAGCAGAAACACATCAAGTCCACTCCTCACCATTTCTGAAGAGAAAGAATGTGAAATAATTGCTAGAATAATAGTTACTACTATGTACCTCAGCAGGGCTGTGCCTACCCTGGCTGCCAGCTTTCTATGTCTTGACCTCTGGAGGAGGAATAAAAAATTTTGGAAGCACATAGATCAGGCAGGAAAGTTATTATCTTGGATTACAGAAAATGCACTGAGTCTGACCTAAGCTAAGTATTCAACCTTGTTTTGTTTGGTTCAGTGGACATTAAATGCCATCCTTCCACTGACTGCAGAGACTCCCAGCTCAGACCCTCACCACCTCGTTAAGAAAATTCCAGCACTTCCATGCACTCAGCTGCTGTGAGCAAAGCTGTCCATAACAGCCATAAGATATATTAGAAGATAATTGCAGGCTGCACTTATTAAAACAGCTAATGAGGACAATACAGAGAGGATTGACATCCAGCCAAAGCACGCTTTAGCAGAGATACTGTGCTGTGAGCAATGGAACAACAACACAAAACTGTGTGTGATACACCTGAACTGACACTCTGATTTCATTTTTCCTCTGATTGTAAGGAGCTGCTGGGTGCAGTGTGCCCCATATGGTTTGTAGCAGTTTAAGAGCTAAGGCTCTATTTTGGTTCTAAATTATAAACGAGAGAGAGGAACTCTCTGGAAGTTGTTTTGAATACAGAATGAATGAACAGGGCATTGGTTGCTAAAGGAAAATAAAGATAGTCTCTATTATTCAGTGGTTTGCTAATTGGTATAAAAAGCCAATATATAGTTTCTCACTCTTTGTTGCCTTTTGCTTCCTGCTTTCCACGTCCTCCACTTCTCCTCTGTGCATGGCTGAATGCTAACCTTGACTGACCACACAACACCTGAGGCCTTGCTGGTTTTCTTTCTAAGGGGACAGAATAAGGTGGCAATGGCCCCTTCTGGGCTTTCTTTGTCCAGGGGAGAGGGTTGGGTTTCTACATTATTTCTAAATTGTAAATAATGTATATACTTGTAAATACATGTAAATATATTGTGTGTACATGCTTGGAAATTTAGCTTTGCTGTGAATAGAGCTTTAGCTTACTGACAAACCTTCTGAGCTAGCAATTTCAGCTTTATCTGAGAGATAATTTCTCAAGCCATCATATGGCTGTGCTCTGAGATCCTCCTTCAGTGAGAGCCATCTTCTTCCACATGCTGGTGGCTCTCAGACCTGCCCAAACTCTGGGCACCAGCACACCTGCTTCACACTGTGTTGATTGCTAAAGGCCCATCCCCCTCTGTCCATCAAAAGATGTTAAAGGGAGTGTGGCTGAAGGTCTAAGGTCAGGCTGTATTTTTGCTAACATCGCTTATTCTCCTCTAAAAGACAGTGTTTGCCTTGGCAGGTGATAAGCACCACCTCCTACATTCTACAGTAGATGGTGCTAATTAGACCACCGTGAAATCGTGGTAATTACCAACCTTTTCTAACACAGCAGGTTGCTTAGCCTAAACCTTTTTTCCAGGGGAGATGGTATTTAAGACATTGTTTTCCATGCTCTCAAAATTATTTCCTTTTATAATAATAAGAAAGGGGAGGGGGGAAAAAAACAACAACAAAAAAAAACCCAACAACAGAACAAATGGTAACGAACCTGAAAACAGGGCAAATGTTCATGCTTGGGGTTTGGCAGTGTTTGCATTATGTCAATACTGCAAATAATATGTTTGTTTCTCTAGCAAAGACAGTCCTTCAAATGATAATAGGATGTGTTTTTACTCCATTTGAAAGCAAGCAGTAGATTTGTAAAGCCAGTTCAATGCCTCTGACTTTTGTGGGTACTCCTTTTAACTTTCAGCATCATCTTTGATAGGCAGTGGATTATCTCCTACTCCAGCATAAGCGGCTGGTGTTTCTGCAAAAGGAGACTCATTTATATTTAGGATTTCTATTGGGAGGTATGCTTGTCCCCTAGGAAACACTACACACCCACCAAGTCTTTCCCTTGCTCTGATGCCTGAAGCTTCTGCTCGACCTGTCCTCTTGCTCCATGACCATTTGTGCTGTTGTTCAAAATAGTAGCCATAGAAAATACAAAATCCTCCATTCCTTTTTCCTCCTGATGTGCAGCCACAACTCTTCACTCCACCTCCTTCTCATCACTCTCTGTCCCGTTCAGCAGATTTGCCAAAAAGAATGCAAGCAAGGTACAGTTCTGGATTCTCTAATACACAAAGGACATGGAACTGTTGGAGCGAGTCCAGAGGAGGCCATGAATATACTCAGAGGGCTGCAGCAGCTCTGCTATGAGGACAGCCAACAAGAGTTGGGGCTTTTCAGCCTGGAGAAGAAAAGGCTTCAAGGAGACTTTGCAGTAGCCTCCCAGTATCTGAAGGAGGCTGGGGAGGGACTATTTATAACATCTTTTAATGCCAGGATGAGGAGTAATGGGTTTAAACTAGCAGAGGAGAGATTTAAACTGGGTGTTAGGAAGAAATTCTTCACAGTGAGGGTGGTAAGACACTGGCACAAGTTGCCCAGGGAGGTTGTGGATGCTCCCTGCCTGGAGGTGTTCAAGGCCAGGTTGGATGAGGCCTTAAGTGACCTGTTCTAGTGGGAAGTATCCCTGCCTCTGGTGGGGGGTTGGAACTCGATGATCTTTGAGGTCCCTTCCAACCTAAACCATTCTATGATTCTATAAGGCTGCAGGCAGGGCAGGGTTACCCAAGCTTCTCTGCTGAAGGATCTCAGCTGATTTGCACTCATTACACCACAATTCATCTGAGAATCAATGGACACAGTTGCAGTTTTTTCCCTCTGCTGCCTGCAGCTTTTGAACACCACTAATTACTATTCAGAGAATTACAGAAACATCCAGGTTGGAAAAGACCCTCTGGATCACCAAGTGCAACCTAGTACCCTACTCTACAAGATTCACCTTAAACTATATCCCTAAGCACCACATCCAAGCCACTCTTAAACACATTCACAGCTGGTGACTCCACCACCTCCCTGAGCAGCTCATTCCAGTCCCTGACCACTCTCTTCATGAAATGTCCAATCTAAACCTCCCCAGCCTCATCTTGAGGCCATTTCCCCTCGTTCTGTCTCCAATTACCTGTAAGACAAGACCACCAGCAGCCTCTTCACAATGTCCCTTCAGCTAATAGTAGACAGCAATGAGGTCTGCCCTCAGCCTCCTCTTTTTCACACTAGCCATCCCCAGCTCCCTCAGTCACTCTCCATCAGATTTATTCTCCAGGCCCTTAACCAGCTTCCTTGCCCTCCTCTAGACCTGCTCCAGCACCTCCACATTTCCCTTGTACTGCAGTGCCCAAAACTGAACACAATAGATGAGCCTAAAGGGACAATCACTTCCCTATTCCTCCCCCTTCTACACACCTATAATCACACTTCTTCCCCATCAAGCCTGGAGCTCTGCAGGGGTTAACCATGGAGGGTCTTGCTGCAAAGGCAGCTTTTATTGTGGTGACAGTTACAGAAAGAGAAGAAGCAATTTAGTCTTCCAGGTGGCTCAGGCTTTCATTAATGCTATACACTTTTAACCAACTCGAGTCTTTGCACTCACCCCGAAAAGCCTGGCACACAAACACCTTTAAAACAAAACAGAACAGCAGACAAGGTAAACATTCACTCTTCACATATGGAATTAATCCCTCGTGTACCAGTAACGCCTTTATATAGCAGCTTTCTTAGTGTCCCCTTCTTAAGGCCAAGTACACTATGAAAGAAGCTGTTTGAATAAGGCTATGGAAATGAGAAAGAAAGGTTTAAACAATCTGCAAAGAGTTCTTTACTCCTTTTGTTTGATACTGGGGAAATCTGCTTCTGCAGCTCCTGTTGTATGACAAGAAGAGGAAATAAGCTAAATGGCAATGTGCTGCAGTAGCAGCCCCTACATAGTGGTGTGAATGTTTCAGTGCTACCTACACAGACCAGGCTTCCGCCCTGATGGGAACAGCAACCTGGAAAGCAGCAGACACTTCAGTATTTACCAGGTGCCCAGTATTACTTCTGAATGTTGTCTGCCTCTTGCCCAGCTTTCTGGTAAGGAATTTCTTTGGCCAAAGAGAGGAAGGCCTGCTGCACTCAGTCTCTCTGGGGCATCCTGCGCTAACAGCCCACAGACACTCACCAGCCTATCATCATCTAAGCATAAGGCTTTTGCTAAACACTGATACTGATCACCACTGTCCTGAGACAAGCAGCACTCACCATACAGAGGGCAAGCATCATGCTGATGGCATCTGCCACTCCACTTGTCTTGCCAGCTGAAATCAACTGAGCAGCAACAAAGACTCTCCCTGCCCTTGAACACCTATGGTGGTGCTCTGATTTGTTCATGAGTGGACCTTGCATTCTTGGTTTCTGCTGCCATTGTGTGGCATTGCATTCTTCCAGAGTTTTTTTGTCCCACTGGTCAGTACCATTTCTCTGGCATTAAAAACATCATTCCCACAAAGAAAACTGGGCCAATGGTTCTTCTTATCAGCTGTGGATTGAGGATCTCCACACAAGCTCAGAAATGGTTCTGGCATTCTGCTAATGTCATAATCACATATGGCAAAGTTCCTCCAAAATAATTAATATATTTTTATCCTAGGCCTGCGAAAGAACACAGAGGATAGACTGAACTACAAGTAATCACAGGAATTATTTTTGTTGAGCCTCAGATCCAAGATTCCAGGATTTTGAGCTGTGCATGAAGATCAATGGCACTGCAGCACCCAGTGTGCAAGCAGATGCCAAGCACTTGTGCTGAGGCTTTCCAAGGATTTCTGGGCAATGCAGTCACAAAGAATTAACTTTATTACCTTCTGGGATTAGGATGTATACAAACAACTCACAAAGGAGTTCTCACTTACTACTCCACTGTGGTGAGACCCCACCTTGAGTACTGTATCCAATGTTGGAACTCCTATTACAGGAAAGATCTGGAGGTGCTGCAGCATGTCTGGAGAAGGGCCACAAGGATGATCAGAGGGCTGGAGCTGCTCTACTGTGAGGACAGGCTGAGAAAGTTTGGGTTGTGCAGTCTGGAGAAGAGAAGGCTCCAAGGAGACCTTCTTGTGGCCTTCCAGTATCTGAAGAGGGCTATGAGAAAGCTGAGGAGGGACTTTTTAGGGTGTCAAGTAGTGATAGGAGTGGGGGAAATGTATCCAAGTTAGAGGAGGGGAGACTTAGATTAGATGTTAGAAAGAAATTCTTCAGCATGAGGGTGGTGAGACACTGGCACACTCTGACTATTCTGTGATCTGCCTACTCAATCAGGGCAGTAGCTGCCGGGCTCACTGCTGTCCTCACACCTGCAATCCAGATGTTGGTTACAGCAGCAGCTCTGAGCACCTGGTGCAGAGGTGGCAGCTCTGCTGCCAGTGATCCTGTGCAGAGCTCTAGACACTGCTGCTGCTTCTTGGACTCCAAGCAGATCCCAGTTGTCTCCTTCATGCATCTCCAAATAAGCAGTGTCAAGACCAGATGCACAAAAACTACACTTTTACACTACTTCACCAATGGAAACTTGGAATAAAGTTCCTCTGCTTTCTGCTGCTCTGCACCAGGTTAAATAAGAGCCAGATCTGAACAGCGAGCCTGGCACAAAAGATATTACAATTACATTACCATTAAACTGAAAGCCAAAAATCACTGATTGCTTATGAACTGGGGAATGTGTCACCCTCACACATGCCTGTAGGATGTTTCAGAATTGCTCAACCCTTAGAAGAAAACAGGAGATTCTGATCATTTTTCCTGCTAGGTGTCTGCCTCATCAATGCACAAGCCACCTCAGAATGAGCAACCCTACAACCCCCAACAAGATTAGCTTATAAGAGAGATTTTACATGCTTTCTACACTAAATGGACCTGGATTACAGTTTGCACTGCATTGTGTTAAATCATTATCATGTTTATACATTTATTTGATCTCTAGCTGAAAAAATTCTCTGTGCAAGGAGTTCGGAGAGCAAACTGCCAGCTTGAAATTCCCAGCTCCTTCAGTTTGTGCCTCTACCTGATCTAGCTTCCACCTTCTCCCATGCCCATACAGCACCCTCTGCATCCTGCCACCTTGCAGCCTGTTATCCCAAGGGACAGTAAAGAGCTCTGCCAGTAAGGAGACAGCTCCTTCTCCTAGCTATCCCTGCTGCTGGTTACACTGCAAGTCATGAACTTTCTCATCCACTTAATCCATCTCTCTCACTGACTGCTGGGCTGCACTATCAATGGGACTTGAAATGAGGCCAGGTGGAGCTGTTCAGCCTGAGCTACTGAATGCACACAGGCCATGCACTTCTGTCTGACACCGCTGGAATCATAGAATGGTTTAGGTTGGAAGAGACCTCAAAGATCATCTACTTCCAACTCCCCACCAGAGGCAGGGACATCTCCCACTAGAACAGGTCACTCAACACCTCATCCAACCTAGCCTTGAACACCTCCAGGCAGGGTGCATCCACAACCTCCCTGGGCAACTTGTGCCAGTGCCTCACCACCCTCACTGTAAATAACTTCTTCCTAACATCTGATTTAAATCTCCCCTCTGCCAGTTTAAACCCATTACTCCTCATCCTACTATTACAAGTCCCTCTCCAGCCTTCCTGTAGGCCACTTCAGATACTGGAAGGCTACTACAAAGTCTCCTTGAAGCCTTTTCTTCTCCAGGCTGAAAAGCCCCAACTCTTGTAGCCTGTCCTCACAGGAGAAGTTCTCCAGCCCTCTGATCATCTTCTGCATCACAGAACACCACTGGTTTTAAGGGCACATGTGGCAGCAAGGGACCAGCCGTTTCCCTTCAAAAGTTTTCTTCAGCATCTGTACTGCTGTCTGAGTATCTGAATGTCATTATGTCTAACCCTGACTTGAGCTGCCTTAAGTGTATCTGCATTGTAAGCATTACATTAACTGAGATGGGACTGCCTGTGGAATCATGTCATAATTTTCCCTTAGGGAAACCTGGAGAAATTATGTTCTGTTACATTTACAAAAAGCTGCCTAGCAGAAGTGAGAATAAATCTTTTATGTTGTTGTGATACAAAGCAGAAAATATTCTCTACTGTTTCCCTTGCCTCCGTTCTTAATTTGACATCAGGGGGTCCTAGTTGATGGGAGGTTGACCATGAGCCAGATATATGCTCTTGTGACCAGGAGGACCAATGCCATTCTGGGGTGCTGTTGTAATTATTAATTTTTAAATTATTATTAATAATCAAGATTTCAGAAAAATTTCCCTAGGGTTCTTTGGCTGTTCAGTCGGTGAGGTTGTTGCACAGACTGTTATTTATAAACACAGAATTAAACCGTTTAAACAGCTTAAACAGTCAGAACCTAGGAAAACAGGGAACCTGCTAACAGGGGAAATCCTAACCCCACCTATATTCACAGATGTGATAGGTATAGAATCCCGAGGAGAGGAGGAGAAAGAGTTTGCCTTGCCGCTGCTGTAGGCTGCAATGCACGCTGCTAACATGTGGCCGCTGTGAGAGAGGTGCAAGAGACTTCTGTTCCTGACAAAAGGCAGCAGGAAAGAGAGCAACAACTCTACACCACCCTTCCTTATATACCCTATTTTGAAGGGTGAAACTGACCAATAGGCAGCAGTGTCCATTGTTTTGGCCAATAGATTCAAAGTCCTGAGCCCAGGGGTCCACCCTAACGCTTTGAGGGACAGCATCAAATCACCTGACTTGATCACCTGACTTGATCATGTGGCATGGGGCTTCTTCATTCAAACCCTCATCTCCTGTTCACATGCCACTCCCAGACCTTGCAACAGGAGGAGGAGGAAAGAACAGGAGTTTGAATTAATTTGGGCAGGATTTGTGCCCTACCAGGACAGGTGTATTAGAAGAGTTGTGGTTAGTAGGTCAAGAGAGGTTCTCCTGTCCCTCTACTGTGCCCTGGTGAGGCCACATCTGGAGTACCACGTCCAGTTCTGCGCCCCTCAGTCCAGCACAGAGCAACAAAGATGATTAAGGGAATGGGAACGTCTCTCTGACGAGGAAAACCTGAGAGAGCTAGGATGTGCTACTTGGAGAAGAGGAGACTGAGAGGTGACCTCATCAATGTTTATAACGATGTAAAGGTGCGTGCCAGGAGAATGAAGCCAGCTCTACTCTGTGGTGCCTGATTACAGGACAAGGGGCAATGGGTGGAAGCTGAGGCATAGGAAATTTCATGTAAACATGAGGAGGAATTTTATTTCTGTGAGGGTGAGAGAGCCCTGGGACAGGCTGCCCAGGGTGGTTGTGGAGTCTCTGTCTCTGGAGACATTCAAGACCTGCCCGGATATGTTTCTGTGTGATCTGCTCTAGGTGATCCTGCTCTGGCAGGGAGGTTGGACTGGATGAGCTTTCGAGATCCCTTCCAGCCCCTGACATTCTGTGACTAAGCAATTCTGGCTTTGACTGTTTGACAGTTATGTCCCTTGACAAAATTCTCTCTTTTTTTTTTTTTCCCCTCCCCTGCCTACTTTCTGAAATGAACATTGTAAACCAACATGGAACAAAACCAGTTTATCTGCCTCGAAAAGGATAGATAGTAGCTTTTTTGTTTGTTATTGTCCATGCCACGAAAGAGAAAAGCTGTTTATGGCATACTGTTCAGTGTCCTTTACTCATGCTTCTGGTCAATTCATTGTTTTCATTCCTTGATGCTCTGGCAAACTTTCAAGCCTGTCATGGGAGAATTTTAAAAGTGAAACATTCATTTAGAAGTCACACGGTGGTGATAAATATACAGAGCTTCAATTTAAACCATTATTGCACACCATCCTTTTCCTTTTATAATAATCCATTAAATCCTTTCAAGTATGGAGAAGGAATAGCAACCTGTGGGTCCGAATGGAGCCCAGATGACCTATAAAATACACCCTGCATCACTGCCCGACTGGTTGTAGCTCTCATCTCTAATGGCTGCTATTGTTATTCTGAAATCCAGACAACCACACACATCACTTACACCTTCTTCTGAGTCACAAATCCTTTTACTTAAGCAACATTTTTATCTTAATGTATGAGGCTTTTTCTTCTACCTCTGAAAAATGTTGAATATTCAAAAACACCCCCTTCCAAAAAAAAAAACCAAAACCCAACCCTAAAGATAAAGATTAGTTTTTCTTAAATTGTGCTGATTATTACCAAGCAGCTTTGTGAAAATCAAAAGCTACAGTTTTCTGAAGTGTTTAGAACAGTGCCTTCAGACCATATGCTATCTTTTTATTACACCAAGTGTATTAGGCAGTGCTTTGTGTCACTGGTGAACATCTCTTCTTTTGTTACATAGGTGCATGACAGCACAGCTATAATTGAATGCCCTTTACCTTTTCTATTTTATGACACTTATAATTCAGTCATCTTAATTAGTTTTTCCTGAGCTTATATAAGCGGCTGCTCAAGAAAACAAACTTATTTTCTGCGGAACAAACGCATAACTTATATTATAGACTGATCAGAGAAGGACCATGAGGATGATCAGAGGGCTGGAGCTCCTCTCCTATGAGTAGTTGGGGTTGTGCAGTCTGGAGAAGAGAAGGCTCCAAGGAGACCTTCCTGTGGCCTTCCAGTATCTGAAGGGGACTACAGGAAAGCTAGGGAGGGACTTTTTAATCATAGAATCATAGAATGGTTTAGGTTGGAAGAGACCTCAAAGATCATCCAGTTCCAACCCCCCGCCACAGGCAGGGACACCTCCCACCAGATCAGGATGCTTAAGACCTCACTCAGCCTGGCCTTGAACACATCCAGGGAGGGAGCAGACACAACCTCCCCGGGCAACCCGTTCCAGTGTCTCACCACTCTCACTGTGAAGAACTTCCTCCTAACATCCCATTTAAATCTCCCATCTGTCAATTTAAAACCATTACCCCTCGTCCTGTCATTACAAGACTTTGTGAAAAGTCCCTCCCCAGCCTTCCTGTAGGCTCCCTTCAAATATTGGAAGGCTACTATAAGGTCTCCTTGAAGCCTTCTCTTCTCCAGCCTGAAAAGCCCCAACTCTTTCAGCCTGTCCTCATAGCAGAGGTGCTCCAGCCCTCTGATCATCTTCATGGCCCTCCTCTGGACTTGTTCCAGCAGTTCCATGTCCTTCCTGTTCTGGGGGCTCCAGAACTGCACACAGTGCTCCAGGTGGGGTCTGACGAGAGCAGAGTAAAAGGGGAGAATCCCCTCCCTTGCCCTGCTGGCCACACTGCTCTTAATGCAGCCCAGCACACAGTTGCTGTCTGAGCNGGGTCCCCCTCTCCAGCCTGTCCAGGTGCCTCTGGATGGCATCCCTGCCCTCTAGCAAGTTGACTGTGCCACACAGCTTGGTGTCATCCACAAACTTGCTTTTTAAGGTGCCAGGTAGTGATAAGACTGGGGGAAATGGATCCAAGCTAGAAGAGGCCAGATTGAGATTAGATTTTAGGAAGTTCTTCAGCATGAAGGTAGTGAGACACTGGCACAGGTTGCCCAGGGAGGTGGTGGAAGCCTCATCCATGAATCTTTTTAAGACCAGGCTGGATGTGGCTGTGGGCAACCTGATCTAGTGTGAGGTGTCCCTGCCCATAGCAGGGGGGTTTGTAGCTGGATGATCCTTGAGGTTGTTGTGGAGGAACTGAATTTGGGCTAATATTTATTTGCAATGAGGCCGATACAAAATTATTAAATATTTATTAACATATATACATACAGACAATTCTCCCACAGATGCAACCTGGTCTAAATGGAGAGCTTTGATAATCCAGCGAGCACGCATAGGGAATCTTGATTGACCTGGTCTGGTAGAAGGGATCACCAATTGGCCAAGAGGCACAGACTGTACAAGACCCCCAGAGGAGGAAATAATTCTTCCTGAAGAAGCTCCTCCTTATGGTGATCTTTCTGATCAGGAAAAGAACTATGCTTTGTTCACAGATTCCTGTCATCTTATTGGGAACAAGCAAAGATGGAAGTCAGCAGTCTGGAGTCCTACAGGAGAGTTACTGAAGCAAGAGATGGATAAGGTGAATCCAGTCAATTCACTGAGGTAAAAGCAGTCCAACTTGCTCTTGATGTGGCTGAATGGGAAAATTGGCCTATCCTTTACTTCTACACAGACTCATGTATGGTAGCCAATGCTCTGTGGGGTTGGCTAAAGGACTGGAAAAAGAGTGATTGGCAGAGGAAAGGAAAGCCTATTTGGTGTGCTGATCTATGGCAAGACATTGATGAATGACTGGAGAGAATTCTAGTGAAGGTGCGGCACGTAGACGCACACATGCCTAAAGGCAAAGTTACTGAAGAACATCAACACAACCATCAGGCAGACCAAGCTGCTAAAATTCCTCAAGTTGATGCAAACAGTGACCTTGATCTTGATTGGAAACACTGAGGTGAACTGTTCATAGCTCGGTGGGCCCATGATTCATCTGGACATCAAGGCATGGATGCAACATACCGATGGGCACGTGATAGGTCAATTGATTTATCCATGGATGCTATCACCCAAGTCATACATTGTGGGGTCATGAGATAAACTTGGCCTTGGCTCACGGTTCAAGAAAACAACCCAGCACAGGTCTCTGGTTCCCATGGCAGGGCAGCTGCCTCCCACAAGAGGGTAAAGAGATAGCAAGATATCTGGTTAGGAATAACAGGTTATCATTAATATTAATGAATGGAACTGTGCTTAATTATACCAACCAATTAGTATGCCTCTGATTAGCATGGACAGTGTCCTGCAGAACTCATGTTATCAATCAGGATTAGGTATATTGTCTTACCTGTTAAGGTAAACACTATGAATGATTCATCCTGTCGTTAATAAAGTTGAACAGTACTCCAATCACATTAATCAGTGATATTGATTCCATGCTCCTTCGTGACAATACATGACTGTGACATTTGTGCTGCTGTTAAGCAGGCTAAGCGAATCAAGCACTTATGGTATGGTGAGAGATGGTCAAAGTACAAGTATGGTGAAGCGAGGCAGATTGACTACATCACTTTACCTTGTTCTCAGTTCTCATTCTGGCAAGCAGTATGTGCTAACGATGATAGAGGCAAGCACCGGATGGCTGGAAACCTATCCAGTTCCACATGCTACTGCACGTAACACCATTCTTGGCTTGGACAGACAAATCATGTGGAGACATGGAACTCCAGAGAGAATCGAATTAGAAAATGGCACTCATTTCAAGAACAATCTTGTGAAAAACTGGGCCAAAGAGCATGGTATTGAATGGATCTACCACATACCCTACTATGCACTAGCTTCAGGAAAGATCAAATGCTACAATGGTTTGCTAAAGACCACCCTAAAAGCCATGGGGATGGAACTTTGAAAAGCTGGAACAAGCATTTAGCACAAGCAACCTGTTTGGTAAACAGTAGGGGTTATGTAAACAGGGCAGGAGCTGCCCAGTAAGGTTTGGTACAAACAGTGGATGGTGATAGAGTTCCTATTGTATGTGAAAAACTGGGTATTTTCTCCTTCAGGAGAAGGGAAACGTGTCTGAGGAGTGGTTTCTGTAGAAGGTCTTGGTCATACATACTGGATAATGCAGGAGAATGGTGAAATCCAGTGTATTCCACAGAGAAATCTAACCTTAGCTGAAAGAGTTTAAATTCAGAGTGTTAGGAGTTTTCTATTCTAGGTTTTACCTGGTGTCCAACACAAGGGAATCTACAGTACGTGAGCACAAACCCAATGTCACCTGGGGGTCCCTGTTCTCATCTGTGAGGAGACAAACTGTTTCCTGTTTTCTGAGCTTTTGAATCACCTACATTCATGATACCTCTGGAATGAAGTGTAAACTAAGTTTGTAATATTCATTATTGTAAATACTGTTTTAGATTAGATAGTTAATTCTCAGTAAACTCTGAGTGAAGTAGACAGGGGTGGATTGTGCTGGTTTGAACTGATTTCAGGATTTGAATGAGAAATTAGACTGTAGACTGAGAGAGGAAAACACTGATGAAGCTACTTCACTCATAGCTTTACTGAGAAAGAAAAAAAAAATGTGTAAGTGTTGTAACCCAAATATAGATAAGTCAGACAGTTTGAGACTGCTTCAGACCACTTTGGGCTGTGGCTCTTTCATGGCTCTTTCTCCCTGCCTTTCATAGATGAACCTGAATACTTTCATTAACTTCTTTCCTGCTGTTAATCCCTCTGGCCGATCTACCTTCGCCTATCTGCTGCATAAAACAGATGGTGAGATAAGACTGGGGAAAGGGGGAAGGTGATAGGGGTGGTTGGTTGTGGGATGATGCAGAGCCATGAATGCTGTGAACGCTCCACTTGTTAAAAGATTTTCCCTCAGTGGGCCTCTCTTAGCGTGAGAAAAGCAGGCCTTGGTTGCACTGTTTCTGCAGCACCAACTGATAAGAGGGAGCTGGCTGAGGAAGAAAAAAAAACATCTTGGCAAAGCAGCAGATGCACATCAGAAGAAAAGGGCACATGGACAAATAAGAATTACCAATGAGAAATTGAATAGCCTGAACTGTGAGAGACTTGGGCTATATAACTTCTGCTGATTTTACAATAAAGCTGAACAATACTCTGACCATATTGGTCATTCATATTGATTCCTTGCTCCTTCATGACAGTTGGTTACCTCTCTTAGGGATTTTGATCTCTGGGAGGGGTGTGGTGTTTCTGTATTACCTTTTTACTGTATATGTCTGTAAATATCTGTTATACATTGTAAATAT
Organism: Psilopogon haemacephalus; assembly: GCA_013396835.1. Taxonomy (NCBI): domain Eukaryota; kingdom Metazoa; phylum Chordata; class Aves; order Piciformes; family Megalaimidae; genus Psilopogon; species Psilopogon haemacephalus. The sequence continues at coordinate 201,183 of VWZI01023583.1, forward strand.
CTGCTTGTATATTGTGCAAAGCTGTAATTATAAAGCTTCATTTATTAACTTCCGGCCGACTGAGTCCTAGCCTGGGTTATTTCAAAGTGTGGGGGGCAGATAACTGCTAAACCACCACATTTAGGTTGGAAGTGACCTCAAAGATCATCTAGTTTCAACCCCCTGCCATAGACAGGGACACCTCTCACTAGAACAGGTCAGTCAAGGCCTCATCCAACCTGGCCTTGAACACCTCCAGGCAGGGAGCAGCCACAACCTCCCTGAGCAACCTGTTCCAGTGTTTCACCACCCTCCCTGTGAAGAACTTCTTCCTAACTGGTTTTCTTCTTTCCTTTTTGGAAAACAAACAAACAAATAGATAGATAAAAAAACTCTGAGGCTGGTTGTAGTGGGTTTGCAGTGACCTGCCCCCTCACCTTTTAGAACCCCGGCTAAAACTCAGATAAACACACTGGAAGTTAATAAATGAAGCTTTATATTTACAGCAATGCAAATATACAAGCAAATATTTACAAGATATAACAGATATTTACAGAAATATACAGTAAAAAAGGAATACAGACACCACAGCCCTCCTGGAGACCAAAATCCCCAAGAGAGGGAAACCAAACCCCCCCCTACCACCTTTCCCTCCTTCCCCCAGCTTTATCTCACCACTTGATGATGCTGCAGATAAGCTGAAGATCGGTCAGAAAGATTAGTGGCAGGAAGGAATGAATGGTTTTAGTGATTTTACTCTGAATTAGTTCAAAGGCAGAGAGACAAAGGAAAGAAGCTGCTGAAGCCTGCTTGGACCCAGAGCCGACTGAACTGCGCAAGCACACTGGCTTATCTGGATGTTTTGGGAACATTCTCAAAACAACCTTCTTTCTTCTCTCTCAGTCAAACTGGGTGAAGTGACACAGTGTTTAATTTCTCACTCTCATGCAACAGTCTAATTTCTCACTCAAATTCTCCAATTAGCTCAAACCAACACACTGGTTTAGAAAACCTTGCCTTTTTCAAGCCTACATAGCCATAGGAAGCATTATCCTGACTTACTTGTCTTCATTCTTCCTTCCCCTGATAGGATCAGCCCAGGAAGTCACACACCTTTAAGGCCATCAACATACAGAATCTACAAAAGGGTTTACACCATATTTGAGCACACAGAGTTTTCAAGACTAGTCAATGCTCAGCATCCAGCACTTGCATTTACTATGCTGCAAATTACACATGAGGGTCTTCAGGCATTGGGGGAGCCAAGAGAACATAGTATCTGAGCTCTCTTCAGGTGCTTTCTCACCATGCTGATTTAAAATCTCTCATTGTTTCCGCTCAGTCTGTGCCCTTGCTTACTACTCAGCAAGCATATTATTAAAGACAACTTCAGGTTTATCCACTTGAAAAGAGAGACAGCCTTACATGAGAGCAGAATTTGGAGGCATGGCCATAGGAATTTCTGCACTCCACCTGGTCAACAGTTTTGGAGCTTTAAACAGCTAGTGGAAACCATTGAGCTGAATCCTGTTCAGATATGTGAAAGCTAAGGGGTAAATATTTAGTCTGGAGAAGACTGAGAAGTTAGTGCTGGCAAATATCTGAAGGGTGGGTGTCAAGATGGCTTTTCAGTAGTGCCCTGTGACATAGAGGCAAGGGACACAAGCTGTAATGAAGAAAGTTCCACCTCAACATAAGAAAAAAACTTTACTGTGAAGGTGACAGCCCTGGAGCAGGCTGCCCAGAGGTTGTGGCACCTCCTCTGGAGACTTTTTAAAAAGCCACCTGGATGCATTCCTGTGTGAGCTGCTCTAGGTGATCCTAACTCCAGGGGAGCTAGACTCGATGATCTCAGGTGGTCCCTTTCAACCCCTACCATTCTGATTCCATGATTATTTTAGCACTGAGGTTTCTGTTTGGCTGGTTGGTTTGTGGAAGTAAGAGGCTGCATTGAGTTTAACTTTATTATAACTAAGCTTATACAAATGCAAATCCCATTTCTGTAGATATAATTTCATAAAGCAAAACTACTCACAATCTTGAGCAGTGAAATCCAAGTGGCAACTGTGACAAGCAAAGAAAAATGAATGCAGTTAACTTCAGTTATCCCTGCTCATCTGAAAGCTTGTGTCAGTTCCTAAATAAGCTTTTCATTTTCCTATGCAGTCTTCTGATCTTTGTTGATTTACAGCATGAGTGAGCATGGCACATTGCAACTTGTAGAGTGTATTTTTCCTGAGTAATAAAACATTTATTGCAACCCCATCAAGTCTGCTAGCAGCTTTGAGTTATTATTGCAAGGAAGTGCCATGTTAACAACTCATTTACACTGTTGCAGCAGACTCTGCTTTAACACTACATGTAATTTAATCCCATTCAGGAGAGAGGACTCCCCAAAATATACCTAGAACTGATGAGTTACCACTCAAGGTGCTCACCCAGTCCAACCCCCTCTTCACTCAGCAGGGACATCCTCAACTAGATCAGGTTGCCCACAGCCCTGTCAAGCCTCACCTTGAAGATCTCCAGGCATGAGGCCCCAAACACCTTCCTGGACAACCTGTTACAGTGTTCCAACTGGTGCAGAACTTGTTCCTAACATCCAGTCTAAATAATTTCCACATGGCCTTGCCTCAGGTCCTTCTGGTGAAACAAAAAGAACAAATTCTATTTAATCCAGAGTTCTCTGAGATGGAAAGAATTCATTGGGCAGCAGAGTGACATCAGCATTTTGGCTGTTTGAGGGGTCTGATCTCCAGGTTTAGTACTGTCCTGAGGTGGGTAACAGCCACTCAGCTGAGGAAGCATGAGAAGCACAAACTGCCTGCATAAATATCTATGTTGGGGCTCAGGGGCTTGGGAGGTTGGTATGCTTAGAAAGAGTCTCCAACAGCAGGGTAGTGTCTAGTGCTGCCACTCACCACTGCTGCCTTGGAAAGGAAGAACATATAAGAAAGAAGTTTCTGGTAGAGCACTCACATTGTTTCTGTGGTAAAACAGAGCACTGATACCATATTATTATTATTTATTATTATTATCAAACCACCAGAGGAAAAAAGCCCCCAGCAAACATATCTCCAAAATCTAATCAGAAGTTATCGTGTTCCTAAAATAGCTTGGATGGTACTGCAAAGCCTGTATTGGCCATAAATAAAAACAGATCAGTGAAACTTTCTGCTAAAGTGAGATTAACTGGGTGGATGCATACCAAATTCTATATAACACTGGAGCAGTGATCCATGGTACCAGGGAATTAGTGGTACGGGTAATGTTGAATTCTTACAAAAAGGAGCCAGTTTGGAGCAGAGTAGCTTAATTCATTGAGTCAAACAAACTTCTCTGGAAGCAAAAATCACCATTTATAAGTGCATCATAAGACCAAACTCAGCTGATCTTCCCATGTTCTTTCTCACAAAATTAGGGCTCAGGGTTACAAGCCAAGCCGATGGCACTAACAGAGAAGGGCAAGAAATTTCTTCTGAGCTGTGCTTTTCCATTACAGATCTGGCAGACTACACAGGTTAAGGTCTACTTTAACATTGCTGGTCCTCAGCTGCTTTGGTATCTTAAGGGTGATAGTCATGATACACTCATCACTGGATTTGGGTCTCATTAGTCAGACACCGTAGTCAGTGTAACTCTTCTTTCTAAGAGGACCCCTTCGGCATGCCACCCCCACCTTGGCATGAGCATCCTGCTCTTCACAGTCATGATCCCATGCCAATGTAGTAAAGAGGAGAGGCTGTCCAGCACAAAAGGACATGCTAGAGATGATGGCATGGTATCAGAATGGGCACAAGAAACACCATCTCCATGATGAGTGGCATGGCTGCTGCCACATTACCCTGCTGGTCTTCCATAACTAGCTGTGTACAATTGCTGCTGGTACAGCAGCAGTGCCATTCCAAGACTGCCACAGTGCCCTTAGACTAGGCTTAGACACCCCAAACACAATGTCTATGGACCCCTGGAGACAGGCTTATGTGCATAAGATACCCAGGTTATGATATCCAGGTTTTGCTAGACACCTCCTAGCCAAAGCACAGATTACTGCCCCTGGAGGGTTGTGATTTTGTGCTTGATTTGTGTAAGACCACAAAAACAATGTTTCAGTAGGGTTGCTTCCAGTTGTTAACATTAAGTTCTGATGGATATTTGTGAGAATTGTGTCATTTCCTGAACATAATGAACAAAGATCCTAAATGTTTCCTGTACAACCTTCCATTTCTATCTAAAACCTTGCAAGAGGTCAAACTTAAGGTACTATCAGCTCTCCACATTTTTACTGTTTTGCCTCGTACCACATCATCAGGCACCCAGCCCATTGCTGAGATTATCCCATAATAATTTAATCCTCCCAATCCTTTTGAAGGTACTTCAAGGTATTACACAATCACAGAATGTTAGGGGCTGGAAGGGACCTCGAAATCTCATTCAGTCCAACCCCCCTGCCAGAGCAGGATCACCTAGAACAGATCACACAGGAACACATCCAGGAAGGTCTTGAATATTTCCAGAGAGGGAGACTCCACAACTACCCTGGGCAGCCTGTTCCAGAGCTCTGTCACTCTCACAGGGAAAACATTTTCCTCATATTTCCATGGAACTACCTATGCCTCAGCTTCCACCATTGCCCCTTGTGCTGTCACCGGGCATCACCCAGCAGAGCCTGGCTACAGCCTCTTGGCTCTTTACATATTTATAACCACTCATGAGGTCACCCCTCAGGCTCCTCCTCTCCAAGTAGTACAACCCAAGCTCCCTCAGGATCTTCTCCTAAGGAAGATGTTCCACTGCCTTCAGCATTTGTGTGGCTCTGTGATGGACTCTTTCAAGCAGTTCCCTGAGGTCTTTCTTGAACTGAGGGGCCCAGAACTGGACACAATATTCTAGATGTGGTCTCAGCAGGGCAGAGTAGAGGGGCAGGAGAACCTCTCTTGACCTACTAACCACAACCCTCCTAATCCACCCCAGGTTGGCATTGGCCTTCTTGGCCAGCAGAGCACATTGCTGGCCCATGCTCATCTTTCCATCCAGTAGGACTCTCCAGCATGTAAGTCGCCAACCTATCCTGATACCTGGGGTTGTTCTTTCCCAGGTGCAAGACTCTGCACTTGCCCATGTTGAATTCCATTAAATTTCTTCCTGTCCAACTCTCAGCCTGTCTAGGGCTGACTGAATGGCAGCACAACATTTCTGGTGTGGCAGCCACTCCACCCAGCTTGTGTCATCGGTGCTGACAATGCTGACAACTCGCTGACAGTGCCTCTGTGTCCTCATCCAGGTCATTGATGAATATATTGAACAGAACTGGTCCCAGTACTGGCCCTTGAGGGACTCCACTAGCTACAGGCCTCCAACTGGACTCCATTCCATTGACCACAACGCTCTGGCTTCTTCCCTTTAAACAATTCTCATCCACCTCACTCCCTGATCACTCAGACCATACTGCTTCAGGTACAATAAATCCTTATCATGCTAAAGTATTATTAGAGTTTTCTGAGTCGCTCAGATTGCTTATAGCAGACGACAGGATTTCACTACTTATCTACTGGTTTTATTTACAGAAACATTGGGTTTGTTGGTTTGTTTGGGTTTTTTTTGTTTGTTTGTTTTTTGTTTTTTTGGTTTGTTTTTTTTCCCTTAGAACAGAAAACATTGTTTCCCTCTCTAGTGTTCCAGGAAGAATGCTGACTTTATTTACATTTAAAAGCCTCTAGTTCCGCTCCCTTTGAATTTCCTTCTACTGGCTGACATTAAACCAGCACCTTGCAATTTTTCATCTTGAACTAAACAACCAATTGCCTCATCCAGTTAAGCAACAGGAGCCAGACATCATAGGCAAAACTTCCAACATGCACTTAAAACCCTCCTAACAAGCATCGGTGAGAGAACAGAGGCCATAGGAAAGCAGCAGACTTGTAGCAAGAGAGGTGATTGTCCTCTTGTGCTCTGCTCTACTGATGCCACACCTCAAGTATTGTATTCAGTTTTGGGCAACTCAGTACAAGAGAAATGTGGAGGTGCTGGAGCCATTGCAGAGGAAGGCAAGGAAGCTGTGAAGGGCCTGGAGAATAAATCTGATAAGGATCAACTGAAGGAGCTGAAGACAGTTAGTTTGAAAAACAAGAGACTGAGAGCAGACCTCATGGCTGTCTACAGCTTCCTGAAAGGAGATTGTGGAGAGGTTGGTGCTGGTCTCTTCTCAAATGTTGTTAGTGGTAGAACAAGAAGGAATGGCCTCAAGATGCAACAGGGCAGGTTTAGACTGAACATGAGGAGGATTTTTTTCCCAGCAAGAGTGATCAGGCATTAGAATGTGCTGCCCACGAAGGTGGTGGAGTCACCAAGCCTGGCTGTGTTGAAAGGTGGTTTGGCTGTGGTGCTTGGGGATATGGTTTAGGGCGAACCTTGTAGAGTAGGGTTAATGGTTGGACTTGGTGATCTTCAGGGACTTTTCAAGCCTGAGCATTTCTGTGATTCTGTGATCCGTCTCACTAGTTACAAAGCTACTTCTGCATGCCAGAAAATAAAAAATCACCTCACTGTTATTCAGCTGAATTTGTACGGTTGGAAAACACAAGCATAAAGCACCTATGCTACTGATAAACGGCGACAAAGCTGTTACTCTAACGTGATCAGGGAACGTGTCCCTTCCACATGAGTGCACCTATGCTGCTTTATTTCAAGTAAATTGCCCAGTTAGAAAAATTATTTGACCAGTAAGGCAAAAATAAGTGAGTATTATTGTTTGCTGCTTGACTAGGTAAGTAGTTAAACATCTAGAGGTGAAGTGGAGGACAATTAATGTACTAGTCTGCTCAACTGCCATACAATGACCACTTCTCAGGGAATTAGAGCTATTATGAGCTACTCCCACAAATAAATGAGGATTTCAGCTCTCAGAGGGTAAAACAATAGTTCTGGAAATAACATTTTTATGAGGTTGTCATTTTATCAGCTACGTGTAAGAATCAGTTTAAACACTTGTGTATCAGGGTAAGACCTTCAGACTGGCTTATAATTTTAATTTTTATTGTCATGGTATTTTAGTTCACTGCTCCTATTTTTTTTCCTTTCTAGAAAGAAAAAGGAAAAATTAATTTGCTTTCTCAGGCCATCTCCTGTTGGAAAAAGTTACCAATATCCAAATGAAAGTGATTTAAGCAAACCAAATTCTGCGTAAATTGTTTTCCAGTGCAACCAAATACATACTGAAAGTAGTCCTGATAACATTCAATGGTGCTAAAACACTGGAGAACAACTAAATAACAGCTTCAAAGACAAGGAAAGACTAGAGGACATTTCTATAAAATTTCAGTTGATCTACTTAGGTATTTGGGTTTGTTCAATTTTATATTAAGATACTATTTCTTGGGCATTTTGATCCAAATTCTTTAAATTTTATTTTAAAAATAAAGCTTTTTTTTTTTTCTATAGCTGCCAAATTTCTGAGTTTCATAGCCATCTTCACAGCAGACAGAACAAACGCCTATATATGTGAGGCTTTTAAAGCAGCCTGGCCACAAAGGAAAGCTTCAGGGGACCCAAATAGTGGACCATATGTGATACCAAATGGGCAAGCCATTAGCATCAGCTGTGAACATATTGTACCAACCGGGAATGAAAATAAAACATTCAACTACCAACTGTTATAATCTGTAAATAGTCAAACCAATTCCTCTGGGTTCCAAAAATATATTAATAGGTTGACTCATTGGGGCCCCATTGTTCTGCTCATGGGTAATGCACAGACTTGCCCCTAGGAAAAAGAAAAAAAAAGAAAAAAAAAAAAAGAGAGAGAGAGAAAGAGAAAGAGGAAAAGAAAGAGATAAGGAAAGGAGGAGAGAAGAAGAGGAGAGGAGAGGAGAGGAGAGGAGAGGAGAGGA
>VWZI01023583.1:209720-231318 GCA_013396835.1 Psilopogon haemacephalus
AAAAGAAAAGAAAAGAAAAGAAAAGAAAAGAGAAGAGAAGAAAAGAAAAGAGAAGAAAAGAAAAGAAAAGAGAAGAAAAGAAAAGAGAAGAAAAGAGAAGAAAAGAAAAGAAAAGAAAAGAAAAGAAAAGAAAAGAAAAGAAAAGAAAAGAAAAGAAAAGAAAAGAAAAGAAAAGAAAAGAAAAGAAAAGAAAAGAAGAGAGTGGTTAGTGAGACCTGATATCTGTGACAGTCCTTGGATGTCAGAGTTCTGAGCTTTTTGAAATTACACCCAAGGGTTGTACAGTAAGGAAACCAAACTAGAGAATTCTTTCGCAGCAATTCATCTCTGTACAATGTACAGGCCCCCAAAAAAAGGGAAAAGAAGCTTAAAAAAAAATCCCTATTGCAAATTGTATTGAGCAAGTGACAGAGCACAAGAAAATGTACAAGAGGGCACCAAGCTGCTGAGAATTCATCCTGCAGCTGGCAAGTGTACTCCTACCTACTAGTTGCTTCCCATTTAATAATGCATGCTTTGAGCAGATGGATGGAATGTCAATAAGGCTTCTCTGTATCATCGGTGGTAATGAAACACTGGACTTAGAATGCTTAATAGCACAGAAAACAAAAAAAGCCTGGAGGAAATTTGTCAATGTCATGCAGGCAGCACTCCGGCAGGGCTTTAACACTGTTAGCGTGAGGCCATATGTTTCTTCTAACAGGACCTACTGCAGATGGGTGCCAAAAAGAAAAAAGTTTGACACTTTTTTGGGGTATTTTTTTTCAGTTCTTCAAACATGTTAAGAGCAAATACCCTGTGAATCAATCAAGCAGCAGTGCAATATCATTACTCTTTTTATTCCATTTCTCAATGAAAAGGTACTAAGGAAAACTTGGCAGAAAACTTTGCTCTTTATATAGAATCACAGAATCATAGAATGGTTTAGGTTGGACGGGACTTCAAAGATCATCTAGTCCCAACCCCCCCCCCTCTGCTCCCCCCACCATAGGCAGAGACACCTCCTGCTAGAACAGGTCACTCAAGGCCTCATCCAACCTGGCCTTGAACACCTCCAGAAAGGGAACATCCATAACCTCCCTGGTCAACATGTGTCAGTGTTTCACCGCCCTAACTGGAAAGAAATTCCTAACATCTAGTCTAAATCTCCCCTCTGCCAGTTTACACCTATTACTCCTCATCCTGTCATTAAAAGACCTTGTAAATAGTCCCTTCCCAGCCCTCCTGTAGGCCCATGGCAGGGACTGGACGATTCTTATGGTCCCTTCCAACCCTGACAATTCTGTGATTCTGTTTCCGCTGATGTGACTGTTGCCAAAAGAAATGCTGTTGTTTAATGCCAGTGGCTATGGGACACATTGTTGCACTATTTGAGCTAGTGGGGCTATAAAGTACTCTTCTATTTTTATCTGCTTATCTTTCCAGACTCTTCTCAAGATCATAGAATCATAGAATGGTTTAGGTTGGAAAGGACCTCAAAGCCCATATGCAGGGACACCTCCCATTAGAACAGGTCGCTCAAGGCCTCATCCAACCTGGCCTTGAACATCTGAAGGGAGGGAGCAGCCACAACCTCCCTGGGCAACCTGTGCCAGTGTCTCACCACCCTCATTGGAAAGAACTTCTTCCTAACATCCTGTTTATATCTCTTCTCTACCAGTTTAAACCCATTACTCCTTGTCCTGTCATTATAAGACCTTGTAAATCTGTTTTAGAAATGCAGTTGAAAGTTAGCTCTGTAAGACTAAATATAGAAATAGAGGGACTGAATTGTTTGTATTAGGCAGCAAATCTCATCCTCTAGAGCTGTGGGTGATGAGAATCTGGAAAACATCACACACAGAAGTGAGGCAGGAAGCATACACAGAACTGTCTAGAAATCAGGCACAGAAAAGGACCAAAACTAAATTTCTCTTAGCCAAATGTCAGCTAAGGTTTCTAGGGAAAATCACAGAATGTCAGGGGCTTGAAGGGACCTCGAAAGCTCATCCACTCCAAGCCCCCAGCCAGAGCAGCATCACCTAGACCAGATGGCACAGGAACGTGTCCAGGCAAGTCTTGAGTATCTCCAGAGAGAGAGAGACTCCACAACCACCCTGGGCAGCCTGTTCCAGGGCTCTGTCATCCTTACAGGGAAAAAGTTCCTCCTCATGTTTACATGAAAATTCCTATGCCTCAGCTTCCACCCATTGTCCCATGTCCTGTCATTGGGCATCACATCAGGCATTACAAAATGCTTCAGAATAGTCAAAAGCAAAAGGATAGAAAAAGTTAACATTCTGGGAGACACAGGTCTGGGAACAAGCACACCAGGCACCAACTTGCCTCGTGAAACAAATGGAGAATAAGCACCTACAAAAGCCTTGGTGGGCATCCAGAGTGGTGTTTCCCCTGTGCACACTTCTCAGGGAAACTGCTCAAAATCTTCAGAAGGCAGATGTGGCAGGTGAGCCTCTTTGAAACGTGGAAGTCTGGACTTCAGTGATACAGCTGGAATGCAAAGCATTGTGTATCAGCAGAAATCAGGATGAATCTGAAGACCAACCAGACAACCACAGGCTGTCTAATAGTCTGAAAGAGTCCTCAGGAAAGGGTCAAGCTCTTTGAGCAGAAAAACAGTACTTTTTGGGTTGTGACTCACCTGCCCAAACTATCTCCTTCCTAGGCTGCTCCAGTCCTACTCAGTGATGATGGCCTCAGGTGCACACCTTTCTTGCCAGCCAGACCACCCAAAAGTGCTCCAGCAGGTATCAAAACCACAAGATAGGTCCACCATGGAATCACGGTATCTTTAGGACCACTAGACTCAGCTGTGAGAATGTGGCCAAAAGTAGTTAGAGAAGTTTTATGGCATTTCCTTCAAAAAACCAAGGTACAAATGACAGCTGAATACATGCAAATCACTTTGGTTTCTTTCCCTTTTCTGCAAGCCAGGACTCATGACTAGTAACAACAACCTAAATTTCATCGAAAAGAAAACAAATCTTCCCAGCTGCCTACTGATGTTCTGTATAGCACCAGTATCCATCAGACTCCAGGGAAAGATGCACTGAAAAGCAGAGCCTCTTTCTAAACCAGCTTGCCTGCACTCAGAGGAGCTAGCACAGGCTGCCCCTCTTCTGCAACCCTGAACTGTACACACGCAGGACTGATACATGTGAGTAAACCCACTTGAGAACAAGACCTTAGAGTAGAGCACCAGCACTCTTCTCTTGGGGTGACACCAAGTTAGGTGGCAGTGTTGATTTGAATGAGAGTAGAGAGGCCGATCAGAGGGGCTCAGATAGGCTTAGATCAATGGGCCAACATTAAAGGGATGAGTTTCCACAAGGCCAAATGCCAGGTTCTGCACTTGGATCACAATAACCCCAAGTAACGCTACTGGCTTGGGGCAGTGTGGCTGGAGAGCTGCCTGGCAGAAAGGGATCTGGGGGTTGTAATAGACAGGAAGCTGAAGATGAGCCAGCAGTGTGCCCAGGAAGCCAAAAGAACCAAGGGCATCGTGGCTTGTATTAAAAATGTGTCCAGCAGGAGCAGAGAGATGATTGTCCCTTTTACTCAGCTTTGGTGAGGCCACACTTCGAGTGTAGTGTTCAGTTTGGGGCACCTCAGTACAAGAGAGATGTGGATGTGATGGAGTGGGTCCAGAGGAGGGCAAGGAAGCTGGTAAAGGGCCTGAAGAATAAATCTGATGAGGAGCAACTGAGGGAGCTGGGGATGGTTAGTGTGAAACAGAGGAGGCTGAAGGCAAACCTCATGGCTGTCTACAGGTACCTGAAGGACATTGTGGAGAGGTTGGTGCTGGCCTCTTCTCACAGAAGACAGAACAAGGGGAATGGCCTCAAGTTGAGATTGAGGAGGTTTAGATTGGATATTAGGAAAAAGTTTTTCATGGAGAGAGTGGTCAGGCACTGGAATGAGCTGCACAGGGAGGTGGTGGAGTCACCAACCCTGGATGTGTTTAAAGGTCGTTTGGATGTGGTGCTTAGAGATATGGTTTAAGGTGAATCTTGTAGAGTAGGGTTCTAGGTTGGGCTTGGTGATCCTGAGGGGCTTTTCCAACCTGGATGTTTCTGTGTATCTGTGATTCTTGCCTTCTGTTTACCTGGAAATATCCTGAACCCTGACCACAGCAGTTGCACTGAACAAGAATGAAATGAAATTTGCATAGACTACAGAAGTACAAATATCAAGAAGGATGCAGGCTTCCTGCGGAGCAGACCAGCAAGAAGTGGTAGATTGAGAACCAACTAATAGCCTAGAGCCTTTATTGACAGTGGCCACAAAAATCTGCCTGGAGAAGCAGACAGAAAGCAAATCATTGATGAAAATATTATCAGATTTCTTTAGCTAGAATCTCCTTTGTTTATTGGAGCCTGAGAAAAAGAAGAAAATTATGTTCTGAACATCTGACTGTATTATGGTTTTATAACAAAACCAGTCCTAGAAGGTCTCAGGGAGGTTTTTCTAAACCAAAAAGATGTTTGGAAATGGAAGAAAGATCCAAAAAGAACCTTTATAAGATAAAAATATAATAATCTATACATACCTGAAGTGTGTAAAACCTCCAAGGGGAAAGGATATAACTAGAAATAATGGAAATAAAAAGCTTAAGCTCAACAGAAGATCTTTATGACAAGGATATATATTGGTCTGGGAAATAGCCTCCCAAGGAGAGATACAGAAGCTTTCACTTGGGATTTTAAAAACTAAAGATGACCTAACACTAAAAAATATTCTCTATGAAATAATCCTGTGGTGGCAGAAAAATGGACTGAATGATCTATTCTGCCTGTTCTCTATGTTTCTTCAGCTTTTGATGCTCTGGAAAGATATCCTGAGCAGCCAAAGGTTATCAAAAGGAGCATCTTCAATTAACATGATGAACAGCAAGATTACAAGAGTGATCCTTGTGAAAGCCCACTACAAAGCCTCTCTAAATGCTGCAAAGCAGATGCATTTGCAGGCAATGGAAATTCTTCCCAAGAGCTGCCAAATGGGATTTCTATTTACTACCTTTCAAGTCCCTGCTTAATTTGAAGTGTGTCCTCATTTCCATTCACTTCAAGACAACCCAAACCTACAGTCTAAAGCAAACTTCTGAGAAAAGGGCTCCCCAAAAGTTTTGGAAGATTTCCATCCTCCACACAAACCTGGCAAATATCATCTGTTGCACAAGCTTGAACAACAATGGTTGTTCCACACTTGTCTTTACTGACAAGAACACTGGCTCAGAACTAGTGTCCTGACCACTGGTCAAAACCACACATTCCTGTTTAGTTTAACTTTTTCTTGCCAAAGTAATACTTCAGGGCAAATCCATTTTGGATCAAAACCAGGTTGTTTCTATTTTTTTTCTCTCTCTCTTTTTAGTAACAAAAGATGAGGAAAAGGCAGAGGTATTCAACACCTTCTTCAATAGTGGGACAGATTGTCTTCAGGACAACTGGCCTCCCAAACAGACAGATGGAGCCAGGGACCAGTACAGTCCCCCTGTAATCCAAGAGGAAGCAGTAAGGGACCTAGTGAGGCACTTGGATTCTCACAAGTCCATGGGACCAGATAGGATCCATCCTAGGGTGCTGAAGGAGCTGGCAGGTGAGCTGGCCAAGCCTCTTTCTATCATCTATCAACAGTCCTGGCTCTCTGGAGAGGTCCCTGAAGACTGGAAGCTGGCCAATGTGGTGCCCATCCACAAGAAGGGCTGGAAGGAGGAACTGGGAAATTCCAGGCCTGTCAGCCTGACCTCAGTGCCAGGCAAGGTTGTGGAACAGGTCATCGTGAGTGCAATCACACAGCACCTACAAAATGCCAAGGGATCAGGCCCAGCCAGCATGGGTTTAGGAAGGGCAGGTCCTGCCTTACCAACCTGATGGCCTTTTTCGATCAGGTTATCTGCCTGGCGAATGTGGGTCAGGCTGTGGATGTAGTCTACCTGGATTTCAGCAAAGCCTTTGGCACCATCTGCCACAACAAGCCCCTGGCAAAGCTGGCAGCTTGTGGATTGGACAGATTCACTCTGAAATGGGTCAAGAACTGGCCAGAGGGCTGGTCCCAGAGAGTGGTGGTGGATGGTGCCACATCCAGTTGGTGAACAGTCACCAGGGATCAATGCTAGGGCCAATCCTGTTCAATATCTTTATTGAGAGAGAGAGGATTGAGTCCATCATCAGTAAGTTTGCAGATGACAGCAAGTTAGGAGCAGGTGTTGATCTGTTGGAGGGTAGGAAGGCCCTGCAGAGGGACCTGGACAGGCTGGATGGGTGGGCAGAGGCCAATGGGATGAGATGTAACAAGGCTAAGTGCAGGGTTCTACACATTGGCCACAACAACCAGACAGAGTGGCTGGAGAGCAGCCAGGCAGAGAGGGACCTGGGGGTGCTGGTAGATAGTAGGCTCAACATGAGCAGGCAATGTGCCTGGATCAGCAATAGTGTGGCCAGCAGGACAAGTGAGGTTATTCTTCCCCTGTGCTTGGCACTGGTCAGGCTACACCTTGAGTACTGTGTTCAATTCTGGTCCCCTTCCAATCTGGTCTCTTCCAACCTGGCCTATTCTATTCTATTCTTTTTTTTTTTTTTTTTTAATGACTGCTTCAACATCAACAAATAAAAAAGAACCTCTATCCCAATCCAGCAGCTCGAGACCCATTGGGGTTTTCCATTTCTGCACCAGCAAAATCTTAAGGAAGGCTGGAAGAGCTTGCATCATCCACTGCAGCTGCAGTGGGACATCTGCACTGCAACAAAGCTGTTAGTACAGCCCAGGGTGGCCAGCAGCACCAGTGGAGGGCACAGATCTTGTGCCAGGTAAATGTGCTGCATCAGCACATTGCTGAGGCCACGCTGGTTGGAGGGAACCTGCAAAGGTCATAGAATCATAGAATGGTTTAGGTTGGAAGGGATCTCAAAGATCATCCAGTTCCAACCCTCCCCCCCACCCCCGNTGCCAGTTCAAAACCCATTACTCCTCATCCTGTCATTACAAGACCTTGTAAATAGTCTCTCCCCAGCCCTCCTGTAGCTCCCTTCAGATACAGTAAGGCCACTCCAAGGTCTCCTCAAAGCCTTCTTTTCTCCAAGCTGAAGAGCACCAACTCTTGTAACCTATCTTCACAGGAGAGGTGCTCAACCTGCTCCAGTGAGTGGTGAGACACTGGCACAGGTTGCCCAGGGAGGCTGTGGATGTCCACTCCCTGGAGGTGTTCAAGGCCCTGGGTTGGATGAGGCCTCGAGCAGCTTGGTCTAGTGGAAGGTGACTGTGACAATGTCAGTGGCGGTTGGAACTAGATGATCTTTAAGGTCCCATCCAACCCAAACCATTCTATCATTCTATGATTCTGTGCCTATAGACACAGCCCCCAAGTCAACCATGCCAGGAATCATAGAATCAGTCAGGATTGGAAGGGACCACAAGGCTCATCCAGTTTCAACCCCCCCTGCCATGGGCAGGAACACCTCACACTGGATCAAGCTGTCTAGAGACTCATCCAGCCTGGCCTTAAACACCTCCAGGGATGTGGCTTCCCACAGCTCAGTGGGCAACCCATTCCAGGGTCTCACCACCCTCATGGTGAAGATCTTCTTTCTAACATCCAGTCTGAATCTACCCATTTCTAGCTTTGTTCCATTCCCCCCAGTCTTATTACTACCTGACATCCTAAAAAGTCCCTCCTCAGCTTTCTTGTAGGCCCTTTTTAAGATACTGAAAGTCCACAATAATCTCAGATCATTCTCCTCTCCAGACTGAACAACCCCAACTCCCCCAGTCTCTCCTCATAGCAGAGCATCTCCAGCCCTCTGATCATCCTCGTGGCCCTTCTCTGGATGCATTTCAGCACATCCACATCCTTCTTGTAATAGAAGCTCCAGAACTGGATGGAGTACTCCAGGTGGGGTTTCACCAGTGCGGAGTAAAGGGGGAGGATCACTTCCCTCACCCTGCTGGCCACACTTCTCTTGATGTAGCCCAAGATCTGAGTGGTTTTCTGGGCTGCAAGAGCACAGTGATGGCTCATATTGAGCTTCTTGTCTACCAAAGGGGTGACACATGTCACAAAAGCTCTGGGTAAATGGAAAGCCAGGGTTTGCTGTCCTCACAGAAATAACTGAGGAACTTTGCAAGAATAAATCAATAGGGGTGAAAAGACATTACTGTGAGCACTTTGGGGGTGCTGCATCAGAAAATGTTAATCCATCAGAAGCCTTAATGACCCCTGCTAGTTCTACAGCAGAAATACAACATCTTTGACACCAGTAAGCAGTAAACTATTTCCTCCAGGTAAGACTGGGCTGGTTTAGAAAAAAATCTTCATTCCTGTGCTTTACATACCAAGCTGATATTTGGGTGCACCTAAGGAATTCAGCCTGTGCACCCATGGACCATACAATATGTACCTTAAGAATGAAAATATAAAGCACCTTGGTACCCAAAAGTTGCCTATTCCACATTTAAAGTAACTCTAGAGCACAAGTGTCCCTCAATCCCTCAGTCATATTTTAAGTCCCCCACGCCCTGCCACCAGAATTTTTTCTCCCAATAACTCTACACTTTGGTACAAACAGAAAGCCTCAGCGTGCTATGCCCACTGAATAACAGGAGCTTCTTGCAAGCAGTGAGAGTGGGGAGGAGGAGGAGAAACTTTTCTTCATGGGCTCCTCTGCCACTCATCCTGGTGCCCTCCTTGGGCATCAGAGAGACCTCTGCTCCCCCTCCTCCCCCTGCCTACCCTACTCTCCTTCACCCCTCTTCTCCCCACCCTTTTTTCCTCCCATCGCAGGACTTCCCATGAGGGGTTTTTTAAATTATTTATATTTTTGGCTGATTTATAGCTGGCACATCATCTCCTGCTGCACTAAATCAACACTTCTGAAAAGCAGCAGCTTTTTAGTGACTGACTAGAGCCAGTGCTCAGAGAAGTGTCAATTTGGTACAGCAGGGGATGGGATCACAGCTGCAGAAGGAGAAGAGAGGTTCTATTTTATGCTCCAAAATGGTAAAAATGTCAGAGGAGAGGGAAATCTATATAAAATATACACCCAAACAAAGAAAAGCAAGAAGAGGAAGAGTAGGGAAAGGGGTCAGAAAGAAGGAAGAAGGAAGGAAAAGACACTGCACAATGGAAGAAAATCACTATTGAATAAGACAGAGGATTTTTATAAGTGGAAACTTTCAAGTCAAAATCAACTCATCTGCATATTAGAAAATATAAACCTGCTAGCAGTATCCTTCTGTTTTCAAGACTAAGACTCATTCAGTCTTCCAAGAGCAACATTTGTCGAATTTACTTACACAGAAAAAACACCTGAGTTCTGTGTGGTGCCCTTTAGTGACAAAGGCACTGGAATGAGCTGCCCAGGGTGGTGGTGGAGTCACTGCCCCTGGATCTGTTTAAGGGTCATTTGAATGTGGTGCTTGGGTATATGGTTTAAGGTGAATCTTGTAAAGTAGGGTTATAGGTTGACTTGGTGATCCTGAGAGCCTTTTCCAACCTGGATGTTTCTGTGAGTCTGTGAAATCACAGAATCATAGAATGTCAGGAGCTGGGAGGGACCTTGAAATATCATCCCCCCTGGCAGAGCAGGATTGCCTAGTGCACATCACACTGGAACACATCCAGATGGTTCTTGAATATCTCCAGCAAGAGAGACTCCACAACCCTCCCCTGGGCAGGTGGTTCCAGTGCTCTGTCACCCTCACAGTGAAAAAATTCTTCCTCAGATTCACATGGAAAATCCTATGACTAAGCTTCCACCCATTGCCCCAGGTGCAAGCATGGGTGCAGTTCTGTGGAACCGCCTTCTTTGCAGTTCAGGTGGTACAGCCACTAGCTTATGAGGACACTCTGTCACTGCTCTCCAGTGCCAGCCTTCTGCCATGACATCCTGAGCAATGGGAAGCTCCTTCTAAGCAGAAATGCTGGGCATAAGAAGAAAGTTACTTCACAAAGGGATTGATTTTGAGAGATTTGAAGCAGAACACTGTGAAGCCTGTGTCCAGCAGGGTGCACTTCCACCCTGCAAGGTATGCTTGGCCCTCATGCTCCCCAGAGGTTAACCACAGCTATGTGACCCTGAGAGACCTTGCCTGGCATCTGTTCAGACTCCAAGTACTTATAATAGCTGTGGCTTCAGTGGGTCACTGAGTGCTCCTGCAGTCTTTGTTCAATGAGATGGCCTTGAAACAGTTGAAATTGTTTAGGTTAATAGTGAGGATTTCAAAGTCATCTCCTCCACATCTGTCTCAAGACATAAGTTGTGTAGTGACAGGACTAGGGGGAATGGAGAAAAGCTGGAGGTGGGGAGATTCAGACTAGACACGAGGAGGAAGTTCTTCACCATGAGAGTGGTGAGACCCTGGAATGGGTTGCTAGGGGAGGTGGTTAGGGCCACATTCCTGGAGGTGTTTAAGGCTATGCTGAATGAGGCTCTGTCCAGTCTGATCTAGGGTAGGCTGTCCCTGCCAAGGCAGGGGGAGTTAGAACTAGATGATCCTTGTGGTCCCTTCCAACCCTGACTGATTCCATGATTCTAAGGTGTCACAGTCCTTTTGGACACTCCCGCGGCTGAAATTAAGACACAAACAAGGTCATACATCAAAATGACATTAATTATTGCTAACAAATAAGTCACAGAAAGGAGAAGAGAAAGAAAGAGAGAATGGAGAAAAAGAGAACGGGCTTGGACAGCTGCCTGGAAGAAAGGGATGTGGGGTTGTAATAGACAGGAAGCTGAAGATGAGCCAGCAGTGTGCCCAGGCAGCCAAGAAGGCCAATGGCATCCTTGCTGGGATTAAAAATACTGCATCCGGCAGGAGCAGGGAGGTGATTGTACCCTTGTACTCGGCTCTGGTGAGGTCACACCTCAAGTATTGTGTTCACTTCTTCTCTCAATACAAGAGAGATGTGGAGCTGCTGGAGTGGGTCCAGAGGAGAGCAAGGAAGCTGTGAAGGGCCTGAAGAATAAATCTGATGAGGAGCAACGGAGGGAGCTGAGGATGGTTACTGTGAAACAGAGGAGGCTGAGGGCAGACCTCATTGCTGTCTATACCTACCTGAAGGGACGCTGCAGAGAGGCTGCTGCTGGTCTCACAGGTAACTGGAGACAGAACGAGGGGGAATGGCCTCAAGCTGAGATTGAGGAGGTTTAGACTGGATATTAGGAAAAAGTTTTTCATGGAGCGTGGTCAGGCACTGGAATGAGCTGCCCAGGGAGGTGGTGGAGTCACCAACCCTGGATGTGTTTAAAGGTTGTTTGGATGTGGTGCTTAGGGATATGGTTTAAGGTGAATCTTGTAGAGTAGGGTTCTAGGTTGGACTTGGTGATCCTGGAGGCTTTTCCAACCTAGATGCTTCTGTGTGATTCTGTGGGAGAAAGTTACTGCCTCAGGGTCCTTTTTCAGTGAGTCCTAGGGGGAAGATGTTCCTGGGCTGCTGCCTCTAGCCTGAGATTTCCCAGGTGGTGTTCCCTTCCCCAGGTGTCATAACTCAGGGCTTTTAAACTGCTCCTGGTTCATTCCTCGTAGCTCCACCTGGCCCATACCTTTGTCATATTACAATGCATGTGTGACTTTCAGGGTCCTCCCAGTGGGCTTAGGGTAGTAGGCTAAAGAATAACCTCTTTTAGCTGTCCACCACACCTCCTGGACAATTGCTATCTCTGTAGGTAGAGATGACATACCAGCTGAGTCGTTCACAATTATCTTATCTTCTGAAGTTCTTAATGTCATCCCCAGGTTCCCAGGGTCATGTTCCTGTTCAGGAATTAGTTCCACAGCATCACCAGCAACAGCTGCGACAGGCCCTGGCTGCGCATTCTGGGGTCGTGGGAGAGCAGGGTAGAGAAGGGGCAGCTGATACGGGAAAAGGTGCATAGAAAATATAGAATGTAGCAACTTAGGTAAACCATTAACTGTACAAAGCATCATCAATCAGGTATACACAAAGAAGGTTATTTAAGACTGAGAAGGAAAAAAACATTCCCATGGAGAAGAATACTGTATTTAAGCATGAGAACATCAGAACTTTGGCTGAGAATGCGACCTGCAACGAGTGTCAGATGGACCAAAGGTAAAGAGGGCAAAGTGAGGAAGATGTTGAGCATTCATCAAAAAGACTCAAAAAGATGACCACCAGGTGGCAATGAGCATGCGTGAAGAGGCAGGACATGGAAATGAGTTTCAGGAACTGATTGTAATAACTCCACCTATTCCCAGAACTAATTGTGTTAACCCTACCCATGTACCAAATATATATGATTTTGTAGCCTAAGTACCTTACCTGAACAAGGTGCAGGTGTGCAGGATTTTGCAGAGTGATCTTCCCTGTCACCTGGCACGAAATAAACATACCTATCCTTACATAGAATCATAGAATTAGTCAGGGTTGGAAGTGACCACAAGGATCATCTAGTTCCAACCCCCCTGCCAGGGGCAGGGACACCTTACCCTAGATCAGGCTGAACAGAGCCTCATCCAGCCTGGCCTTAAACATCATTCTGAGTGTCGTGAAGTATCATTTCCCTAAGTCACAGCCTGAGGTGCTGTGTGACCCTGATGCCTCTGGGTGAAATAGTTTAAAAGAGCCTTTCCTCAAGACATTTTAGGACTTTTTAGTTTTAATTTCTCCATGCATTGTGTGGCTAGATTCAATATGCACTCTACTGGAATGCCTCTCCTTCTGCTCTGACCTTATGTAGACTTTGCACTATTCACAGTGTGAAGTTTCAATGTAGTCCATCAGAAGGCAGATAAAGACACAGATTCTACCCCAAGGAAAAATCTGGCCCAGTGTCAAGGGTTAAGGCTGGGCTGGCCAGACACTCTCTATTAACCACCCTCCCTTCCCTAGGGGAAAAGAAAGGAGGGAAAGGGAGAGAGATTTATGGACTGGAAAAGAAAACTAAAACTACTTTAATGAAAATAGTAATAATGATAAAATAATACATATAGAAACACATACTAAAGCAATGTTGAACTCAACACTCTCTTGGCAATCAGTCACTGTAACCACCAATGCTGTGTGCAGGAAGTCTCAGACAGGACTCAGTGGCAGATGGGAAGCAGATTCAGGAGCTGGATTCTGGAATTCAGGAAGTCATGGATCAGGATTGAAGGTAGAATGAACATAATCCTCCTTGGACACTGGCCATTGAAGAAGAGAGTGAAGAAGAAGAGAAAAGCTTGACCCTAGTGATCCCTCAGCTTTATACCAAATGTAGTGGTTTGGCAGTTATCTGGCCCTCCCCCCCNATTCAGATTCAGCTATGAGAGGCAGGAAGAAAGAGCCATGCAAGAGCCACAGCCCAGAGTGGTCTGAAGCAGTCTGACTGTCTGATTTATCTATGTTTGGGTTACAACTCTTTAAACAATATTTTTCTTTCTCGGTAAGTTATGAGTGAAGTAACATCATCACTTTTTTTTTTTTTTTTTTCCTCAGCCTATAGTCTAATTTCTTATTCAAATCCTCCTGTTAGTTCAAACCACCACATCAAAGATGATGTATATGGAATGGGATATTTTAGAGTCATCCGAACTATTAGCAGCCCCCTGGATGCACTCTGCATATCTGTAATGGGTCAAAAAATAATTGATTTGATTTGGAAGTCAAAAGGGATAAATTTTAACAATAAATAGGAGGTGAGGGGAGTTAAGAGAAAACAGGGAAAAGAGAATAAAAATTTCAGGGTAGGGAAAATGAGAGGTATTAGAGGATAAAGGGGGAAAAGAGAACAAATACACAATAGCAGAATACAAGCCATGGAATGGGAGTTGAGTCCAAATGCTGGGATGGATGATTTGATGGTGGATGATGCAGGATGCAGTATTTTGATGATGAAATACAGTTAGTGAGGGTTCCAAAGAAAATGGTTGTTATCTCCACATGTTGGTTGGAGAGCACGTGGTGATCCGGAAGCAGAACAGCAAGGAGTTGGTCAAGTAGACAGGACCAGAGAGAGAGAGAGAGAGAGAGAGAAGAGAAGATGCGGCCCCCGCCCCCTCCTCTTATAGCAGTCCTTGGCAGAAAGTGGGAGTGGGCTAAACATGATACCTGGGGAAAGGTCAGACCATCCCCAGGGAGGAGTCAGGAGGCTCCAGGTGGGCTTAACCCTTTACAATATCCAATGCAGTATGCAAAAGGCAGTAGTGACCTTGGTCTGCACAACAGCCCTTAGTACTAGCTAGAAACCTTGAGCACTATCAGTGCTAGAAGCAGCCACTGCCTG
Organism: Psilopogon haemacephalus; assembly: GCA_013396835.1. Lineage (NCBI taxonomy): Eukaryota > Metazoa > Chordata > Aves > Piciformes > Megalaimidae > Psilopogon > Psilopogon haemacephalus. Next base: position 223,943 of record VWZI01023583.1, read on the forward strand.
TGAAAAGATGCTGCTCATTTCAGAAAGTGCAGTTAGTAAGAGATGTAAAGTAAAATCATCAAACAGAATTAGTTCTGTTCGACTCACACCAGAAACCATGGATACATACAAAGAAGAAAGATTTCAACAGGTCCAGGGCTGTAACGCTATGAGCATGTTTGCAAAATGTATTGGAAATGTGGTCTCAAAACTAAAACAGTATACCACAAGAATTCTTTACTCTCCATATGTCCACTTCATTTTTAAGGCAAATTAGGCTGCCCTTCAGCTCCCATTACTATTCTGGTGCTCATCTGGCACTCCCACGTGACTCCACACTTCGTGTTTGTAATCATAGAATCACAGAATCATAGAATGGTTGTAGTGGTTTAGGCAGTTACCTATCCCCCCCCGCCTCTTTTATAAACCCCGGAGAGAACTCAGGACACTGGAAGTTAATAAATGAAGCTTTATATTTACAGCAATGCACAATATACAAGCAAATATTTACAAGGTATAACAAATATTTACAGATCTATACAATGAAAAGGTAATACAGACACCACACCCCTCCCAGAGATCAAAATCCCTGAGAGGGTAACCAAACCCCCCGCTACCACCTTTCCCCCCTTCCCCAGTCTTATCTCACCACCAGTTGATGCTGCGGATAAGCTGAAGTAGATCGGTCACGGGGATTAGTAATAGGAAGGAGTTAGTAATTTTACTCGGAATTAGCTAAAAGACAGAGAGACAAAGGAGACCATGCAAGAGGAGCAGCCGCAGCCAGAACGGTCAGAAGCCGTCTGATATCTCGTTGTTTTCAGAACAGTTCTTAAAAACAACTTTTTTTCTCTCTCTCAGTAAAACTTGGTGAAGTGACACACACTGTGTTTACCTCTCTCAGCCAATAGTCTAATTTCTCACTCAAATTCTCCAATTAGCTCAAACCAACACAATGGTTTAGGTTGGAAGTGACCTCAAAGAACATCTAGTTCCAACCTTCTGCCATAGGCAGGGACACCTTGAGAACAGGTCGCTCAAGGCCTTGTCCAGCCTAGTCCTGAACAGCTCCAGGGATGGAGCATCCACAACCTCCCTGGGCAATCTGCGCCAGTGTTTCACTACCCTCACTGTAAACAACTTCTTCCTAACATCCAGTTTAAATCTCCCTCTGCCGGTTTAAACCCATTACTCCTTGTCCTCTCATTACAAGACCTTGTAAATTGTCCCTCCCCAACCCTCCTGTAGGCCCCTTTCAGATACTGGAAGGCCACTCCAAGGTCTCCAGGAAGCCTTCTCTTCTCCAGGCTGAAAAGCCCCAATTCTCGTAGCCTGTCTTCATAGCAGAGCTGCTCCAGCCTTCTGAGCATCTTTGTGGCCTCTGTCTGGACTCAGTGCCAACAGTTCCATGTCCTTCTTGTGTTGGGAGCTGGAATCATAGAATGGTGCAAGCTTGAAGGGGACCTCCAAAGGTCCAACCCCTCTGCACTCAGCAGGGACATCGTAACCCAGATCAGGTTGCTCAAAGGCCTGTCCAGCCTCACCTTGAATATCTCCAGAGATGGGGCCTCAACCACCTCCCGGGGCAACCTGTTCCAGTGTTCCAGCGCCCTCATGGTAAAGAAACTGTTCCTAATATCCAATCTAAATCTGCTCTGCTCTAGTTTTAAGCCATTGCCATAATAAGTCCTGAAAGGATGCAAAGCATTATTTTCTTTCTAATTTGTTAAAATAAACATTAAAAATAAAACCCTACAAAACCTCCCAACCTCCAACTGTATGAGTACTGAAGTCAGTATTCAGCATCTACTAGCTGAGGTAAATGGCCTTGTTTCTCTCTAGTGGTCACAGTAGCTGCTATACAAATAGTAGGTTAACTATTGGAAGAACTCCTTTGTTTGGTTCTTAGAGACACTGGGTGGTAAAGAAGCCATGTGTCAGTTCTAGCAAGATTAACATTATGTCAGCTCACTTTATTATATCGACATATTGATTCACCAGTTTAATTGTATACCATTCTTCAGGCTTGTTTCAACTGTATTTTCAAAGACAACCTACATCCCAGATGTCATGGTTTGAGGTGAGCCTGCTGCTGTCATCCAGACTGCCAGCAGTCATGCCACCTGCAAAAATCAAAGTGCTAACTGCAGCAAAGTGTTATGGGGCTTGAAGCTGATTGCAGCATGGAAGGCTTCCTGTTCTGATCCCTGCTTCTGGGTTCTGGGTCTTGGCTGTTGTCTCCTTTTCGCAGGCATGGCAGTGAGATGGGTGGGAGTCAGGTAACTGCTGGCTTTGGTTTTCTGTTTCATGCTGTTTTTTTCCTGTATTTCACCAAGCTGCTTCTGCAAATAGACTGAACTGAGGTGGTCATGCACTGTGTTATTATATTAATTAGATTATTAGCCAAGATAATTATGCATTGTGATTATGATGTCTCATGTTATATTAAACTCTTATGTCTTTATCTCACCCCTGAATCTTGTGTGCTACCCTTTCTCTCAGTTTTCTGTTCAGGGAGCAGGCAGGTGAGCCCTTGTGCTACAGCATCACAGCAAATCAAACAGTTTTTGAGTTTGTTACAGGCTTAGCCTCTATAAAATATATGATCTGCAGAACCAAGAGGAAAAGGTGGTTCCCACTCATGTTCACCAACTCAAACACATCTTATCTAATCCCGGAGTTCTTGCAGCAATCCTAACCTGATTGAAAAACTCTCTATGAACAAATCTAAAAGCACCATGCTGACATTAAGCAAATTAATCGTTATCAAATTGATCTGTGCCCTTTTCCCTCCCCTTCCTCAGCTGGCCAGTATAGGTTTAGCTCAAGGTTTATATCAAATTATATGAATGCCTTAGACTGCCTTCAGAAAGTATTTGCAGAGTGTGAACTATGTGACTGCTGAACACAAAGACCTATTCTCCTTGAATCAGATTATTCTGTCTTTTGCAAGGTCTATGGTATTTCAGTGCAAAGTGCTGCAGTAAGAACAGCCACTCTCCAGCATTAAATGAGCTTCCAGGATTTAAATAAGAGAAAGAAAAGGGAGAAGGAAGAGGGGAAAATTGAAGGAAAGGGAGACAATGTTTTATTTTGCTTCATATAAATTGCCTATTTGTTGTAAACACAGATAGACTGTGAAGCTCTACTTCTTTCCAATGGCTCTGTTTTTTCTACCATCACTAATTCTTTTTCTGATTTACACATTGACTTCTTTTCCCTTTCCTTAAACCAGTGAAGTACTACTGCTTGTTCAGCAGCAAGGTGTAGCTCAACCGTTTCTGGTTTCTCCAAGGTTGAAGTTTTCTTCTAGAGCTGCTCTTGCCCTGTGTCACTTCAGATTGACAGCTGGTAGATAAGAGACATTTCATGATGCTGAAAGAGTACAGGGATCTTCAGCCTGGAGAAGAGAAGGCTTTGAGGAGACCTTGTAGTAGTCTTCGACTATCTGAAGAAGGCTACAGGAGGGCTGGGAAGGGACTATTTATAAGGTCTTGTAATGACAGGATGAGGGGGAACAGGTTTAAACTGTCAGAGGGGAGGTTTAAACTGGATGTTAGAAAGAAGTTGTTTACAGTGAGGGTGGTGAGACACTGGCATAGGTTGACCAGGGAAGCTGTGGATGATGCCTGCCTGGAGGTGTTCAGGACCAGATTAGATGAGGCCTTTAGCATGCTCTTCTAGTGGGAGGTGTCCCTGCCTATGGCAGGTGGCTGGAACTGGGTGTTCTTTGACATCCCTTCCAACCTAAACCATTCTGTGATCTATGATTCTAAGATGAACCACAGTTAAATAAGGGCTCCAACCCTTCAGTAATCCCTGCTTTGAATGGAATGCAATAATAGCTGCAACAGGACCCAGCTCTCTTCAGAGGTCTTTTGCTGTGTGATGTTTGGTCCCTTAGTTACACTGGTGACCAACACAGGTTACACTTACCGTGACAAAAGCCAGATGGTGTTTATAGCACACAGATGCTGGTGGACACAGTGTAAAAGAACCCAAACAGAGAAGGAAAACAAATTTTGGCTTTGGGTGATATCACTGAGTCCTGCTAGAAGAACAGATCAAGATAAGAAAGTAGAGCGGGACTAATAGTAATCGGTTACCTCATCTGCTGCTCCTGCCAAGGCTGAACTTTTGGTCTGCTTTCTACAAGTTGTTATTTGCACAGGCTTACACCTCAGAGAGAAAACTAGTAGCAAGTAGCCAAAATTTCCTCCCACAAGAAAACTTTCCTCTATTAAAAACTAATTACGTCCATTCAAAAAAGATTTATAAATCTGATCGTTTGTATCACTGACTGAATTCCAGGGATTGTGAGGCAACTGATTTCTTCAAAATGAAGAACTCCATCTTAAAATACTACAAGTGTACTACAAGAAATGCTGAAGAAATATCTATGCTTTACACACTTATCCATCACTACGCGTTCCAAAATAGCCCAAAATTACAAAAATAGAGCCAAGCTTGTACTTGCTATTACATGACTGCACCAGAACCAGCAGGGCAGAAGAGCATCTTGGCTAAGCAAAGAGCTGTAGGCAGAACGTGGAAAGAAAAGGAGTCTGCTGGCTATGGTAGAAGGGCTAAGCAACTGTGCTGGTTTGAACTAATTGGAGAATTTGAGTGAAAAATTAGACTATTGGCTGAGAAATGAAAATACATTGTGTCACTTCACTCACAGCTTTACTGAGAAAGAAAAAAAAAATGTTTTAAGAGTGTAACCCAAACATAGATAGGCAGATGGTTTCAGACCTTGCTGGGATGTGGCTGCTTCTCTTGCATGGTTCCTTTTGTCTCTGCCTTTTGTAGCTGATTCTTTATAATTCTACTAACTTCTTTCGTACTACTAATCCCCCTGGCTGATCTACCTCAGCTTATCAGCAGCATCAACAGGTGGTGAGATAAGATTGGGGAAAGGGGGAAGGTTGGCAGGGGGTGGTTGGTTACCCCTCGTGGGGATTTTGATCTCTGAGAGGGCTGTGGTGTTTCTATATTACCTTTTCACTGTCTATATCTGTAAATACCTGTTATACATTGTAGATATCTGCTTGTATATTGTGCATTGCTCTAAATATAAAGCTTCATTTATCAACTTACAGTGTTCTGAGTCCTAGCCAGGGTTTATTTCAAAAGGTAGGGGGGGAGGGTGTCAGGTAATTGCTAAACCATCACAGCAACTCAGGAAGAGTACAAGGCTCTTGCAAGGATATGTAGGGAGAAAATTAGAAAGGCCCAGGTTCAAATAGAGCTCAGTCTGGCCAGTGTCATTAAAGAAAAGAAAAAGATCATTTATAAGGATGTGAACCATAAAAGAAGAGCTAGGGAGAATCTCCAAGGTATAACAGGAGGGAACCCGGTGAGCAAAGTTGAGCTGGAAGTGTTCAAGCAGCCTGTGGGGATTGACACCCAAAACCACTACACTCATAAAGTGCAATAAGGAAAAGTGCAGGGTCCTGCACCTGGGAAGGAATAACAGCAGGTACCAGTACAGGTGGAGGCTGCTGTGCTGGAGAGCAGCTCCACAGAGAAAGATCTTGGAGCCCTGTTGGGCAGCATGGGCCAGCAATGTGCCCTTGTGGCCAAGAGGACCAATGGCATCCTGGGGTGCAGCAAGAGAAGTGTGGCCAACAGGTCTGAGGAAGGTTTCTTCTCCCTCTCTACTCTACCCTGATGAGACCACACCTGCAATACTGTGTCCAGTTTTGGGCTCCCCAGTTCAAGAAAGAAAGAGACCTGCTGGAGAACAGCCCAGCAGAAAGCCAAGAGGATGACTGGGGGGCTTCAGCATCTCCCTTATGGAGAGAGACTGAGAGCCCTGAGGTTGTTTAGTCTGGAGAAGAGAAGGCTGAGAGGAGATCTGATCAATGTCTATCAATTTCTGAAGCGTGAGTGTCAAGTGGAGGGGGGCAATCTCTTATTGGTGGTGCACAGCAACAAGGAGCAATGGATACAAACTGGAACACAGAAGGTTTCACCTAAACATGGAGAGAAATTTTACAGTGAGGGTGACAGAGCCCTGAAGCAGGTTGCCCAGAGAGGTTGTGGAGTCTCCTTCTCTGGAGACTTTCAAAACCTGCCTGGATGCATTCCTGTGCAGACTGCTTTGGGTGATCCTGCTTTTGGCAGGGGGCTTGGACTCAATCTCTGGAGGTCCCAAGATCACATCTAACATTCTGTGATCTTGGCAAAACTGTAATTGTGAAAGTGGAGCAAATACTTATTTTCTAACAAGTGAGTTGTTATGGAAACAGATACAAGAGACTGCTTGCTTCAACCAGCTGTGCCAAGAATTGGGAACTGTGCCACACCCCATGCTTTGGTAGAGTGGCCCTGAAGTAGTGGGCTTGAGGCAGGTAGCCCTCAGCACCCAGTGAGAGCAGCACCCAACAGGAGGTTTGCACACGCTGGCAAAGATTGTTGGTGAAGTGAATGGGGCAAGCATCACTAAGTGACAGAAAGCTGCTGCAGTTTATTATAGAGCAGTGCTGACCTACTTAGTTTGTAAGTGGCAAGTCATCTCATTAATTTACTCAAAAGAGCAGGCTGTTGCCTGTGAAGAGATGAAAACCAAAATCCATCATTTCCACTCAAACCAAAACGCTTCAGAGCTTGTCACTGCAGCTGTGTTTTCTTCTCCTATGTAACAAACAGATGACCAGCAGCTATTTACTTACTCGTATACACAGTGGTAACAACTGGATCATAGAATCATAGAATGATTTAGGTTGGAAGAACATCCAGTTCCAATCCCCTGCCATATGCAGGGACACCTCTCACTAGGTCATTCAAGGCCTCATCCAACCTGGCCTTGAACACCTCCAGGGAGGGAGCAGCCACAACCTCTCTGATCAACCTATTCCAGTGTTTCAACACCCTCACTGGGAAGAACTTCTTCTTAACATCTAGTTTAAATCTCTCCTCCTCCAGTCTAAACCCATTACTCCTCGTCCTGCCATTACAAGACCTTGTAAATATTCCCTCCCCAGACTTCCTGTAGGCCCCCTTCAGATACTGGAAGGCTAATACAAGGTCTCCCTGAAGCCTTCTCTTCTCCAGGCTGAAGCCTGCATCCCTGTGTTGGTTTGAGCTAATTGGAGAATTTGAGTGAGAAATTAGACTATTGGCTGAGAGAGGTAAACACAGTGTGTGTCACTTCACCAAGTTTTACTGAGAAAGAAAACAAGTTGTTTTTAAGAACTGTTCTGAAAACAACCAGATATCAGACGGCTTCTGACCGTTCTGGCTGCGGCTGCTCCTCTTGCATGGTCTCCTTTGTCTCTCTGTCTTTTAGCTAATTCCGAGTAAAATTACTAACTCCTTCCTATTACTAATCCCCGTGACCGATCTACTTCAGCTTATCCGCAGCATCAACTGGTGGTGAGATAAGACTGGGG
>VWZI01023583.1:231327-245538 GCA_013396835.1 Psilopogon haemacephalus
GGGGGGGGGGGGGGGGGGGCAGGTTACTGCTTAAACCACTACAATCCCTCTGTAAGATGCGCGTGGGAGATGCTGGTGCCCGCAAAGACCCCTATCCTGCATCAGAGCTGCCAAATCTCAGCCAAGCTGTCCTCATGCCACGCATGGACAGCCCTCTCTGGAGGGCTGAACAGTGATATTCGATGAGTCCAGGAAGGGTCATGGTTCAGCTTTTGGTACCCACTTGATCTCCAAGAGGTATATATCTGTAAATATCTGTAAATATTTGTTACATATTGTAAATATCTGCTTGTATAATATGCAATGAAACTTCATTCCTTAACTTCCAGACAGCTGAGTCTAGCCTGGGTTATTTCAAAGTGCAAGGGGGCAGGGAACTGCCGAACCACCACATCTTACAATGACAGGACAAGGAGTAATGGGTTTAAACTGGCAGAGAAGAGATATAAACTAGATGTTAGGAAGAAGTTCTTTCCAGTGAGGGTGGTGAAACACTGCACAGGTTGCCCAGGAAGGTGGTGGCTGCTCCCTCCCCAGAAGTTTGGAGGTTGGATGAGGCCTTGAGAGACTTGTTCTAGTGGGAGGTGTCCCTGCCTATGTCGGGGGCATTTGGACTTCATGATCTTTGAGGTCCTTTCCAACCTAAACTTCTCTATGATTCTATAACTTTCTCACTGTGCTCATAACAAATCATCACTTGATCTTTTCTGTAAGATCCAAAAGAAAATATTGTTTGGTTTCTGGAATTGCAATTCATATTGTTTTCAGGTTTATGTAATTATTGTATCTACATATCAAACATACCTAAGCATATTTAGCTATTATTCAGATGGAGAAGTGGGAGAGTACCTTGCCAAGAAAAAAAAATAAAATCAATTTTTTTTTTCCAATTATAAAGGATATAAAATCTTCAAACACTGGAGTACAATGTAGCTGCCCCAGAGAAGAGATATTTTGGTCTTCTGACCAGCAGTAACCAGTCCTGATTGAACAGCTGAAGAAAAGAGAGTAAACATACCAACAAATTAGTTTTCAAGCCTATGTTCACAGATTTTTTTTTACTTCATTATGCTTTTGATAGTAAGAGTATCTTGCTCACTTTTGTCATCTACAAAACATACTGGAATGGCCTGTGGAAGTTTAATGGATTATATTCTGTAATCTCTCACTTATAGAAGCACCCATACGTGCATCTATAGGGCTGCAGCTCCTCTGCTATGAAGACAGGTTGAGAACATTGAGGCTGTGAAGACTGCAGAAGAGAAGGCTCCCAGGAGACCTTATTGTGGCCTTCCAGTATCTGAAGGGGGACTACAGGAAGGCTGGGGAGGGACTTTTTTATGGTGTCAGGTAGTGATAGGACTGGGGGGAATGGATCCAAGCTAGCAGAGGGCAGATTGAGATTAGACATAAGGAAGAAGTTCTTCAGCATGAGGGTAGTGAGACACTGGCAAAGGTTGCCCAGGGAGGTGGTGGAAGCCTCATCCCTGGAAATTCTTAAGGCCAAGCTGAATGTGGCTGTGGGCAGCCTGCTCTAGTGTGAGGTGTTCCTGCACATGGCAGGAGAGTTGGAACTGGATGATCCTTGATGTCCCTTCCAGCCCTGACGGTTCCATGAATTGAAGGGCGTAGCTCAAATATTTGGAGAACTGTGGTCTATTCACGATTGTTACCAGTGTCAGAATCCATGTATTAATTAAATGTACACAGTCCTTTTGGAAAAGTTTCTGTGTTCTGGTTTTAAAATAGTACCTTTATTCTTCTTTTTTTTTTTTTTTTTTTTTTTTTTTTTTTTTTGTGGCATTGGTGTTTTTTGTTTGGAGAGGTTTTGATTGTTTGTGGCTTAAGTGCCTTGGTCATTATTACTATGGCAAAGAAAGTATCAGTCAAAACGACCAGGCAAAATTTTCACCACATTTATTTTATAAGCAGAAATCCTACTTGTATATTTTCACAGAAAATGGAGAGGTACATCATAAAATATTAATTTAATTTATATGTGTGTATGTGCCTCTGTGTATATTGGTATAGTCTTGTTCTGCTGAAATCATAAATGTTTTAACACATTGCCTGACTTAGTTCATTTCACATTTTCAAGGGAAAGAAGAAAAAGAAGGTTCTTAACCACGAGACAAAGAAAGATATTCTAATACCAAAAGACCCAATTAAAATAATAGGGCCATTTGTTTCAGGAGGATTTCACTCGTACAAGAGAAATGCTAAGCCTTGGGAGAATGTTCTCAGCTCATTTAACAATAGATGTTTCCTCCAACGTGAAAACTTTAGCTTTTGCATTACACCATCATTGCTAACAAGGCACATGTATATCTCTCATAAGGAGAAGGAAATGTGAGTGTGGGAAGAATGATAATAGTTCTTTATCCATAAGGCATTCATCTTAGGATATGCATGCCTCTGGTTTGTACTCACACTGGGGAGCTTTTTCCTCTCCACACATTTAATATACACACACAGAAGAAAGGCTCTGTGCTCTGAAAGACAATAAAAAGACCAGCAGAGAGCTAAGAAAGACCTGCCAGGAAAAAAAAGAAAGCTATGAAGGGAGACAAAGAAGATTTTCTATTCCAGATCCATGACTGCCAAAACGTTTCAAGAGGTAGCTGGCACTCAGGTTTTATTCCCCACCAGCCCAATCACCCCCATCTGCTCCCATAGTGAAGTGTAGCCTGAGCCACTCTTTGGGGCTCTTGACAGCCAACAGCAGCAGGGAGGTGGATTGGAGCTGTTCAGTGCCTGCAGGCTCCCTGGTCTTTGTCACCAGCCCAAGGCACACTACTACACCTGCAATCTGCAACTCAGTAGGTGCTATCTTTGTAATGGGCATGTGGGCATCTAGGCAGAGGAACTAAAAATTATTAGGTCGTTCAGAAGTTAGTTCACTTTTTGAGTATCTGAAAAAAATTCTAATGTGAGAATGAATCATGGTGTGACTGTGAAAGGTTTCTAGCACCTGGGCATTACCTCTTAAGTTTCACAGAATCAGAGAAACATTCAGACTGGAAAAGCCCCTCAGGATCATCAAGTCCAACCATTAACCCTACTCTACAAGGTGCTCCCTAAACCGTATCCCCAAGCACCACAGCCAAACCACCTTTCAACACAGCCAGGCTTGGTTACTCCACCACCTCCCTGGGCAGCACATTCCAATGCTTGACCACACTTGCTGGGAAAAAAAATTCTTCCTCATGTCCAGTCCAACCCTGCCCTGCTGCAGCTTGAGGCTATTCCCTCTTGTTCTATCACTAATGACCTGTGAGAAGAGGCCAGCACCAACCTCTCCACAACCTCCTTTCAGGTAGGTGCAGACAGCCATGAGGTCTGCTCTCAGCCTCCTCTGTTTCACACTAACCAGCCTCAGCTCCTTCAGTCACTCCTCATCAAATTTATTCTCCAGGCCCTTCACAGCGTCCTTGTCCTCCTCTGCAATGGTTACAGCACTTCCACTTCTCTCTTGTATTGAGGTGTCCCAAACTGAACACAACACTCGAGGTGTGGCCTCACCAGAGCAAAGTCCAAGCGGACAATGACCTCCCTGATCCTGCTGGACACAGCATTTCTGATCCCAACCAAGATGCCATTGGCTCTCTTGCCCCCCTGGGCACATCTTCAGTTGCTTGTCCTTACAACCCCCAGGTCCTTTTCCGCAGGCAGCTTTCCAGCCACACTGTCCCAAACCTGTACCATTGCTTTGGGTTGTTGTGACCCAAGTTCAGAACCAGTTTATACCAGCATTTAATTTTCTCTATTTGCAACAGAAAGTTCAAAATCGAATCAGCCTTGATGAGTGAAGATTTATTTTTGTAGATCACTTTCCACTAACTGTCAGCATATAAAGATTTCTACCTAAGCACGATGACAAATGCAACACCAAGATTTGAAAGGCTGAATCCCTAAATGGATGAAGGAAATAGTCTCAAATTACAGATACAGTCCTACAGTCAAAATGTCAAAATTATGTCTGCCCAATTCAGGGTAGAAACATGAATGATGTGATTAGGCATTTCATAAAGCATACCCAAGGGACATACCTCTTAGAAAAAGTTGGTCTGTGAATACTCCTTCCTGCAATACACTGCATGTAAGCCCAGAACTAAAACATACACATGCCTTGTATATTTGATTGACTCCATAAGGTTTTCATCTAAATTCAAAACATAACTGTGTTTAGATATATTTGAACATTTTATTGCATTTAGTTATGAGATATGATTTTGGTTGTTTGTTTTGTTTGTTTGTTTGTTTGTTTGTTGGTTGGTTGCTTTTCCTGAGAGAACCTGGTGCACATAACATTGCCAGATCATTCCAAACAAGTTAATTCTGAAATGGGCTTGAATCAATAGCACAAAAGAGGCAGTAAAGCCAATTTTTATGGTAGTCACAGCAGCATAAAATAATATCAAGACAGTCAGATTGAAAGCTCCATGTATCACAAATATAATTTGCAACCAACTCCAATCACAGAAAGGAAATTGATTGATAGATAGATAGATAGATAGATAGATAGATAGATAGATAGATAGATAGATAGATAGGTAGGTAGATAGATAGATAAGATAGATGGATAGGAGATATTGCGGGGGGAGCGGGGGACAGGGCGGGGACAAGGGACACTAAAACCAACAAATGACAGAATCATACGACAAAAGGAGCTGGCAGTAAAGAAAGAATGCAGAGTAATTGCCATCCAATACATTGTGAAGAAAAACAAAAGCAAAAAGAATTCCACCATGTAAGCAATTTGAGGCAAATAGAATGCTTTTTCTTTCATTTAGGCTTTAAAACAGTATGAAAGGCTCTCTTTCCATTCTGTCTGTGAGGCATGGACAAACAGAGACAGAATGTATAAATAAGTATTTTGCTGCCATGCTTGGCTTTTAATGAAAATGGATTTTTAATGATCCCAAAAGCTACGTTTCTCTCTGGCTTGCTCTATTTCCAGGCTACCCAGGAAGTGGGTACAGCAAAATCCATTTGTTTTCCACGTGCTTCATTAAATCCCAGGATATCTAAGCGGTGTAGAAATCAGCGTGACCACTATGCAGAGAAGACAGAGAGAATCTGCACGTCTTGCATTGTTTCTGTTGAACTTTTAGAGCTTGGTGACACCACCTTGTCTGCTCCCCCAGCAGATTCTGCTGCCGGGTTCCTCGCACTCTGTATGCATAAATACAGGAGGAGGTGCCGCGGTGCTGCCTTCCTGTTGTTATGTGCCTCAAGGACACTTGTTCAAAGTGTACCCTGCCTCCCACTCAGCAAAGCAGGCACGTTGTGTTGAAGTGTTCCATGTGAAACCCTGAGCACACAAATACTGCAGGATTTGGTCCACAAAGTCACAAGAGGGAAAGGGGATGATGTGATCTGTTTCCTCCTTGACATATGGAAACAAAATGCTCTGCTTTCACAGAATCACAGAATGTCAGGGGCTGGAAGGGACCTCAAAAGATCATCCAGTTCAACTCCCTTCCCAGAGGAGGATCAGCTAGACCAGATCACACAGGAAGGTGTCTGGGCAGGTTATGAATATCTCCAGAGAGGGAGACTCCACAACTGCCCATGGCAGCTTGTGCCAGGGTTCTCTCACCCTCACAGGGGAAAAAAATCCTTCTCATGTTTAAATTAAACTTCCTATGCCTCAGCTTCCACCCATTATCCCTTGTCCTGTCATCAGGCATCACCCAGCAGAGCCTGGCTCCAGCCTCCTAGCACTCAACTTTACATCTTTATAAACATTGATGAGGTCACCTCTCAGTCTCCTCTTCTCAAAGCATCAGAGTCCCAGCTCCCTTAGGCTCTCCTTGTAAGGCAGATGTTCCATTCCCTTCATCATCTTTGTGGCTCTGCACTGAACACTCTCAAGCAGTTCTTGAACTGGAGGGCCCAGAACTGGACACAATATTCCAGATGTGGCCTCAGCAGGGCACATCCTTTCTAATACACCCCAGAATGGCATTGTCCCTCCTGGCCACCAGAGCACATGTTGAAGTTCCTGTTTCAGTCAGTTATAAGCAAAAATCACACTGAAAAATGTTCAGTGAAAGTAACATTCTCTTCCTGTGCTCATGCAGGCAGTAATATCTTCTTTAGACCTCAGCATCGTCAGAGAATAAAGTAATATTTTCCTTATTTTACCTCTATCTACGAAATTCTATCTACAAATATTTCTTGCAGGGCAGGTTCCCATATTGGGAACCTGTAATATATGTATCATAAAACCCAGGTGGCATTTAATATGGGTTGGGACTGCTGTGTTCACCTCATGTTCAGTACAACATCAATATAGAATTGTTCAGGTTGAGAAAAAAACTCAGGATCCAACCATTAACCCAATTCTACAAGGTTCACCTTAAACCATGCTCCCAAGCACTACATCCAAATGACCTTTAAACACATCCAAGCTTGGTGATTCCACCACCTCCCTGAGCAGCCCATTTTAATGCCTGACCGCTCTCAGGTAAGCTTTGTACAATGTGGATTACTTGAAGGGAAAATAAAATCTCCATGTTATTTCCTGTATTAATATTTTTATTACTTCTTTTAAGTATTAGAAGACACAGAAGGAATCAAAATCAAGAACAACACTGATGAAAAATGTCATAACAGGTGCCACACAGTTGACAAATGCTCAAAGAGATGCAGCTCAGTGAAGGGCTCCACAGAAATAGAATCAAGCAGTATCTACATCCCCTTTGCTTTTCCTTAAAACAATACATGACTTTTTTTAAAAAAATAAAAATATTAAAAAAGGAAAAAAAATCCCATTTGTGAGGCACTCCCAAATTCCTGTGTTTTCTATTTTGTCTGCTGTCTCTACTCAGAGCGCCTGCCAATTAATATTTACCAAATGTCTCTCCTTTCTTCATTTAAATCCCTTCAAAAACTGCACCTGTTTCATGAGACCCAGATCTGCTTCTGACAGCTGGTATCTGAGGAAAAAAAAAAACAAAACCAAAAAAAACCAACAAAACCAATGTCAAAGTACTTCAAAATCCTAACTAACTGTATTAAACTGGAATTAGCAAAGACAGTGCTAACATTAGTTCTGTTAATACAGCAGAGAACATTGGGTACCCTGGGGCAGAGGGGCTGGATATAAGGTGCACTGCTTGCAAGGATATCACACAGAGGGACCAGAGCACAGAGGTGCATCATGCAGATGAGAACTTTCCAGACTCCGTGTGGCCCTAAGGCATGCTGCAGGGCATTAAGTGCCATGCCCCCAGATACACTTGGGAAGAACAAGCCCAAGATACTGAGCCGTGGCGCAGACGCTGCTCAAAGTCAGAGGCTGGTAGTGAGCACTGGCCTGTCCTGCAGCCCAGCCACTGGTGAGAACCAGTCTTGGGGGAGCAGGCAGGACATTGTAATTGCTTATTCTATACTATTTGCCTGTATGGGAAACTCCCTATGTAAGGGAGTTCACAGCCACTTCTTGCTCTCTCTCCTCTATTGATGCTGGGACAGAGTCTGCTCAGCAAGTTTGCTGACAATATCAAACTGGGAGGCTTGGCTGAGACTCCTGAAGGAGTTGCAGCCATTCGGAGACTTGGACAGACTGAGAGCTGGGCAGAGAGGAACCTAATGAGGTTCAACAAGGATAAGTGCAGACTCCTGTACTTGAGAAGGATCAATAAATTGCACCAGTATAGGGTGGGAGGTGATGTGCTGGAGAGCAGCCCTGTGGAGAAGAGCCTGGGAGTGCTGGTGGATAACAAGGTCTGCATGGGACAGCAATGTGCCCTGGTGGGCAAGAAGGCCACAGGGTTCCTGGGGTGCAGTAAGAGGAGTGTGTCCAGCCGATCCACCTGGAATATTGCATCCAGCTCTGGGCTCCCCAGTTCAAGAGGGACAGGGACCTAGAGACCTACTCGAAATAGTCCAATAGAGGGCTTAGAAAGATGATTAAGGAGCTGGAGCATTGAGGAGAAGCTAAGAGCCCTGGGGCTTTTTTGGTCTAGTGAAGAGAAGACTATATGAGGGCTGCGTGTCAAGAAGGATGTGCCAAACTCTTCTCAGTTGTATCCTGAGATAACAAGGGGCAAGAGATGGAAACTGCAGCACAGGAAGTTCCACCTCAACATTAGGAAGAACTTCTTGACTGTAAGAGTCCCAAAGCACCGGCACAGGCTGTCCAGAGAGGTTGTGGAGTCTCCTTCTCTGGAACTTTTCCAGCCCTGTCTGGAAGTGTTCCTGTGCAACCTGCAGTAGATTCTCTGGTCCTGCTCTGGCAGGGGGGTTGGTCTGGAAGATCTCCAGAGGTCCCTTCCAACCCCTGACATCCTGTGACTCTGTGACCCTCTCTTCTCTGAGCATGACGCAGCAGCTGTTAGCTCTTGGTTTGTGGGGAACAGTAGCCTTCTGGCCATGACTGACAAGCTAATTTTTGCCACACCACTGGTTTATCAGGGGGCATGGAGGCCTGGCAGGCCTGGGCCTAGTGAGGGGCAGTTTGGCCTGCTCCTGGGCCTGCTAAGGCTGAGTGAAAATTGGGGGGGGGAGGGAGAAAGTTTGGAATGCTCTGGAAGGTTTTGGGCTGGTGTTGGAGAGCTGGGCTGAGGCAGATGTGTCTGTGTGTATATTCCTTTTCTCCGAATACCTCTTGTATTTCTGTAAATGTCTGTAAATGGCATTTATATTTAGCCTCCAATTCTGTGTGAGGGTTTTTATTTTACTCCATTGAAGGGAAAATCCTTTTCTGCCCTTTTGCCCTGGGCAGTTCTTGGCTCAAACCTAGGACAACCAGCAGCATGGGAGCAGCCAGTGGCTCCTCAGCTTCACATCTCCTCTGAGTTTTTCTGGTGTCTTACCAAAGGTTTCCCCATTGGATATGTATAACATTTATAACATTTCTCCAACATTCAGTTGCAGGTAAGTAGTTTCGTGGTATTTATCTAGATGTACTCCCAAGAAATTTAGCATTGTTGAAGCCCTGTCCTGCATCACCCAACGTGGTTGAAATGCAGCAATGCATTCAACTGTTACTGAGAGCCCAGGAGGACCCTGACATAGCCATATCTGCCTCGTTCCTCTAGAAAACCAGGCAAAAAAATCCCCCACAAGAATGGCACAAAAGATCAAGCTTCTGAAAGCTGCAACCTTTAAAGGCAGATTTCATTTAAAACAACAAAATGGAACAGAGCAGCTAAGAAAAGCACTTCAAAAGCCAGAGGATGCAGCCAAAGCCAAGGCATAGAAAGCTAGAGCCATTTAGAATTGCAGACTCAGAACGGTCTGGGTTGGAAAGGACCTCTAAAGGTCATCCAGTGGTCTGGGTTGGAAAGGACCTCTAAAGGTCATCCAGTCCAAACTCTCTGCATTCAGCAGGGACATCCTCAACTAGAGCAGGTTGCCCACAGCCCTGTCTAGCCTCACCTTGAATAGCTCCAGGCATAGGTCTCCAAACACCTCCCAGGCAATTTCCACCGCCCTCATAGTAAAGACCTTGTTCCTAACAAAAAATCTAAATCAGTGGCATAGTGTAGAGTAGTGAGACGTCCAAAGGTCATCTGGTAAACCCCTCCTGCAGTAAGCAGGGACGTCCCCAATTTTATCAGGTTGCCCAGAACCCTGTCCAGCCTCACCTTGAATATCTCCAGACATGGGGCCTCAACCACAGAATTAACCAGGTTGGAAAAGACACCTGAGATCATCAAGTCCAACCTATCGCCCAACACATTCTAATTAACTAAACCATGGCACCTCCAGTGATGGGGACTCCACCACTCCCTGGGCAGCCCATTCCAGTGCCAATCACTCTTCCTGTCACGAACTTTTTCCTAACATCCAGCCTGAACCTGCCCTGGTACAGCTTGAGGCTATGTCCTCTTGTTCTGTCACTGGGTGCCTCGGAGAGGAGACCAACCCCACCTGGCCACAACCTCCTTTCAGGTACTTGCAGACAGCAACCAGGTCCCCCCTGAGCCTCCTCTTTTCCAGGATGAACACCCCCAGCTCCCTCAGCCTCTCCTCACAGGGCTGTGCTCCAGCCCCCTCACCAGCCTTTGTGCCCTTCTCCAGACACGTTCCAGCACCTCAACACCTTTCTTAAATTGAGGAGTCCAGAACCAGACACAGTACTCAAGGTGTGGCCTGACCAGTGCTGAGTACAGGGGCAGAAGGACTGCCCTGCTCCTGCTGGCCACACTATTGCTGATAGAGGCCAGGATGCCATTGGCCTTCTTGGCCACCTGGGCACACTGCTGGCTCATGTTCAGCTGTCAGACAGCACCCTCACGTCCCTTTCTGCCTGGCTGCTCTCCAGCCACTCTGTCTCCAGCCTATAGTGCTGCACGAGGTTGTTAGGCCAAAGTGCAGAACCACCTCCCCGAGCAACCTGTTCCAGTGTTCCAGCAGCCTCATGGTGCAGAACCTGTTCCTCACATCCAATCTAAATATGCTCTGCTCTAGTTTGGAGCCATTGCCTTCATTCTGTCCCTGCAGGCCTTTGCATGCAGTCTCTCTGCAGCTTTCTTGTAGACCCTTCAGGTACTGGCAGGTCTCTCTTAGGTCTCCCTGGAGCCTTCCCTTCTCCAGGCTGAACATCCCCCAGCTCCCTCAGTCTGTTGTTATAGCAGAGCTGTTCCAACCCCCCTGATCATTTCTGTGTACCTCCTCTGGACCTGCTCCATCAGCTTCATGTCCTTCCTGTATTGAGGGCTCCAGAGCTGGACACAGTACTCTAGGTCCATTGGCTAAAGTAAGGATTCACTACAAGTGTCACCAAAAATAAATTTGTTAGTAGGGCTTCTATACAGTACTGAGGAGGAACCAGATTTGCCTTAAAATGCTGGATTGAACTTTTTTACATTCATTTGCATTTATATATTGCAGGCTTTTGGTGGTTGTTTTGTTTGTTTGGGGTTTTTTGGTTGTTGGTTTTTTTTCTGTTCTCACATAACCTGCAGAGTCATAATTATGTATCCTGTGTTCTGCAGGCTTTAAGAAACTGGCACTACTGAGGCAGATTAACAGTCATGGAGCTGTGCTCTGTGGCAGTCAGCAGAATCCCAAAGCCAACAGGTGTTTGGTTTATGTTGTCAGCTGTATATCCACATGCAGAAACTGTGATGTGACCCTGAATGTCAGAGGTTCATGCTAATTTCTGTGATACATCAAGGATCCCTCATGCCAGGACAGCCTTAAATAGGGTCCAGGTAGCTTCTGTACCGTTGCTTATAGCTGTGGTACTGTGTGCAGCTCTGGAGCCCCCAGCACAACACAAACATGGAACTGTGTGATGGTTCGGGAGTTACCTGCCCCCACACACATTTGAATTCACCCAGACTAGACTCAGCCAGATAGAAGTTAAGGAATGAAGCTTTATATTCATAGCTTACCACAATATAAAAGCAGATACTTAAAATATATTAAAAAAATTTACAACTATATACAGAAATATAAAAGTTAAAGGAAACACAATACCCCTCCCAGAAAAATCAGAGTCCCCAAGGGGGGTTCCTAACCACCCTTCCACTTTCTCCCCACCCTCTAATCTTATTCCAGAATCCACTTTAGGTGAAAATGTAAATCAGAGAGATCAGTGAGGGGGGTTAGAAGCAGAATTGATTAGTTGGATTACACAGATCCAGCTGGAAGCCAAGAAGAGACCTGTGAAAATGGAGACCAGTGACAAGTGGCATCCCTCAGGAGTCAGTGCTAGGACCAGCGCTATTTAACATCTTCGTCAGTGACATGGAGAGGGGAATGACATGCTCCCTCAGCACGTTTGCGGATGACATCAAGCTGTGTGGCACAGTTGACTTGCTAGAGGGCAGGAATGCCATCCAGAGAGACCTGGACAGGCTGGAGAGGTGGGGCCAGGCCAACCTCATGACAGTCAACAAGGCCAAGTGTAAAGCTCTACACCTGGGTCGGCACAATCCCAAGCACAAATATAGGCTGGGTGGTGAGTGGCTGGAGAGCAGCCCTGAGGGAAAGGGCCAGGGGGTCTGGGTGGATGAAAAGCTCAACATGAGCCTGCAGTGTGTGCATTCAGCCCAGACAGCAACTGTGTCCTGGGCTGCATTAAGAGCAGTGTGGCCAGCAGGGCAAGGGAGGGGATTCTCCCTCTTTACTCTGCTCTCCTCACACTCCACCTGGAGTGCTGTGTGCAGTTCTGGAGCCCCCAGCACAAGAAGGACATGGAACTGTTGGAGTGTCTCCAGAGGAGGCCACAAAGATGCTTAGAGGGCCAGAGCAGCTCTGCTGTGAGGACAGGCTGACACAGTTGGGGCTCTGCAGCCTGGAGAAGTGAAAGCTTCCAAGAGACCTTATAGAAACCTTCCAGTATCTGAAAGGGGCCTAGAGGAGGGCTGGGGAGGGACTATTCACAAGGTCTTGTAATGAGAGGATGAGGAAGAATGGGTTTAAAGTGTCAGAGGGGAGATTGAAACTGGATGTTAGGAGGAAGTTCTTCACAGTGAGGGTGGTGAGACACTGGCACAGGCTGCCCAGGGAGGTTGTGGTTGCTCCCTCCCTGGAGGTGTTCAAGGCCAGGCTGGAGGAGGCCTTGAGCAATCCCTGCCTATGACATGGGGTTGGAACTGGATGATCTTTGAAGTCCCTTCCAACCTAAACCATTCTATGATTCTATAAGAGGGAAATCAGACTCCGCAGAGAGCAACCAACACGCTGTCTTACCTATGTTTGTGTCCTTAGAATTATAGAATCATAGAATCAGTCAGGGTTGGAAGGGACCACAAGGGTCACCCAGTTCCAGTCCCCATGCCATGGGCAGGGACACCCTACCCTAGATCACGCTGCCCACAGCCTCATCCAGCCTGGCCTTCAACACCTCCAGTCAACCCATTCCAGGACCTCACCACTCTCATGATGAAGAATTGCTTCCTGACATCCAGTCTGAATCTCCCCACCTCCAGCTTTGATCCATTCCCCCTAGTCCTGGCACTACCTGAGAACCTAAAGTCCCTCCCCAGCTTTTCTGTAGGCCCCCTTCAGATACTGGAAGGCCACAATGAGGTCACCTCAGAGCCTCCTTTTCTCCAGACAGAACAGCCCCAAGTCTTTCAGTGTGTCCTCATAGGAGAGGTGCTCCAGCCCTCTGATCATCCTCGTGGCCCTTCTCTGGACATGCTCCAGCATGTCCACATCCCTCTTGTAACAGGGGCTCCAGAACTGGATGCAGTACTCCAGGTGGGGTCTCACCATGGTGGAATAGAGGGGGAGAATCACTTCCCTCGCCCTGCTGCCCACACTGCTCCTGATGCAGCCCAGCCTCTGCTTGGCTTTCTGGGCTGCAAGTGCACACTGCTGCCTCATCTTCAGCTTCTCCTCCACCAGCATCCACAAGTCCCTCTCCTCAGGGCTGCTCTCCAGCCAGTCACTGCCCAGCCTAGATTTGTGCTTCGGATTACCTTGACTGACATGCAGGACCTTGCCATTGTCCTTGTTGAACCTCATGAGATTTGCTTGTGCCCACCTTTCTAGCCTGTCCAGGCCCCTCTGGATGCCATCTCTGCCCTACAGCCTGTCTGCTGCACCACACAGCTTGGTGTCACCTGCAAACTTGCTGAGGGTGCACTCAGTGCCTCTGTCCATGTCACCCACAAAGATGTTGAACAAGACTGGTCCCAGGACTGATCCCTGAGGGACTCCACATGTCACTGGTCTCCACTTAGACATGGAGCCATTGACAGCCACTCTTTGGGTGTGGCCATCAAGCCAGTTCTTTATCCATCTGGTGGTCCACCCATCAAACCCATGTTTCACCAGCCTGGAGACCAGGATTGATCTTTGAGGTCTCTTCCAACCTGGACCATTCTATGATTTTATGATTCTATGTGGTGTGGGACAGTGTCAAAGGCTTTACTCAGGTCCAGGTAAATGACACCAGTTGCTTGCCCCTCATCTATCAATGTTGTGACCTGTTCATAGAAGGCCACCAGGTTTGTCAGGCAGGATCTGCCCTTGGTGAAGCCATGCTGATTGCACCCAATCACCTCTTCACTATTCTCCTGTCTCTGTAGTGCCTCCAGGAGGATCTGCTCCATGATCTTACCAGGCACAGAGGTGAGACTGACTGGCCTGTAGTTCCTCAGCTCTTCCTTCCTAACCTTTTTGAAAATGAGAGTTATGATTCCCCTTTTCCAGTCAGTGGGGACTTCACCAGACTGCCAGGACTTTTGGAATATAATAGAGAGGAGTTTATATATATATATATATATAAAGAGGCAA
>VWZI01023583.1:245543-263172 GCA_013396835.1 Psilopogon haemacephalus
ATATATAAAGAGGCAACTTCGTCTGCCAGTTCTCTCAGTACCCGTGGGTGTATCCTGTCAGGACCCATGGACTTGAACACTTTCAGATTCTTCAGGTGCTCACGAACCTGATCTTCACTTATGATGGGCAACTCTTCCTTCCAGTCCCTGCCATTATCTTCCATGACTCCAGGAGCGTGGCTTGAGGCCTTTGCAGTGAAGACTGAGGTGAAGAACTCATTGAGAATCTCAGCCTTTTTCATGTTACTGGTGACCAATTGGCCTGGTTCCTTTCTGAAGGGGCCCACACCTTCCCTAGTCTTCTTTTTACCATTAATATACCTGTAGAAATTCTTGATGTTCCTTTTGACCTCCCTGGATAGATTCAATTCAAGCTGTGCCTTGGCTTTCCTAATCAGATCTCTGGGTGCTCTGGCAGCTTCCTCATATGTCCCCCATTCTAGTAGAGTCTCTTTTTGTGTGACAGCATGTCCAGGAGCAACTTGATCAGCCAGGCAGGCCTCCTGGTATTCTTCCCTGCTTTCCTCTTTGTTGGTATACATTGCTCCTGGACACAGAGGAGGTGATCCTTGAATACTGTTCAGCTGTCCTGGGCCCCTCTTCCCTTTAGGGCTTCGTCCCTGAAGTGATCAAAGTCTGCATGCCTAAAGTCTAGGGTCATAAGCTTAGAAAATGTCCTCCTGGTTGCCCTGAGGATCTTAAATTCAACTGTTTCATGGTCACTGCAGCTAAGGCTCTCCCTGAGCCTCACATTGGTCACCAGCCCTTCCCTGTTGGTGAGAACAAGGTCCAGCATAGCACCTTTTCTTGTTGGTTCCTCTACCATTTGGAGGAGGAAGTTGTCATCTGTGCAATCCAGAGCATCCTGGACTACTGATGCCTTGCTGTGTTGTCCCTCCAGCAGATGTCAGGGTGGTTGAAATCCCCCATGAGGACCATGGTTTGTGACCTGGAAGCTGTTTCTATTTGCTTGTGATGGGCCTTACCTGTTTGGTTCTGCTGGTCAGGTGGCCTGTAGCAGAACCCTAGAGTAACTTCACCCTCCCTGTCTTCCCTTGACTTTTAACCCATATACCTCAACAACCTCATCATCCTTCCCCAGGTGGAGCTCCACTGATTCTAGCTGGTTACTGATATAAAGGGCAACACCTCCTCCTCCCCTGCCTATCCTTCCTAAAGAGCTTGTACCCATCTATCCCTACATTCCACTCATGGGAATCATCCCACCCAGTTTCAGTAATAGCCACTATCTCATGGCATCCCAGCAGCACAGTGGCCTTTAGTTCATCCTGTTTGTTGCCCAAGCTCTGTGCATTTGCATAGAGGCACTTCAGCTGGGCTGGCTCTGTTCTCCTCTTGTGCCAATCCCCCTTGATTTCCTCATATTGTCCTGGTACATCATCCCTGGCTTGCCTCAAGGCAGCAAGAGTTGAGGGCCCTCATTAGCTCTCCATCTCTCTGCCTCTGGTGAGCTGCCCTACTGTCTGTCACCAGCCAGCAGGAGACTGTTAACCCCTTCTCCCTTCAAATCTAGTTTAAAGCCCATATCTATGAGACCTGCCAATTCCTGCCCCAGAATCCTTTTCCCCTTCTGGGACCAGTGCCTCCCATTAGTTATTTGTGCCTCTGGTGCCTTACAAACCAAGCCATGTTTGTAGAATCCAAACACCTGTTGATGACATCAGCCCCAGAGCCATAAATTGATCTGTTGGCTCTTCCTAAATGTTCTGTCATTCATTGTCGATGTTAGAGGGATAGAGAACACAACCTGAGCTCCTGATCCCTTTAGCACTTGCCCTAAGGTCCTAAAGCCTCTTTTAACTGATTGTGAGCCTCTCATTCCTGCATCCTCGCTACTCACTTGAAAGACCAGAAGTGGGTAGTAGTCTGAAGGA
This sequence comes from Psilopogon haemacephalus, assembly GCA_013396835.1. NCBI lineage: Eukaryota > Metazoa > Chordata > Aves > Piciformes > Megalaimidae > Psilopogon > Psilopogon haemacephalus. The sequence goes on from VWZI01023583.1 coordinate 247,439, forward strand.
CTCACAATGTTGGGAATTTTATCTACAATGTCCCTTACCTGGACACCAGGGAGGCAGCAGACCTCTCCATGAAGTGGATTTGATCCGCATATTGGGCCCTCTGCTGCCTTCAGTACAGTCTCCTATGACAATGACCCTTAGAGGCTTCTTTTCCAAACGGGTTTTAATGGTTGGCCTGAGGCAACCTGTCTTTGGTGCAGTTTCTAGGATTTTTGTGTTCTCATCCTTACTGATGATGTTCTTCCTGCAGAGCCTCATACCTACTCTGCAATTCTACTGCTGGCAGTGTGCTTCTTACAGTAGCAGGCTTGCCTCATTTACTTTTGTTTGTCAGGTGGAGATCTGTTCCCATTCTCCCTGCTCCTGTGGGTTACTGCATGGAGGCTGAGAGACTTGCTGCTGGGAGGAAATCGGGCCCCTTGCTCCAGTAGGAGTTAGCCCTAGTTCAGGTTCTGTAGAAAGCAGGTTACCAAAAAAGTCAATTTCCCTTTCGCAGTCTCTTATAGTTCTTAGTCTCTCTACCTCTTCTTTTAGTTCGGCTACCATGTTCATCAGGTCACTGATCTGCTCACACCTAACACAGGTGTTGTTCCTGCTGTCCTTCATATCCAGTGCCAGGCTCCAGCACTCACTGCAGCCAGCTGCCTGAATGTCTGCGTGCTTGTGTATGGTCTCTGTTTGAGTGCCCACTGTTTTTCTACTAGCCTTTGTCTGAACCTGCTTCATTTCATCCTTTGTCTGAGCTCCCATCTCCAGCTTAGCTGGCAGCAGGAGTTTGTCCTTCCTCTGCTCGGTGGAGACCATAATGCTTACCTGTTATGGTGATGTTGTATATAGGTTATGAGTAGGTTATTTTGGGGGGGGTTGTGGTTTTTTGGGGTTTTATTTGGGGGGGAGGGGTTTGTTTGTTTGTTTCTCCTCCCCAACCTTCACAGGCTACTGGCAGGTTCAGTGCACAGGCTCTCCCACTGCTGATCACGCGGGAATGAATGATCTGGCCCTAATGGGCCATTTAAATTCCGCGTGGTCCCCTGGCAACACCCCCCAGCTATGTCACTTTCCGAGCAGGCGGACAGCCCTCACCGGTCCTGCCCTTTCCCTGAGGTTCCTCTACCCACAGAAAGCCCCCAAGGATGCCCAAGCAAACCAAATCGAAAGCGCAGCTCAGCTGGCCCTTACCGAGGCTCTCCCACTGCTGATGACGTGGGATCAGCCTTAGTACATCTCAGCAAACCTATGCAAGAAGTAGACATCATCATTGTTTCATTTTCATAGCTTATAATCTAATTTTTCACATTAAAATATTCCCATTAGCGTCAAACCAGCACAAACTGATAGGCAAGTCTAGAGGAAGGCTGTGAAGATGATCAGAGGGCTAGAGGACTTTTCCTGTGAAGACAGCATGAGACAGTTGAAGTTGTTCAGCCTGGGAATAGAAGGCTCTGGAGAAAACATATAGCAGCCTTCCAGGAATTGAAGGGGACCAACACGATAGCTGGAGAGGGACTTTTGACAAAGGCATATAGTGACAGGGTTAGAGGGATGGCTTCAAGCTGGAAGAAGATAGATTTAGCTTAGTTATTAGGAAGAAAATAATCCCCATGAGGGTAGTGAGGAACTGGAACAGGCTGCTCAGAAAAGTTATGGAGGCTCCAAGCCTGGAAGTGTTCAAAGCCAGGTTAGATGGGGCCTTGATCAACTTGGTCTAGTAGGAGATGCCCATGCACATGCAGAAGGGTTTGAATTAGATGATCTTTAAGGCCCCTTCCAAACCAGACCAGTCTATGATCCTACAGAATAATACCCAGCCCAAAGCTCAGCTTTTCTTTCCACCCTCAGAAGTAAATTATTTCCAAACTTTTAAAGGTCTCAGATGAATGTGTTAGCTGAAAGTGGTTTGGAGGTTTTTTCTGCACTCTTTTACAACATGTGGAAGGTTGAAGAGAGATTTCTCTTCAAATACCTGCAGATTTCAGTTCTGATAAATGAGCTCAGAGGTCATTTTGCAGTCTCCTCTCTGATTATATTAATCATAGACAGATATCCTGCTGACACACACACAAATGTAAAGGAATGACAACAATTTGAAACAAAATTAGGTTGCTTTTTACTAGTTAGATGTTAGTAGCAGTGTTAATGCAGCTCCTATTTTAAAACAGATCCAGTTTTAAAACAATTGTATAGTCTATTTTCTAAGTGCTTTCTATTTCCCTCGTTACTGTGAAAACCTGAATGTATATAGAAATTCTTTTACTCAAAGTTTTAAAAGCTGAACAAGGTAGAGAAAAAGCAACTATTTCCTCCTACATATCATCTAACAATATGAGCCGTCAGTGTGCTCTTGCAGCCCAGAAAACCAACCAGATCCTGGACTGCATCAAGAGCAGTGTGGCCAGCAGAGTGAGGGAAGTGATGCTCCCCCTCTACTCTGCACTGGTGAGGCCCTACCTGGATTATTGCATCCAGTTCTGGAGCCCCTATTACAAAAGGGTTATGGATGTGCTGGAAGGTGTCCAGAGAAGGGCCACAAGAATGATCAGAGGGCTGGAGCTGCTATGCTGTGAGGAGAGACTGAGGGAGTTTGGGCTATTCAATCTGGAGAGGAGAAGGCTCCATGGTGCCCTTATTGTGGACTTTTTAGGATGTCAGATAGTGATGAAACTAGGTGGAATAGAACAAAGCTACAAATGGGTAGATTAAGGCCGGATGTTAGGAAGAAGTTCTTCACCATTAGGATAGTAAAACTCTGTAATGGGTTGCCCAGGGAGGTGGTGGAAGCTCCATCCCTGGAGGTGTTCAAGGCCATGCTGGATGAGGCTCTAGACAGCCTGATCCAGTGTGAGGTGTCCCTGCCTATGGCAGGGGTGTTGAAACTAGATGATCCTTGTGGGCCTTCCAACTCTGATTGATTCTATGATTCTGACAACTGTTTTTGAAATTATGTGGATAGATTAGTGGGTGTTTGGGTATTTTTGAAAATTAATATTTAGACAGCAGCATGACTTGGATATTTTCACAAACTTTGAAACACTGCTCTCATGCGTAAGAACAGCCCCATTCGAGACCTGAAAATATGCCTCAGTACAACCTGTCTGAATAATACTTTGAGGTTAATTTTGTATTTCCAGCAGCAGCAAGGCAAAGGATGAAAATGATCAGGAGCTTGGAGCAGCTCTACCATGAGTACAAGCTGAGAGATCTGGGGGTGGTCAGCCTGGAGAAGGCTCCAGGGAGACCTAATAGCAAGCCTGCCAGTACCTGAAGAGAGACTGCAGGGACAGGACAAGGGCAATAGCTTCAAACTAGGGCAGAGCAGATTGAAATTGGCTATTAGGAACAGGTTCTGCACCATGGGGGTAGTGGAACACTGGACCAGGTTGCCCAGGAAGGTGTTTAGGGCCCCATGCCTGCAACTGTTCAAGGTGAGGCCAGACAGAGCTCTGGGCAACCTGATCTAGTTGAGTCAGTTGCTGCTGAGTGCAGAGTGGGTTGGACTGGATGACCATGGGAGGTCCTTTCCAACCCAGATCATTCTGCGATTCCAGAATCATACTCCAAAGACTTCTTACTAATTATTTTTTGTTTAATACTTATGTATGAGATTGACACAGTAGCAGTTACATCCATAGCTAAGGTATTTTTATTGCAATCTAACAAATCTAAGAGCATATCAGTGATTACTTTTTCTTAGTACTCTCAGTGTGTCAAGACTTCTGATCCTAATGGGACAATGGTGGAACACTGTGGTGTTTCAACAGGAACTATTAGTCTCTGTGCTGTGTTACTGTAATTGCAGTCTAATGGTTTACACTTCCATAATAGCTCTAAATATTTTACTATGCTGAGTACAGTGTTCCAAAAAGAAGTGATTTAAATTGTTCCAGGCTTTAAGATTGTGCATTGAAAGATGAAACAAATCTGTTCCTTTTCCTTTCAACTGAGGGTAACAAAGCTATCAAAATTAGTTTCTTGTTTGTCATCTTAATAAATTGGGCAAAATGTAATATTAAAAGCAGAGATTAAAAATTACAGCACAAAAGAAACCTAATAAAATATGAAAAACAGTTTGTGATGTTTTGATGTTCTGATTTAGCAGGCTGGAGTGATTAAAATTGTCAGATTATCAAAGGAAACAGAATCAATCTAATCAGAATCTAATTTATTTTTTAATCATTTCAGAATTTCTTATTTACTTTAATAAAACTTTAAATACTAATCCCATGCCATGCAAGTGTAGTGTATCAGGAAAAGAATCATCTAAGTGGCTCTGCATTTGTGATAAACACCAGCAAAGCTGCTTGAGATACTAGCAAGGCAGAACAGCACATCTCTCCCAAGAAGGCACTGCCCAGCATGCCCAGGCTTTCTGACAGCCGTGAACAGGGAGGTTCCACACCAGTAACCTGAAGAGGACCTAAGGGTGTGGATCCTTTATATATTCAAAACATTCTTACGATAAACAGCCTGGCAAGCTAAATCAAACCGACATGAGGAACCACTAAAAGGGCAGCAAGGCTGGAGAAAGGCCCGGAGCACCTGGGTCACAAGGAGGGGCTGAGGGAGCTGGGGGTGTTCAGGCTGGAGAAGAGGAGGCTGAGGGCAGACCTCATTGCTCTCTACAGTCCCTGAAGGGGAGGTTGGAGCAAGGAGGGGGCAGCCTCTGCTCCTTGGTGGCAAGAGACAGAAGCAGAGGAAATGGTTCCAAGCTGTCTCAGGGAAGGTTGAGGCTGGATGCAAGGAAATATTTCTCCCCAGAGAGGGTTCTCAGCCATTGGAATGGTCTGCCCAGGGCAGTGTTGCAGTCACCATCCCCGGATGTGTTTAAGCAGCCTGTGGAGCTGGCTCTTAGGGACATGGCTTAGTGTTGCCCCTGCAGTGCTTGGTAGAAGTTTGGACTGGATGAGCTTGGAGGGCTTTTCTAACCAGAAGTTTTAGGTGATTGATTTTGTGACTGGTAATCCCAGTAGAGAATCACTAAATCTTGGACTTTACCATCCCTACAGCCACAAGTGCACCCCCATAACACATGGGGACGTTGCAAAAAACTTCTGTAGCTCCAGAATGGCCCCTAAAGCTAATGCTAGGAGTACTCAAAGATCTTGTCTACAGAGCTCCTGACTTTCAAAAATCCGTTTGGTCTAAAGCTAACAGATTTCAATTTTATTCACCACTTTGGAACAGTGATCCTATTTTTCTAATTTCTAGCTGAACTATTAATTTACAGAGTTCTTCTGAACTGGGACTAGAACACCAGAGATTTTTCCAAAATTTTGTTTACTACTAGCAATTTCTATAGTAGAAAAGTCTACAACATTGATCTGCTTAAAGAAAACCAAAATACAGGAGGACAAAAAATTGTTCACACCATGTTCAGAACATTTTGTATAGTTCATAACTCATTTGATCATAGAATCACAGAATAGTCTGAGTTAGAAGGGACCTCCTATGGTCATCCAGTCCAACCCCCTCTGCACTCAGCAGGATCATCCTCAACTAGATCAGATTGTACAGAGCCTTGTCCAGTCTCACCTTGAAAAGTTCCAGGCATGGGGCCTCGAACACCTCCCTGGGCAACCTTTTCCAGTGCTCCATCACCCTCATGGTGCAGAACCTGTTCCTCACATCCGATCTAAATCTGCTTTGCTCTCATCCTGTCCCTGCTCTTATAACCCCCTTCAGGTGCTGGCAGGCTGCTATTAGGTCTCCCTGGAGCCTTCTCCAGACTGAACACCCCCAGCTCCCTCAGTCTGTTTTCATAGCAGAGCTGCTGCAATGCCTTGATCATCTTTGCCTCTCTATCAGGTCCATATCCTTCCCATACTGAAGGCTCCAGAGCTGGATGCAGTACTGCAGGTAAAGCCTCAGCAGCGCAGAGCAGAGGAGCAGGATCCCCTCTCTCCATCTCTGGCCACACTGCTTTAGATGCAGCCCAGGCTGCCATTGGCTTCTGTGCTGCAAGCTCACATTGCCTGCTCATGTCCAGCTTCTCATCCACCAGCATACCCAAGTCTTTTCGCATAGGGCTGCTTTCTATCCCCTGATGTAGAGACTACATCAAGATCACTTCTTGACAAGATCTAAGGCCACCTCTTACCTGGAGAATACATTTATTCTTTCAAAACAGAATAAAACAAGAAGTTTACTAAAGGAAAAAAGTTACTTAAACCAAATTTGTCCCATAAAATACCTTTTTCCTTTTTCCCAAAGAACATAAAAATGCCCATATTTGGATTAGGAAATAATTTTTAAAAGCTGAAATGCAAAACTGCAAGGTAGAAAACCTGTTTCCTTAATATCTCTGAACACTTATTCTTACTGATGCAGTACACAGACCTAACCTATTACTCTTAGATAATTACGCAGCATTCCCATTTCATGGAGAAGTTTAATTTTAATTTACCATTTAATTGTCCTTACTGAAGGTAAGCCTGTCACCTGTGTCACTTTGTGACTCATAATTGTAATCCTCATTTAATTATTTGATGCAAGGGAGTACTTTAATTATGGATGCAAATATGTGTCTAAAGTAACTTATACTTGAGGGTAGTGAGAATTGATACAGTAGAGTGCTCACTGGAATCTCCACTACCCGTAAGTCTCTATGCAGGTGTCTCAGCTGCAAAGGCCACTTTAGGACTGCATAACAGTTATTCACCCCCTCCAGAGTGGGACTGCATCTGGGGTTTGTGAAAATGAGCAGGATCACTAGCACATAGCCAGCTTGGGTCAACATTAACAAGAATGGCAAGGCTGCCATATGATATATAAATGAAAAGACAAAACTTATCACTTTAATGTTTGGCCCTGCCAATAGTCCTTGGACACTGGAGCAGACATAGAATCATAGAATCAAACAGATTGGAAGAGACTCCAAGATCATCCACTCCAACCTATCACACAGCCCCATCCAATCAACTAGACCATGGCACTACGTGCCCCATCCAGTCTTTTCTCAAACATCTCCAGGGACGGCAACTCCACCACCTCCCTGGGCAGCCCATTCCAATGGCAAATCACTCCCTCTGTGAAGAACTTCCTCCTAATATCCAGCCTATACCTCCCCTTGAGACTGTTTCCTTTGTTCTGTTGCTGGTTGTCTGGGAGAAGAGACCAACACCCACCTGGCTACAATCTCCTTTCAGGTAGTTATAGACAGCAATGAAGTCACCCCTCAGCCTCGTCTTCTCCAGACTAAACACCCTCAGCTCCCTCAGCCTCTCCTCACAGGGCTGTGCTCCAGGGCCCTCACCAGCTTCGTGCCCTTCTCCAGACATGTTCCAGTACCTCCACATCTCTCTTGATTTGAAGGGACCAGAACTGAACATAGCACTCAAGGTGTGGAGGTGTGGCCTGACCAGTGCTGAGTACAGGGGAAGAATAACGTCTCTTGTCCTGCTAAGCACAATATTCCTGATCCAGGCCGGGATGCCATTGGCTCTCCTGGCCACCTGGGCACACTGCTGGCTCATGTTGAGCCTACTATCTACCAGGTCCCTCTCTGCCTGGCTGCTTTCCAGCCACTCTGTCCCCAGCCTGTAGCACTGCTTGGGGGCGAGGCCAACACGTGCTCTGTCTCTGCAGTAATCACTAACAGAGGTGGAAAGAGCAGGAGAGAGGTGCAGAGCACAAGCCTTCCTCTGATTTATTTCACACAATCACAGAAAGTTAGGGGCTGGAAGGGATCTCAAAAAAACATCCAGTCCAGCCCCCCCAACCAAAGCAGGATCATATATACCAGATCATTCAGGAATACATCCAGGTGGGTCATGAATATCTCCAGAGAGGGAGACACCACACATTTGTCCAGATTAAAGCAACCAATGATTTATGGGTTTCCTAAGATCAGGATTGCGTGTCAGCTGCCATCTTTAATAGACATCAGTCACCCAATCTTCTACAAATTTATCTAATATCTATTTATGGTTTTAGAATTCCAAGTATCACCTGGCAGCGAGCGCCACTGTTTATTGTGTTAAAAATAGCATTGAGATTATTGCTTTGTGTTTGCTTTAATTCTGCCAAATCTGTGCAGTCGCCTGCTAGCACTGGCTTGTTTTTCCACTAATTTTAATCTCCAAAGCAGGCATTTCATCACAGAATCACTGAGGCTGCAAAAGACATCTGAGACCATCCAGTCCAGCCTATGACCTAACACTGTCATATCAGCTAAACCATGCCACCAAGTGCCACATCCAAGCTTTCCTTAAACATCTCCAAGGATGGTGACTCCAGCACCTCCCTTGGCAGTCCATTCCAGTGTTGAATTCCCCTTTCCATCAGGAAGTGCTTCCTAACATCCAAACTAACCCTCCTCTGGCATAGCTTCAGGCTATGTCCTCTCATCCTGTTGCCTGAGCAGAGCTCGACCCCCACCTTATTACAACTTCCCTCCAGGTAGTTGTAGATTGTGATAAGGTCCCCTCTAAGTCTCCTTTTCTCCAGGCTACATACCCCTATCTCCCTCAGCCTCTTCTCATTCAACTTTCCCTCCAGCCCCCTCACCTGTCTCATTACTCTGCTCTAGACCCACTCCAACACCTCAATATCATTCTTGAACTGATGAGCAGCACAACAGAACTTCCATGCACCATACAAAATATTTTTCATCATCTGGAGTCCTGACCAGCAACTTTAAGAAGCAGGAAATATTTTCATTTTTAACACACTAGGCATGATAGCATCAATTTCTATACAGAAGAGAAGAGTCCTTTCCCCAGACTAGTTGGTGGGTGAATTGATAGGTGAGTAGGGCTCTCTGCCTTGGGCAGATGTGACCAAGGGGCTGCCCGGCTTCTTGTTCAAAATTCAAAAAAAATCTGCAAAATCTAGGAGCACAGTTCCTGAAGAAATCCTTTTTATCACCATTGAAATATGTCTGGTGTTTGCTGTCTCACTCATTTACTGCTCAATACTGCTGACCCTCACCTTGCTTAACATCCAGAGAAGGCAGCAGCCTCTCAGGCAGTCAGGGATGTTTCAAATTCAAATTCTTACCCAAGACCTCTTGGAATAGCTGCTTCTGCAAACTCTCTCCTCTATAGGAGGAGACACCCCATTGCTGCCCCTCTCTCAGCAGACGAGTTCCAGTGGGATTGCTGAGGGACACAGCTCTCCAGCACATTTCACAGTGCAGAAAGGGGATGTCAGCCACAAGGGAACCACAGGCTCTCTGCTGCCAAGGTAAGCATCTCTCACAACTTGTCACGTCACTATTAATGACTTCTGCCCTCTCCATCATAAAGTGACACAGACACTTACACAGCAAACTGCATCACAAAGGCCCCAAAGTGTTTACCAGGATCACCATATCCACCACTAAAATACAAGCACTTGGCAGTCAGTAAACATTTCAGGTGAGAATAATGTCACAAGAGAGTTTTCAGAAGGAAAACTGAAAAGTAACAAATCCAGTTTGTCCAAAACTAATTTAGAATGAGTACTGTGGATAGAATCTCACTGAGTCCTGCATTCTCATTTCCACTTCCTGTAGCATTTTTCCTCCTAGCTCTGTGCAAGAAGACTAACTCCAGATTAACTAACACTATCACTCCTGTAGGGTCTGTATTTCAAAAGATTTAACAAGATAATGAGCCCTCAGTTCTGTGCTGTAGGCCATCACAAAATGCAGCTTTAAAGAGCTTTATTAACCCATTTAAAAGAGAAAATAGTGATTCATGGGATATGCATTACAAATCTTGAAAGCTCTTAGCCTTAATTTTCAACACCTACCTTAGGACTAATGTAAAATCTCTCAGTGCTATACTTTTCCTGATAAGACTGTCTTTGACATCCCATACTTTGAAATAAGTGAGAGTGATATCAATCTGAAAACAGACAAACACCTCACACTCACATCTTCTTTAGATATATGTATTTAATTAGTCTAGGCACACACCAAACTGTACCTTATAAACTTAACTGTTTATACGGACAACTCAAAAGTCTTAAGTCCAGAATGTCTACAGAGCAAGTGTGGTCTTTCAGGCTCCTAGAAATTAATCACAGTTTACAATGTGGCACATACATGTTGACATAACCTTCTCACAAATGAGGTATCTTTAAGATGCTGAGGGCTCCAGAAACCTTGTACTTGCATCCCAGAAGGCCAGGTGCATCCAAAGCAGGATGGCCAGAGATTGAGAGAGGAGATTACAGGATCACAGGATGTCAGGGGTTGGAAGGCACTCAAAGAGATGATCAAGTCCAACCCCCGTGCCAGAGCAGGGGACCATAATCTACCTCAGGTCACACAGGAACTCATCCAGACAGGCAGTGAAAGTCTCCAGAGAAGGAGACTCCATAGCCTTTCTGGGGAGTCTGTGCCAGTGCTCTGGGAGCCTTAGAGTCAAAAAGTTCCCCTTGTGTTGAGGTGCTGCAGCTTACACCCATTGCTCCCTGTGTTATCACAGGGAGCAAGTGAGCAGAGCCTGTCCCCCCCCACCAACACCCAGCCCTCAGATATTTATAAAATTTATTAGATCTCCTTTCAGTCTTCTCTTTTCCAGACTAAAAAGCCCCAGGTGACTCAGCCTCTCCTCATCAGACAGTGCTCCAGTTCTCTAAACATACTTGTAGCCCTCTGCTGGAGCCTCTCCAGCAGATCCCTGTCCCTCTTAAACTGGGGAGCTCAAAACTGAACGTGGTACTGAGGATGGGGTCTCACCAGGGCAGAGTAGAGGGGAAGGAGAACCTCCCTTGATCTGCTGGATACACTCTTCTTATACACCCCAGGATCCCATTTGCCTTCTTGGCCACGAGGGCATATTGCTGTCCCATGGGTAACTTGTTATCCACCAGCACTCCCAGGTCACTCCCGACAGGGCTGCTCTCCAGCAAATCAGCTCCCAGCCTCTACTGGTGCAGTTTATTATTCCTCCCCAGATGCAGGACTCTGCACTTGTCCTTATTGAATCTCATTGGGGTCCTCTGTGCCCAGCTCTCCAGTCTGTCCAGGTCTCGCTGGGTGGCTGCACAGCCTTCAGCTGGATCAGCCAAGCCTCCCAGTTTGGTGTCATCAGCAAACTTGCTGAGCAGAGTCTGTCTGTCTGTCCCCTCATCAATGTCATTGATGAAGATGTTGAACAGGACTGGGTCCTGATCCCTGGGGGACTCCACTGGTTACAGCTTTCCAGCTGGACCTAGCACCATTGATCACTACTCTCTGAACTCTATCTTGTAACCAGTTCCTAATCCACCTCATTCTCTGGTATTCCATTCCACACTTCCTGAGCTTGCTCACTACAATGTCATGGAAGATGGTGTCAAAGGCCTTTCTAAGGTCAAGGTAGCAACATCACTGTTCTCCCTGAATCTAACCATTCAGTCATGTTATCATTAAATGCTATCAGGTTAGTCAAGCATGACTTCCCCTTGGTAAATCCATGCTGACTATTCCTGAAAACTTTCTTCTCGTCCAAGTAGGAGCCCTCCAGAAGGAGCTATTCCATAATTTCTCCAGGGATGTAGGTGAGACTGGTCGATAGTTCCATGGAACCTCTTTCTTGCACTTTCTGAAGACTGGAGTGACATTGGCTGTCCTCCAGTCCTCAGACACCTCTCCTGTCTGCCACAATTTGACAAAAAGTATGGAGAGTGGCAGAGCGATCACATCAGCCAGTTGTCTCAGCAACCTTGGGTGCATCAGGGCCCATAGACTTGTGAAGGTTCAGTTTGTGTAATTGATCCCTAAGATTATGCCACTTTGCTTTGCTCTGGTGAGACCTCACCTGCAGCACTGCATCCAGCTCTCAACACAGGAAGGACATGGAGCTGATAGAGCAGGTCCAGAGGAAGACACAAAAATGATCAGGGGATTGGAGCAGCTCTGCTATAACAACAGACTGAGGGAGCTGGGGGGTGTTCAGCCTGGAGAAGAGAAGGCTCCAGGGAGACCTAAGAGAGACCTGCCAGGACCTGAAGGGTCTACAAGAAAGCTGCAGAGAGACTACTTACAAAGGCCTGCAGGGACAGAATGAAGGCAATGGCTCCAAACTAGAGCAGAGCATATTTAGATTGGATGTGAGGAACAGGTTCTGCACCGTGAGGGTGGTAGAACACTGGAACAGGTTGCTCGGGGAGGTGGTTCTGCACTTTGGCCTCAACAACCTCATGCAGCACTATAGGCCGGAGACAGAGTGGCTGGAGAGCAGCCAGGCAGAAAGGGACGTGAGGGTGCTGTCTGACAGCTGAACATGAGCCAGCAGTGTGCCCAGGTGGCCAAGAAGGCCAATGGCATCCTGGCCTCTATCAGCAATAGTGTGGCCAGCAGGAGCAGGGCAGTCCTTCTGCCCCTGTACTCAGCACTGGTTAGGCCACACCTTGAGTACTGTGTCTGGTTCTTGACTCCTCAATTTAAGAAAGGTGTTGAGGTGCTGGAACGTGTCTGGAGAAGGGCACAAAGGCTGGTGAGGGGGCTGGAGCACAGCCCTGTGAGGAGAGGCTGAGGGAGCTGGGGGTGTTCATCCTGGAAAAGAGGAGGCTCAGGGGGGACCTCGTTGCTGTCTACAAGTACCTGAAGTACCTGCTCACTTGGTCTCTTCTCCGAGGCACCCAGTGACAGAACAAGAGGACATAGCCTCAAGCTGTACCAGGGCAGGTTCAGGCTGGATGTTAGGAAAAAGTTCTTGACAGCAAGAGTGATTGGCACTGGAATGGGCTGCCCAGGGAGTGGTGGAGTCCCCATCACTGGAGGTGCCATGGTTTAGTTAATTAGAATGTGTTGGGCGATAGGTTGGACTTGATGATCTCAGGTGTCTTTTCCAACCTGGTTAATTCTGTGGCTGAGGCTCCATGTCTGGAGATATTCAAGGTGAGGCTGGACAGGGTTCTGGGCAACCTGATAAAATTGAGGACGTCCCTGCTTACTGCAGGAGGGGTTTACTAGATGACCTTTGGACGTCTCAGTACTGGACTCTATGCCATATCCTTCCCACAGCAGTGTGGCTTCCAGTTCCTGTTTATTGCCCATGCTGTGTTCATCCATGCAGAGGCTTTGACCCTGGCACCTTTTCAGGGAATCCCATCAGCCCATCACAGGTCACAGGATCGCAGGATGTCAGGGGTTGGAAGGTACCCAAAGAGATCATTGAGTCCAACCGCCCTGCCAGAGCAGGACCATACAATCTAGCTCAGGTCACAGAGGAATGCATTCAGACAGGCCTCGAAAGTGTCTAGAGTAGGAGATTCCACAAACTCTCTGAGGAGCCCATACCAGTGCTCTGTGACCCTTCATTCTCTTAAAATGTTTCCCTGATCTTTCCCAGTTGGCTGCTACTATCTGAGGAATCTGTGGCTCATCTCTGTGAGACTTCAACTGTGCTGCATTGTCCGCTGCACACTTCAGGTCCACAGGCTGAAGTCTCTTACTATCTCCCCATCCCACCAGTCTCGGTGTGTCACCCCATGTCTACTGCGCTGTTTTAAAGGCATCCTGCCCTCCAAGATTCTTTTTACACTGAGACAGGAATGACATACAGTATTGCTCAAGGAAGCTGACGGGTCTCATACAAAATTACATGGGATAACTACTTTTAAGATCTTACAGGAATCCTGTCTTGGGTTTGTGCAAAAGTAGGATGGCACAGGCAGTAGCATAGGACTGTTCAACCCAACAGCCAAACAAGCCAGCAAGAGTTGAATCTGGATTCTTTATTTTGGGAGTGGGGTTAGAAATGTAGTGCCAGGCAATGCAGGAAGAAAACAGTCGAATTCCCTGCTGCTCTGACGTAAGCATTGATGCTTACTAAACTGCAGGCTTAAAATGTTCTCTTAGGAACAATAAAGACATAAAAGCTCTAATCATACTCCTAAGCTTGAGAACTCTGCCGCAATGGGGGATATACACTCTCAGGCTGCACTTCTCATCCTTTTTCATTGTAGTGGTGGTTTGGTTTTCATGTTCCTCCTTCCTGCCCTCTCAGAAACTGGCAGCTCAAGCAGACAATGCAAACATGGAAATTCCTGAGAGTAAGAATTCTGCCCAAGACACTGCCTGTGTCAAACAGTCCATGCCACTGAAGACTGGGCATTTGCTGGTGGCTTTCATCAAGCTGATCCTGAAATGTGGCAGACAAAAATCTACAGCTAAGACTCAGTATTGATACAAACACAAGGTATGTGGAGGAGGTTTATGTGTCCCCAGGTTGCATGGATGCAAGGCTGTTCTGGGAACAGAGGTGGAAAAAGAAAATTACCTTGAAAGCGTATGAGGCATTGTCATGACCAAATTCATAGTCACACCTACATTAACATGAAGACAAAAAATACTGCTACAATTACAAAGAGATTCTTCCTTTCTCCTGTCAAATTCCTTCAAACACTTCATGTATATAAATTTTGAATGGCCACTTATGAAAATAAAGATCCTTAAGCACAGCAATCATGCCTTTCTGTTCCTCAGAGCTGCTTATCCAAAGAAGGGCAGTGAAGGTGGTGAAGGGTCTAAAGCACAAGGTCTGCAATGAGCACCTGAGGGAACTGGAATTGTTTCGCTTGGAGAAAAAGAGGGGCTGAGGGAAGATCTTCTCACTCTCTACAACTACCTGGAAGGAGGTTGTAGAGAGGTGCATGTCCATCTCTTTTCCAAAATAACAAATGATAGGATGCGAGTGTGCTGGTTTGAGGCTAAATAGAAAATTTTTATGAGCAATTAAATTATAGGCTGAGAAAGGAAAACAACATTGTGTCTACTCCACTCATAGGTTGGCCAAAATATCTAAGAGTAAAAGTCAAAACATGGATAAGAGTGTGTGAACTGTTGGAGCCACTCTGGCTGCGTCTCTCTCTCCCTGCCTTGTAGGTGGATCTGTGTAACTCTACTAACCAGTTTCCTACTTTTTAACTCCCCTGGCCAATCTTCCTCATATAACTGGCACGTAAGATATATAGTGGGATAAGATTGGGTAGTGGGGGGGAATGTGGCAGGGTGGTTGGGAACTCCTTGGGGATTCTGATCTCTCGGAGGAGTATGGTGTTTCTCTATTACCTTTTCACTGTATATATCTGTAAATATTTGTAATATATTGTAAATACCTGCCTGTATATTGTGCGAAGCTGTAATATAAAGCCTCATTCCTTAACTTCCAGCTGACTGAGTTCTAGTCTGGATTATTTCAAAGAATGTGACGGAGCAGGTAACTGCTATGAGGACAGGCTACAAGAGTTGGGGCTCTTCATACTGAAGAAGAGAAGGCTTCAAGGAGACATTGGAGTGGCCTTCCGGTATTAAAAGGAGCCCTGCAGGAGGGCTGGGGGGGAACTATTTACAAGGTTTTCTAATGGACAAGGAATCAGTCAGGGTTGGAAGGGACCACAAGGATCACCCAGTTCCAACCTCCATTCCATGGGCAGGGACACAGCCTCATCCAACCTGGCCTTAAACACCTCCAGGGATGTGGCCCTAACCACCTCCCTATGCAACCCATTCCAGGTTCTCACCACTCTCATGGTGAAGAACTTCCTACTCACATCCAGTCTGAATCTCCCCACCTCCAGCTTTGATCCATTTCCCCTAGTCCTGTCACTACCTGAGAACCTAAAAAGTCCCTCCCCAGCTTTTCTGTAGGCCCCCTTCAGATACTGGAAGGCCACAATGAGGTCACCTCAGAGCCTCTTTTTCTCCAGACAGAACAGCCCCAACTCTTTCAGTGTGTCCTCATAGGAGAGGTGCTGCAGCCCTCTGATCATCCTTGTGGCCCTTCTCTGGACACACTCCAGCATCTCCACATCCCTATTGT
>VWZI01023583.1:263384-274910 GCA_013396835.1 Psilopogon haemacephalus
CCCTCTGGATGCCATCCCGCCCTACAGCCTGTCTGCTGCACCACACAGCTTGGTGTCATCAGCAAACTTGCTGAGGGTGCACTCAATGCCTTTGTCCATGTCACCCACAAAGATGTTGCACAAGACTGGTCCCAGGATTGATCCCTGATGGATTCTGCCTGTCACTTGTCTCCACTTGGACATGGAGCCATTGACAGCTACTCTTTGGGTGTGGCCATCAAGCCACTTCTTTATCCAGCTGGTGGTCCACCCATCAAACCCATGTTTCACCAGTTTGGAGACCAGGATGTGGTGCGGGACAGCGTCAAAGGCTTTACTCAGGTCCAGGTAAATTACATCAGTTGCTCGCCCCTCATCTCTCAATGTTGTGATGTGTTCATAGAAGGCCACCAGGTTTGTCAGGCAGGATCTGCCCCTGGTGAAGCCATGCTGATTGTACCCAATCACCTCTTCACTATTCTCCTGTCTCAGTAGTGTCTCCGCACAGCAATGGGTTTAAACTCTCAGAGGGGAGATTTAGACTAGATGCTAGGAAGAAGTTATTTACAGTGAGGGTGGTGAAAGACTGGCACAGGTTGCCCAGGGAGGTTGTGGCTGCTCCCTCCCTGGAGGTGTTCAAGGCCAGGTAGGATGAGGCCTTAAGTGACCTGTCCTAGTGAGAGGTGTCCCTGCCTACAGCAGGGGGTTGGAACTAGATGATCTTTGAGGTCCATTCCAACGTAAACCATTCTATGATTTCATTGGGAGATGTTTACATCGGGAAAAATTTCTCCAGCAAAAGGGTTGTTAAGCATTGGAATAGGCTGCCGAGGGAACAGCTTGAGTAACCATCCCTGGAGGTATTTAGCAGAGTGTGGATGTGGTGCTTAGTAACATGATTTAATGGTTGACTTGGCAGTGCTGGATTAATGGTTGGATTCATTGATCTTAAAGGGTTTTTTTCCAACCTAAACAGTTCTGTAATTCAACTCAGGTCAAGCTAACTTCCCAAACCATTGCAAAGCAATAGAAAAGCTTTTCACATCCAAATGTTAGCTAAGAAGGTGCTCAGCCCTGAAAACGTTTTCAGACAATTATTTCAGAGGCTTAGCACAGTTTAATCTGAAGTTTTAAGCTCTGATTGTGCAATTAAACATGGTACACTCCTGCAGCTGCCATTTATCATGCTGATACCGTGTCGAGTCATCTGGCCAACAGAACTGTCTGGTAGCTAGGAGTGAAGCAGGATAATGTTCTATTGGATAGCAGGGTCTGTCTGCACGTTTACACTGCCAAAAATACCTTTGGGACTTGTTCTGATACTTTGTAATTATGCACATGCATCGTGATTTATGGGGCATGCCTCCCAGCTTGAAGAATTGTGTATTCTGCTTCATATCTTGCCCTATATATGTGTGAAATACTTGAGTCTGTAACATCGTAAAAGAGAGGAGAGGCTCATTGCACATGTTGCTATTGATTTCATATGAGCATGGGGCATAATCTAATGATGCCTTTGCAGCTGAGGATAAATATGCACAATTTTGCCTTAAATGGAGCCAGACTCACATCATTTCAACTACTGCCCTTGAGAAATCACAGAATCACAGAATGTTAGGGATTGGAAGGGACTTTGAAACTCCTCCAGTCCAACCCCCCTGTCAGAGCAGCATCACCTAGAACAGATCACACAGGAACACATCCAAGTGGGTTTTGAGTATCTCCAGACAAGGAGACTTCCACAACCCCCCTGGGCAGCCTGTTCCAGGGCTCTGTCACACAGGGGAAAAAATCCTTCTCATGTTTAAACTTCCTATGCCTTCTGCTATTGCCCCTTGTCCTGTCACTGGGCATCACCCGGCAGAGGCTGGCTCCATCTTCTTGGCACTCACCCTTTACATATTTATAAACATTGATGAGGTCACCTTTCAGTCTTCTCCAAGCAGCAGAGCTGCAGCTCTCCCAGGCTCTCCTCATAAGGAAAATGTTCCATTGCCTTCATCACCTTTGTGGCTCTGTGCTGGACTCTCTCAAGCACTTTTATGTCCCTCTTGAACTGAGAGGCCCAGAATTGGACACAATACTCCAGTTATGGCCGCAGCAGGGCAGAGTAGAGGGGGAGAAGAATATCTCTTAATCTACTAACCACAGCCCTTCTTATACACCCCAGAATGGCATTGCCCCTCCTGGCCACAGGAGCACATTGCTGGCTCATGATGAACCTCCCATCAGATATGACCCTATGAAGAAAGGACAACCTGGCTTAGACCTAATCTCTATCATCAAGTCTGCTTTACATCCTCCTATTGCACATGGCTGAAATCCTCTCTTTGTGTGGAGACAGAAAGCAAGAGAGTACCCAAACATATGTCAGGGTGTTGTTAGGGTGCTTTACAATTTTGCAGCTATTTCCAGATAAAACAAGCCACAGATTTAGCACAGAAAAGTGTTTCTCTGTACCTACTGCATGCTAACCATTAAAAGAGGAAATTGAGGAAGTGCAACAGGTTAGCTTTAGCTTCTGCCTATAGAAAGAAGGGCTGAAATCTGCATGTGCTAGCAAGGGATGCAATGACTACACTGGGTAGAAAGGCCTTTAAGCAATCCCAGCTGTGACAGTGCCAAATATTTAGGTCATTAAACATTTGACTCTTATCTTTACACACATCTTCAACTTGTTTTGCAGTTTATATTTACTCATAAACTCAGCACACAATAAAAGTTTCACAGAATTGTAAGGGTTGGAAGGCACCTCAAAGGCTGCAGTTCCAAGCCCTCATGCCATGGGCAGAGACACCTCACACTAGCTCAGGTTGCTCAGAGCCACGTCCAGCCTGGCTTTAAAAACATTCAGGGAGGCTTCCACCAGCTCCCTGGGCAACCTGTGCCAGTGTCTGACCACACTTGTATTTTAAAGCCTCTTTTGAATGCAATCTAATTTGCAGTTTTGGCTTTTCAGATATTCAACATTTTTTAAAACAAATTAGCAAGATTGCTTGACCTGACCTCTTTCCATTAAAGAAATCACTAATAAATATAGGGAAGCATCTAGAGGAACAGCTGAGGGAAATGGGGGTGAGAAGAAGAGACTGAGGGAAAACATCATTGCTCTCTACAACTACCTGAAAGGAGGTTGGAGATGGGGGTTGGCCTCT
This sequence comes from Psilopogon haemacephalus, assembly GCA_013396835.1. Lineage (NCBI taxonomy): Eukaryota > Metazoa > Chordata > Aves > Piciformes > Megalaimidae > Psilopogon > Psilopogon haemacephalus. Next base: position 266,519 of record VWZI01023583.1, read on the forward strand.
TCTCTTGGATATTAGGAAAAAATTCTTCATGGAAAGTGTGGTCAGGATTGAAATAGAGAGAGGTGGTGGACTCATCCCTGGAGGTGTTCAAGAAACATGGCAATTCAGGACATTGTTTAATGGCCATGGTTATGTTAGGCTGATGTTTGGACTCTATGGTCTTAGAGGGGTTTTCCAACTAAAACAATTCTATAAATCTGTAATTCTATAATCCATGTTTGTTCGGTTTAGGGTTTTTAAATGGCACTTGCATTCCTGGCAAAATAAAATCCATTGTCTTGGCACCTCAATTAATTTCTTTTAATATTTCCTATTTCAGAGAACTAACCTGTCGAAGCAGGAGTAGTTTTTGTTACACTTGGTTTAGCCTGGTCCTGTGAAAGTGAAAAGCAAAACCAGAATTAAGACACAAGCCAACATTTTAATGACAACCAGTGCCTCCCTTCCTCTGAAAGTGAACTCTTTAGTTATTGATGAAAGGGACGCTGAACACTGGACAGGGTGAAGGATTAGACTGTGCTTCTGCTGTCAATGTGGTGCTGAACTGAGTGCAGAAAGGCAGGCATGGACATTTGGGATTTTAATTAACGAATTTTGGCTGGGCCATGGAAATAAAGTTCTCATCAACATACTGTTGACACGCATTTATAATCCAGGCACAGAATGGTGGTTTTTTTTTTTTAATGTAATTAATTTTTTAAATAAAAGAAAGAGAGGGAATATTCATAAAAACGGAGAAGCAGGCTTTATTAATGATTGTTCATGTAGATGATTCAGGAACTGCCCTTTGTGCATCTAAAACCCTACAGAAAGAGAAAGGTAGAAGCTGTCTTAAGCAGCTGAGGTTACTGCACATGCTAACAGCTTCTTAAAATACCTTATTGCTCTCTACAACTACCTGAAAGAGGTTGTGGCCAGGTGGGGTTGGTCTCTTCTCCCAGGCCCTCAGTGACAGAACAAGAGGGCACAGCCTCAGGCTGTGCCAGGGCAGGTTTAGGCTGGATGTTAGGAAGTTCTTCACAGCAAGAGTGATAGGTATTGGAACAGGCTGCCCAGGGAGGTAGTGGAGTCCACATCACTGGAGGTGTTTAAAAGAAGACTGGATGAGACACTTGGTGCCAGGGTTTAGTTAATTAGAAGGTGTTAGGTGATAGATTGGACTTGATGATCTCAGATGTCTTTTCTAACCTGGTTAATTCTGTGATTCTGTGAAAAGTAAGTGATGAAAGCTTCAACACTAAATGGAAGACACAAAATAAGCTATCACAACCTTAAGAGTTGTTATTTCTGCAGTGATTATGTTCCAGCCGAAGTCAAAGTAACAAGAACTCTGACTCCGAAAATTAAGAACATGATGGCATTTTCTCTTTCTAGCTGTCTGGATTCAGAGGGATGTTTAACATCAAAAAGAACTAAGGCTTAACAGAGAAACCATATGGGCAAAAAAGAGAGAAGGGTGGGCATAGGAGTAATTTAGCCCAAAACTGTCAGTCTATCAATTTTATCTTGCATATTTAGCATCTCAAAAAGCCTGGATTCTGTAATAAGCACCAGACTCAAACTTCATGTCCAAAGGCATGTCCACATCCCTCTTGTAATAGCGGCTCCAAAACTGGATGCAGTACTCCAGGTGGGGTCTCACCAGAGGAGTAGAGGGGGAGAATCACCTCCCTGGACCTGCTGGACATACTTCTGATGCAGCCCAGCATACGGTTGGCTCTCTAGGCTGCAAGTGCACACTGCCAGCTCATGTTGAGTCCCCACCAGCACCCCCAAGTCCCTCTCCTCAGGGCTACTCTCCAGCCAGACACTGCCCAACCTGTATTTGTGCTTGGGATTGCCCCAACCCAGATGCAAGACCTTACAAGCCCCAGGTCTCTTTCTTCAGGCAGCTTTCCACCCACATTGCCCCAAGTCTGTAACACTGCTTGGGGTCGTTGCAGCCTGTTCTGGTAAGGCATTAATCTTGCCAAATTGAAACCCCTGCTCTTGCTCTCCCCTCCTCCTGTAGCAAGGTCCTGGGGATGGAGCATGTGAGCAAATAGTGAGCTCAAGAAAGCCCCGTGGCACATGAGCAAGTCAGGTGTCTTGTGCTGTCCTTTAAGTGTTAGGGTGGACACCTAAGTGCAGGATTTTGAACTCATTGGCCAAAGCAATGGATGCTAATGCCTATTGGCCAGTTTCACCCTTCAAAATAGTGTATTTAAGGGAGGGTGATTCAGAGACCTTGCTTCTTCTTTTCCTGCTGCTTTTCACTGGACCAGACAACTATTTGCCCCTCTCTCACAGCAACCATGTGTTTGCAGTGTGCATTGTAGCCTACAGCAGAGGCAAGGCAAACCTTTCCTCCTCTCCCTGGGACATTCTGTGCCTATCACATCTGTGAGTATAGGCAGGGTTAGAATTTCCCCTGTTATCAAGTTCCCTGTTTACCAAGTTCTGACTGTTTAAACTGTATAAGCTCTTTGATTCCATGTTTATTAAAAACCTTTGTGTAATTGCCTCTTATCAACCAAATATCCAAAGAACCTCAGGGAATTTTCCTAAAATTTTAAATACTACTAATAAAAAAAATTTAATAAAATATTATTAATAATTCATAACAAAATATTAATAATTACAACATGGCCCAAGTGCAGGAGCTGGCATTTGGCCTTGCTGAAGCTCATTCCATTACTACCAGCCATGGATCCAACCTGTCCAAGTTCCTCTGTAGAGCCTCCCTACTCTCATGCAGATCAACACTGCCACTTGACTTGGTGCCATCTGTGAACTCAGTGCCATCACACTCTGTGTCTGCATCGAGGTCATCAGTTGAGATGTTAGAAGTGGTCCCAACACTGAGCCCTGAGGAACACCACTTGTGCCCGGCTCCCAGTCAGATTTAACTCCACTGACCAGCACCTTTTGGGCCCTTTCATCCAACAGGGCTTTATTCAGCAGAGCTGTTCCCATCCAAGCCATCAGCAGCCAGTTCAGCCCTGAGAATTGTGTGAGGAGCAGTGTCAAAGACTTTTTGAAAGCTTAGGTCACTGAAGTGACACAAGGGCTTCAATTAGGCCCTTCCAAGCAGGCATTGGGCCAAGATGAAGTGTAGCAGGCTGTAGAAGGACTAGTTAAGTAACTCAAATAGAGAAGGGCTTCCTACCTCCCCTGGTGTCAGCATTCTTTGAAGCAACAGCCTGCAGTACCACTACACTACAATACACAGGAAAAAGATCTTTGAAAAGGGCCACGGGGATGACCAGAGGAAAGAGGCTGCTCTGCTATGGGGAGAGGCAGAGAGAGCTGAGGTTGTTCAGTGTGGAGGAGAGAAGGCTCCAATGAGGTCTTCTTGTGGCCTTCCAGTATCTGATGGGGCCTACAAAAAAGCTGGGGAGGGATTTGTCAGGGTGTCAGGTAGTGATAGGACTGGGGGAAAGGATCCAAGACAGAGGAGGGCAAATTGAGATTAGACATTAGGAAGAAGTTCTTCAGCATGAGAGTGCTGAGACACTGGCACAGGTTGCCCAGGGAGGTGGTGGAAGCCTCATCCCTGAAATTTTTAAGGCCAAGCTGGATGTGGCTGTGGGCAACCTGCTCTAGTGTGAGGTGTCCCTGCCCATGGCAGGGGGGTTGGACCTGGATCACCCTTGAGGTCTCTTCCAGCCCTGATAATTCTGTGATTCTGTGAAATCCAGCAACTAGAGGTTACATGGTGCTGCTTCAAAGCATGATGCTTCTACCATCACACTCTTATATGTTTCTTTTTACAGACACAGACCCAGGAAAGAAAGACCTTGGTGACTGAAGCAGTTTCTCTGCTGAGATGTGGTATTGGCACAGAGCTGGCAAAATGACACCAAATTGGAACAGAAAGCTTTGCAGTTATCTTCACTTAAATCCAAAGGCCTACATGTGCTCAGCTCTCAGCCAAAAGTGCAAATAAACAGAAAATAAAATAGTACATGGCAGCAACCTCTTCAGCTGCAATAACAGTAATGTTCATGCTGTTATTGCCTAGCACTGCCTGGCCAGCCTACAGCTTGATCTTTACACAGGAGCAATGGAAAGAGATGAATAAACCAAATACCGTTCAGCAATGCTCACACACTGCTTTCACAGAGTCCTCTGGAGGGCTTGCAGTGTCCCTGGAGAGTGGGCACCATCCAGCACCATGCAACAGAGCCATGCTGGAAGGAGCTGCTTCAAAAGTCACTGGAAAGCACATGGCCACAGTAAGCCACGGGCACAGATCCATGCCAGGTTTAAGTGTTAGGTACCCTTATTTTATATTTCAAACCAAAACTATAATCTTAAAAGCCAACATCAGCTAACTTTTTACATGCTAAAATTTTCTTCTGCCCCTCTACTCTGCCCTGTTGAGGCCACATCTGAAGTACTGTGTCCAGTTCTGGGGCCCCCAGTTTAAAGAAAGACATAGAACTGCTTCAGAGAGTCCAGCACAGAGCCACAAAGATGATTAAGAGAACTGAACATCTCTCTTATGAGGACAGCCTAAGGGAGCTGGGGCTCTGATGCTTGGATAAGAGATGGAGAGGAGGAACCTGATCAATGTTTATAAATATGTAAAGGGTGAGTGCCAGGAGGTTGAAGCCAGGCTCTGCTGGGTGATGCCCAATGACAGGACAAGGGGCACAGGAAGTTGAGGCATAGGAAGTTTCATCTACACATGAGGAAGATTTTTTTCCCTGTGACTGTGACAGAGCCCTGGAACAGGCTGCCCAGGGGGGATTGTGGAGTCTCCCTCTCTGGAGATATTAAAGACCTGCCCGGATGTGTTCCTGTGTGATCTGGTATAGGTGATGCTGCTCTGGCAGGGGGGTTGGACTGGATGAGCTTTCAAGGTCCCTTCCAGCCCCTGATATTCTGTGATTCTGTGATTCATCACCAAGCTATGTGAGTCCCAAAACTTCCACACCCAGCAGGCACACCTCAACCCCAGCAGGTCTAAGAACTTCCTGTCTTTGAGCCCTGAACTTCATTAGGAACTGCAAAGAGTTTCTCCCTCCAACACCCTGCCTGAGGCCATCAGTCCCACAGACAGGCAGTATTTTCACCTGGACAGGTTCCACACAAAAATGCATGCAGCAATAACTGCTTTCCTCACAATCCATTGTCATCATCACCACAGATGTGTTGTATCTTGCACTCTTTCAAACTGCTCTTCTTGGCTCTTGTGTACAGAAAACTGGTTTAGAAAAGTGGAATAAACCTATAAGGTGGAATAAGAACTCAAGGACCAGTCATTGCAACTCCTCATCTGTTCTTACAGACCTACATCTTTCTTGACTGGCAGCTCATTCTGTGTCTGAAGTGAAGGAAAGGGAAATAATTGCACTATCTCAAATCATCTTTATTGTTTCAATGATTGCATTAGCATTCTCCAAGCATAAACGGTCCACAAAACATTCAAGGCAGACACCTAATGATGGATTTTCCCAACAGAGAAAGCAATTCCTCTAAGCAATAAAACAGTCTGTGAGAAATTCTGCAGTCATAAATCTAGTATTTCTCATTACAAAATTTACATCAGCCACAAAGTGATTACTTCTAAAATTACAAACCCTTGTGGGCAGCAATAGTAGTGGTTACCAACTGCCATTCTCACGAGTCACAAGAAAAAGAGCCCAAGACAGAACAGAAAAAAAAAAATCAAGAAGTTAACAACCTTATTATAGACAAAGTTCAGGGCATCTACATAACAGACAGCCAAACATATCCTGGGCTGCATCTAGAGAAGTGCTTGTGCCCCTCTAATGCACTTTGGTGGGACTCCACCTGGAGCACTGTGTCCAGTTCTGGAGCCCCTATTACAGGAAAGATCTGGAGGTGCTGGAACATGTCCAGAGAAGGGCCATGAGGATGATCAGAGGAAAGGGGCTGCTACGGGGACAGGCTGAGAGAGTTGGAGTTGTTCAGTCTGGAAAAGGCTCCAATGAGAACTTCTTGTGGCCTTCCAGTATCTGATGGGGCCTACAAAAAAGCTGGGGAGAGATTTTTCAGGGTATCAGATACTGACAGGACTTGGGGAAAGGATCCAAGATAGAGGAGGGCAAATTGAGATTAGACATTAGGAAGAAGTTCTTCAGCATGAGGGTGGTGAGAGACTGGCACAGGTTGCCCAGGGAGGTGGTGGAAGCCTCATCCCTGAAATTTTTAAGGCCAAGCTGGATGTGGCTGTGGGCAACCTGCTCTAGTGTGAGGTGTCCCTGCCCATGGCAGGGGGGTTGGAGCTGGATGACCTTTGAGGGTGATCTTCATGCATAAATCAATTTCATCATGGCTTGCTCCCCTCACCTTGAGTGCAACACAGAAGGTGTCACAGCTGAATCACAAATCAGATTTGTTTATCTCACAGAACATTCATCTAAGCTCTAATCAGTTTTCCATCAGTTTTGCTAACCCAACTTGCCCTGTAGCTTCTCAGTTCCAAGATCATAGCCAATATTGGCAAGAAGAGGCAACAGAAGACCTAAAAATCTGAGCTTCCTCACTCACTTGCAGTGCTCAGGGAGGCCGCACACACACACACATGCATGCTGCAGGCAGCTGCTTCATATACACAGAAAACAGAAGCTTTTGTCTTATGTCACTGTCTCTGCTTCCCAACAAGAAAATGATCTAGCAAAGCCCTGAACACAGCACCCCCTCTACAGTAGAGACAGCATTTCAACATTGTCTAGACAAGGCTCCTTGTCTAACTTAACATTAAAATACTATAGAAGTCATTTCCCCAAAAGACAATTGCTCTAATGGCTTTAATAGGAAGAAAAATAAGGCAGTTTCATTTATTCTGCTGCAAACAACTGATTTAAGGACTTTTTCTTCCAAGCTCATGATCAATGCATCCCAGGAAGCAGGAAATCAAGAAAGGGAGCCAGGAGACCTGCATGGTTAAGTAGGGAACTGCTAAGCAAACTGAAGTGGAAGAAGAGAGTCTACAGATCATGGAAGGAAGGGCAGGCCACCTGGGACAATTGTCAGAGGATGTAGTGAGGCAACTAGGAAGGCTAAGACCTCGCTGAAACTCACCATTGCAAAGGAGGTCAAGGACAACAGAACATGTTCTTCATGTTCTTCTTCAAACCCGTTGCAGGAAAAGCTAATGGTAGAGGTAATGCAGGCCCAGTGCTGAGTGAGGTGGTGCCTGGTGACTGTTACTGAGTGCCACCTTTGTCTCCATCTATACTGCTAGAAACTGGTCCTCATGGGGGATTTCAACCACCCTGACATCTGCTGGAGGGACAACACAGCAAGGCATCAGCAATCCAGGATGTTCCTGGATTGCATAGATGACAACTTCCTCCTCCAAATGGTAGAGGAACCAACAAGAAAAGGTGCTATGCTGGACCTTGTTCTCACCAACAGGGAAGGGCTGGTGACCAATGTGAGGCTCAGGGAGAGCCTTGGCTGCAGTGACCATGAAGCAGTTGAATTTAAGATCCTCAGGGCAACCAGGAGGACATTTTCTAAGCTTATGACCCTAGACTTTAGGCATGTAGACTTTGATGGCTTCAGGGATCTGCTGGCCAAAGTATCACAGGACAAAGCCCTAAAGGGAAGAGGGGCCCAGGACAGCTGAACAGTATTCAAGGATCACCTCCTCTGTGTCCAGGAGCAATGTATACCAACAAAGAGGAAAACAGGGAAGAATGCCAGGAGGCCTGCCTGGCTGAGCAAGGAGCTCCTGGACACACTGTCACACAAAAAGAGACTCTACAAGGAGTGGAAGAAAGGACAGCTAGAATGGGGGTGTATAAGGAAGCTGCTCGAGCAGACAGAGATCTGATTAGGAAAGCCAAAGCACAGTTTGAATTGAATCTAGCCAGGGAGGTCAAAGGGAACATCAAGAATTTCTACAGGTATATTAATGGTAAAAAGAGGACTAGGGAAGGTGTGGGCCCCCTCAGAAAGGAACCAGGCAAATTGGTCACCAGTAACATGAAAAAGGCTGAGGTTCTCAAGGAGTTCTTCACCTCAGTCTTTACTGCAAAGGCCTCCAGCCATGCTCCTGGAGTCATGGAAGATAATGGCAGGGACTGGAAGGAAGAGTTGCCCATCATAAGTGAAGATCAGGTTCGTGAGCACCTGAAGAATCTGTAAATATTAAAGTCCATGGGTCCTGACAGGATACACCCACGGGTACTGAGAGAACTGGCAGATGAAGTTGCTAAACTCCTCTCTATTACATTCCAAAAGTCCTGGCAGTCTAGTGAAGTCCCCACTGACTGGAAAAGGGGAAACATAACTCCCCTTTTCAAAAAGGGTAGGAAGGAAGAGATGGGGAACTACAGGCCAGTCAATCTCACCTCTGTGCCTGGTAAGATCATGGAGCAGATCCTCCTGGAGGCACTACTGAGACAGGAGAATAGTGAAGAGGTGATTGGGT
>VWZI01023583.1:278939-368784 GCA_013396835.1 Psilopogon haemacephalus
CACACAGCTTGGTGTCATCTGCAAACTTGCTGAGGGTGCACTCGATTCCTCTGTCCATGTCACTGACAAAGATGTTAAACAGCACTGGTCCCAGCTCTGACCCCTGAGGGATGCCACTTGTCACTGGTCTCCAGGTGGACATTGTGCCATTGATCACCACTCTCTGGGTGCGACCATCCAGCCAATTCCTTATCCAGCAGTGCTCCACCAATCAAGTCCATGTTTTTCCAGTTTGGTGATGTCATGTGGGACAGTCAAAGGCCTTACTCAGGTCCAGGTTGATGCCCAGCAGTTGCCCTTTGCTTGTCCACTGCTGCTGTGACTTCATCATAGAAAGCCACCAAATTTGTCAGGCATGATTTGCCCTCGGTGAAGCCATGCTGGTTACCACCAATCACCTCCACTTTGTTTTCCATCTGCCACAGCAGAGCCTTCAGGAGCATTTGCTCCATGATCTTGCCAGGCACAAAGGTGAGACTGACTGGTCTGTAGCTCCTAGGGTCATCCTTTTTTCCCTTCTTGAAGATGGGTGTTATGTTTGCCCTTTTCCAGTCAGCAGGAACTTCACCAGTCTGCCATGACCTTTCAAATACAATGGACAGTGGTTTGGCAACTTCATCTGCCTGTTCCCTCAGGACCCATGGGTGGATCTCATCAGGCCCCATGGACTTGTGCATGTTCAGGTTCCTTAGGTGCTCACGAACATGATCTTCAATTATAGAGGGCAGCTCATCCAGTCCAATAACCCCTGTCGGAGCAGGATCACCATAGAACAGATCACACAGGAAGGCATCCAGGCTGGTCTTTAATATCTTCAGAGAGGGAGACTTCACAACCCTCCTGGGCAGCCTGTTCCAGGGCTCTGTCACCCCCTCACAGGGAAAAAATTCCTCCTCGTGCTTAAATGAAACTTCCTGTGCCTCAGCTTCCACCCATTATCCCTTGTCCTGTCATTGGGCACCACCAAGAAGAGCCTGGTTACAGCCTCCTGACACTTTCCTCATAGTAATAATCCAACAGGACATGACCCATGGGCAAGGCCAGTCATCTCCACCAGAAATTGCTTTTCCTCCTCTTTAAAAAATAAAAATTGAAATACTAGGAGTTTTTATATCAAAGATACAGCACTTTGTCTTCAAACTGTCAAAATGAAAATTACCAATTTCCTGTGCTGTTTATTAAAACCTCAAAATAATTTCAGCATTTTTCAAAGCCTGTTCCAGCAGGGAAACAATAGAATAATAAAACTGCTTACTACAGCAGGCCACATCTCTAGCTCTAGCATATTCCCATTCCTTCCCTGCTCTGATTTAACACAATGAATCACAGAAACATCCAGTTTGGAATAGCCCCTCAGGATCACCAAGTCCAACCATTAACCCTACTCTACAAGGTGCACTCTAAACCATGTCCCCAAGCACCACAGCCAAACCACCTTTCAACACAGCCAGGCTTGGTGACACCACCACCTCCCTGGGCAGCACATTCCAATGCCTGACCACACTTGCTGGGAAAAAAAATTCTTCCCCATGTCCAGGCTAAGCCTATCCTGCTGCAGCTTGAGGCTATTCCCTCTTGTTCTATCATTAATGACCTGTGAGAAGAGGCCAGCACCAACCTCTCCACAACCTCCTTTCAGGTAGCTGTAGACAGCCATGAGGTCTGCTCTCAGCTTCCTCTTTTTGATACTAACCATCCCCATCTCCCTCCATCACTGCACATAAGATTTCTTCTCCAGGCGCTTCCCCAGCTTCCTTGCTCTCCTTGCTCTCTTCTGCAAGTTGTTCCAGCACCTCCACATCTCTCTTGCATTGAGGTGTCCAAAACTGATTACATCACTTGAGGTGTGGCCTCACCAGAGCCGAGCAGAAGGGGACAATCACCACCCTGCTCCTGCTGGACACAGCATTTTCACACTCCCCACCCCAGCACATGCACTATTTAAAGAACATCTTCCCCCTTTATTTGGCACATACTTGCAACCATTTGGCAAAATATCACTCATCAACGCTTTCAAAACCCCTTTTGAAATACTTTTCCTAGCTTTTACTAAAGAACTGGGATTTATATTAAAGCATTAAAACTAATTAAGGCAATTAATTATGAGAGGATATTAGAAGTAATGTGTTTTTCCAGAGAACAAAGATGTAGCTTCACACAATGATTTCCTAAAACAATATAGAGACTGAACTAATGCAAATAAGATCTGGCTCAGTAGACAGCTGGTCACTCTTCTGACTGCAGGCACAAGGTCAAGCTGTGAAATTAATCTCTTAGACCTGATTAAACACTGTCCCTCAGCAGAGAGACAACTTGCCATATTACCAGAGCACCAATCCTGTATATGTGGTGCCTTCCTGCAGGGCCCTGTCACAGGATTACAGAATGTTAGTGTTGGAATGGATCTTTGGAGAGTTCAACCTCCATGCCAGAGCAGGACCAGAGAATCTAGTGCAGGTCATGCAGGAAGAGATCCAGACAGGGCTTGAAAATCACCAGAGATGGACACTCCACAACATCTCTGGGCAGCCTGTGCCTGTGTGCTGTGAGCATTACAGTCATGAAGTTCTTCCTTACGTTGAGGTGCAACTTCCTGTGCTGCATTTTCCATCCCTTGCTCCCGTCCTATGCCAGGGCACAAGTGAGTAGAGGCTGTCTCTGTCCCTTGCTTCCTGACCCTCAGCTCTCAGATATTTATAGATGTTGCTCTCATCCTTCTCCTCTGCATACTAAGCAGCCCCAGGGCTCTCAGCCTCTTCTCATCATGCAGTGCTGCAGTCCCTTCAGCATCTTTGCAGACCTCTGTTGGACTTTCTCAAGTGGATCCCTATCCTCACACTGCAAGGCATAACTGACACCTTACATCTCAGTCCAAGTCTAACCTGTGCTTTCTCCAGACTCTGCTAATGCAGCAAGCAGCTTGATGTTACCATGCAGCTTTACAGAAGCCGTGCAACAGAGGTGAACAAGTAAATGGTGCTGCTTTTGAATCACAGAAACGTTCAGGTGGGAAAAGTCTCTCAGGATCACCAAGTCCAACCATATCCCCAAGCACCACAGCCAAACCACCCTTAAACACATTCAGGCTTGGCGATTCCACCACCTCCCCAGGCAGCACATTCCAATGCCTGACCACCCTTGCTGGGAAAAAAAAAAAACAAAAAACAAACCCTGTATGATTACAAAGTGACTCTGCTGGCTGCAAAGCCCTATTGAACTCAAAATCAAAAGAACATCAAGTGGTACTCATGGAGCAGGAGGGATGGGAGAAGGGAAATAACTTCCTACTTAGAAACATAGGAGCATGGAATTGTCAGAGCTGGAAGGGACCTCGAGGATCATATAGCTCCAACTCCCCTGCTGTAGTCAAAGACACCTCACACTAGATCAGATTGCCCAAAACCTCATCCAGCCTGGCCTTAAAAACTTCAAGTGATACTCACGGGGCAGCAAGTATGGGAAAAAGGAAACAACTTCCTACATATAATGATGGGGACTGAGCTGACTACCACTAACTGGGACAGAGACTTTGGGGTTGTACTGAATATCACAGGCAAAATTTCAGGGCTTTGTGTCTCCATAGCAGTCACAAAGCCGTGTTAGACATGAGTGAGAAAAGGAATGGAGGACAGAAAATAGAATATCAGAGGGCATCTGCATAAAACCATCATACTGATGGGACTTGAATCATGGAATGGTTTAGGTTGGACGGGACATCAAAAATCATCTAGTTTCAACCCCCTGCCATAGACAGGGACACCTCCCACTAGAACAGGTTGCTCAAGGCCTCATACAACCTGGCCTTGAACACCTCCAGGGAGAGAACAGCCACAACCTCTCTAGGCAACCTGTGTCAGTGTTTCACTACCCTCATTGTAAAGAACTTCTTCCTAACGTCCTATCCAAATCTCTCCTGTGCCAGTTTAAACCCATTACTCCTCATCTTGTCATTACAAGACCTTGTAAATAGTCCCTTCCCAGCCTTCCTGTAGGCCCCCTTCAGATACTGGAAGGCTACTATAAGGTCTCCTCGAAGCTTTCTCTTCTCCAGGCTGAAAAGCCTCAACTCTCCTAGCCTGTCCTCATAGGAATGCTTTTGTGCAGTTTCAACTTGCCACATACTTCAGCCTAGAAGGGGTATGAGGATAGGCAAAAGGTACAGTACAAATTCTATCTGCAAGGTCATGAGACAGATGACAATATCTCAGTTTTGGTGAAGATAGAGGTTGTGATACAATTACAAGTGACAGAGACAGTGAGTGGGAAATCACTGCTCACCGTCTCCTCTAACAGAAGGAGCAGGGTCAAAAAGAGAAGCTGGTGTTATAGAAAGAGATGTCACTTCATTTGCTGCATAACTGAAATGAGAAAACTGACTGCTACAGCAATTAGGTGATAAAGACTCTTCCGGGCCATGAAGTGTCTGGAGAATACTCATCAAAAGCAGTCCCATGCAAAGATGCCTTTTCAGCTGGAGAAGTCTTTTGGCTACAGCCCTGTTGGAGAGTGTCTTGTAATCTGTAGCAGGGTGGTCCTCTTACAGTCTTGGATCAGTCTTTGCTGTTTCTCAGGCATCATTCTTTCTGAGACAGAGAGCTGATGCAATACTAGAGACACTTTTTTTGCTGTTATAACATTTTGGACCTTTGGATACCTACACTTCTGCGCCATCAGAAACAAAAATTTCACTCTACATCCCTTTCCCTCTTCATACAAGAATAAAGAATGACCTCCACTAGAAACCTCACTGCTGGGAGACCAGTGCCATGGCTTTGGGATATTTCATAAAGGGAAGGCAAAAGACATCAGCAGAGCAAGAATGCTGCTAGTCAGGAATGGAGGTGGTTGATGGAGTCCTGATATTGCTCACAGAATCATAGAATGTTAGCAGCTGAAAAGGACCTCGGAAGCTCATCCCCTTCCAGAACAGGATCCTGGTCCCCTTCCAGAACAGGATCACCTAGTACAGATCACACAGGAACACATCTAGACAGGTTTTAAATACCTCCATAGATGGAGATTCCACAACCGCCCTGGGTAGGCTGTTGCATGGCTCTGTCACTATCACAGGGGAAAAAAAAATCTTCCTCATGTTTAAATAAAAGTTCCTATGCCTCAGCTTCCACCCATTGCTCAATGGTATTAAGCTGCAGATAAGGAAGTCTAAGATCATCACCATAGCTTCTGGGGTGCCTGTAGGCTGTTTAGAATGATACAATGACTAAGGTTGGAAAAGACCTTTAAGATCATTGTTTCTAACCCAACTACCATCATCGCTAATCTATATCCTACACGCTTCTTGAACACCTCCAGAGATGGTGACTCCACCACCTCCCTGACCAGCCTGTTCCAACTCTTCACCACTCTTTCAATAAAGGAATTTTTCCTACTACCCAATGTAAACTTCCTCTGGCATGATTTAAGTCTATATCCTCTCATCCCATTACTAGTTCCATTGGATAAGTTCATCGTCACAGGTGCAAACTTTTTCCAGAGATAACTTTGCTGATAACATCCACCTAAATATTTTGTACTAGAAAAGAAGAGAGCTAGGAGATGAACCAGGCTGCTTGAGAACTGGCTGTGCATGAAATATGTATGGCATACTTCAAAAGGAGATTTGGGGTTGTTTTATTTTTACCTTGGACAATACTTTTCCTGCTCTCAGTGTCTTACACCCCAAAAATTAGGTTTGGATATTTATTTTTTCTTTCTTTCCTCTTACAATGAAAGTTTGACATGGAACTTCTCATTTTGGAGTACAAGAGTGTTTACACCTAATTTGATTTCTTTAAGGAATTTTAGACTGTACTGGCTAGATGACCAAGGTGAGGCCCCACCTGAAGCACCATGTCTAGTTCTGGAACCCCTGGAGGTGCAGGAACACGTCCAGCAAAAGGCCACGAGGATGATCAGAGTACTGAAGCTGCTCTGTTATGGTGAGAGGCTGAAAGAGTTGGGGTTGTTCAGTACAGAGAAGAGAAGGCTCTGAGGAGTCCAGTATCTGAAGAGGGCCTACAGGAAGGCTGGGGAGGGTGTCAGGTAGTGATAGGACTGGGGGGAATGGATCCAAGCTAGAAGAGGGCAGATTGAGATTAGACATTAGGAAGAAGTTCTTCAGCATGAGGGTGGTGAGAGACTGGCACAGGTTGCCCAGGGAGGTGGTGGAAGCCTCATCCCTGAAAGTTTTTGAGGCCAGGCTGGATGTGGCTGTGGGCAACCTGCTCTAGTGTGAGGTGTCCCTGCCCATGCCAGGGGGTTGGAACTGGACGATCCTTGAGGATCCTTCTAACCCTAAGAGTTCTATGAAATAGATCTATCAATTGAAATCTGTTTTTTTTAATTCTCAGTAGAAAATTTTCCTGGTAAGAAATTGCAAAACCTCAGTTGGGCTTGTTGGTTGGTTTTCACTGCTAGTGCAATAAATGTTGTTGTGTCATGTCATAAACAGAAAAACTGAAGCACCTTTTTTTAATTCTCAGCACTTCTCACACTTCCAACAAGTACTTCAGTATTGGTTTTCTTCTTATCTATTTCTCACAGACAGCATCATGCTTTGGAAATTTGACCTGAAAGAGAAATTCAGCCTCAAGTGTCTGCTGTCAATTGTGCAGAAAATGGGAGATGACAGCAAAGTCATTTCTGCATGCTGAATTAGGTCTCTTCCCAATATCTTCTAATGTCATTATTAGCACTCAAATACACTGTGTCAAAATTTGTCTGTTTAGGGAGATGGACCAGGCAACATCTACTTTATCTCTTAGTCAATATGTCAAGCTTAGGTTTGATTCAGACTTTTGAACAGGGGAAGATTTTTAAGAGTGTGGTGGGTTAGGAACTTCACACACACACATTATCTGAAATTTACCAGCCCAGCTCAGACAGCTTAGAAGTACATAAAGCTCTATTTACAGCAAAGCTACATTTCCAAGAAGATATACACAATCTATTTACAGGTATTTACAATTATATACAATTGAGAAATAATAGAGAAATCCAAACTGCTTCTCAGACAAACAAACTGCCCAAAACCCTTCTCTGTCTTCCTTCCCAGACAGAAACCAAAACCACTAGCACCACTCAGATAGTGAGTAACACTATCTGAATACCCAAGATTAGTGGAAGATAATAGAGCAGAGGGAAGGGGAAGTGAAGAGAAGCAGCATCCCAGAACAAAGAGGGACAGATTATTTACATTTTGGCTTTTTATCCCTCTCAGCAAAGCAATGACTGATACAGATTTCATCATTATTTTCTTTTCACAACCAATGATCTATTTTTTTCTCATTAATATATTCCAATTAATAGGAATTAATATTTTAATGATAAAAAATAGATTATAGGCTATGAAAAGAAAACAATTGTGGTGTCCACTTCACTCATAGGTTTGCTTGGATGAACAAAAACAAGGACACAAATATAGGTAAGATAGTCTGAGTCTGTCAGTGTCTGTCTCCCTGGATTCTAGCTGGATCTGTGTAACCCAACTAATGATTCTGCTTCTAACCGCCCTGGCTGATCCTTCCAACTCACCTTGCACATAAGGCTGGGATAAGGTTGGGCATGGAGTGAAGGTGGAAGAATGGTTGGGAGCCCCTCCTGGGGACTGTGATTTCTGGGAGGAGTACATAACTTGTATATAACTGTAAATATTTGTAATATATTGTTCACATCTGCTTGTAAATTGTGCTAAGATGTGAATATAAAGCTTCATTCCTTAACTTCCAGCTGCCTGTGTCTAGTCCAGGTGAATTCATCATGTGGCGGTGGAGGAGAGTTGGGGGGGTGGTAACTCCCAACCAGCACACCGGCACAAAGAGAAAGAGTCTACTCTATAATAAAGGTTTGATTATGGATGTGGATGTTAGAAGTAAAGGGAAAAAAAAATTATTATGTAATTTTATTACATTGCTGGGATAATAGGTATGATAAGACTTGCTGAAATTACCAGGATGAGCCTTAGTGCAATGTGGAATGTGAAGAGTTTCTTTCAACAAGAAGATCTGCAAGAAGTCTGTCTGCTTCAGAGCTAGACTTAACATCAAATGCTAACTCTAAAACCACCTAAGTGTGGATTCAATATTCATAGAATCATAGAGTGTCAAGGGCTGGAAGTGACCGCAAAAGATCATTTGGTCCAGTCCCCCTGCCAGACCAGGATCACCCAGAGCAGATCACACTGGAACACATACAGACAGTTCTTGAAACTCCACAATCTCCCTGGGCAGCCTGTTCCAGGACTCTGCCACACTCACAGGGAAAACATTCCTCCTCATGCTTAAATGAAACTTCCTATGCCTCAGCTTCCACCCATTGCCCCTTGTCCTGTCACTGGGCATCACCCAGCAGAGCCTGGCTCCATCCTCCTGGCACTCACCTTTACATATTTATAAACATTTATGAGGTCACCTCTCAGGCTCCTCTTCTCCAAGCAGCACAGCCCCAGCTCCCTCAGGCTCTCCTTGTAACAGAGATGGTCCATTCCCTTAATCATCTTTGTGGCTCTGCACTGGACTCTCTCAAGCAGCTCCCTGTCATTCTTGAACAGGGGGACCCAGAACTGGACACAGTACTCCAGATGTGGCCGGAGAACCTCCCTTGACCACAGCCCTTCTAATCCACCTCAGAATGGCACTGCCCCTCCTGGGCATCAGAGCACACTGCTGGCTCATGGCCATCCTTCTATTCACCAGGACTCCCACATCCTTCTCCCCTTCACTACTCTCCAACAGGTCAGTCCCCAGCTTATACTGACACCTGTGGTTGTTCTTTCCCAGGTGCATGACTCTACACTTGTCTCTGTTGAACTTTATTCAATTTCTCCCTGTCCAACTCTCTGGTGTGACAGCCACTCAATCGAGTTTGGTGTCCTCAGCAAACTTGCTGACAGTGCTCTCCATGCCCTCATCCAAGTCATTAATGATTACATTGAATAATACTTGTCCCAGTGCCGAATCCTGAGGGACTCCACTGGTTACAGGCCTGTCCCATTGACCGCAACTCTCTGACTTCTTTCCTTTAAACAGTTCCCAATCCACATCACTACTCCATCACCCAGACCACACCTCCTCAGTATAGCTATGAAGACGCTAAAAACTCATAGCTAATGTTCTAAAGCCATCTCACACACTCAAAAGGATGGGAAGGGAGCCAGGTCTGCAAAGAACAAATTTAAGTAATCTGTCTACAGTTTTCTTTCTTTCTGACAGAATGTATCCAAATAAAAGTGAATAACCACAGAATCACAGAATATATCCAGTTGGAAGAGACTTCCAAGTTCATTCAGTCCAATCTTTGACCCGGGTCAACACTGAACCATGTTCCTAAGCACGACCTCCACAGGCCACTTGAACACCCCTAGGGACAGTGACTTCACCACTGCTGTGGGCAGACCACTCCAGTGCCTGAGAACCCTCTCTGGGAAGAAATATTTCCTAACATCCAGCCTCAACCTCCCCTGAGGCAGTATGGAACCATTTCCTCTGTTCCTGTCCCTTGCCACCAAGGAGCAGAGGCTGCCCCCTCCTCACTCCAACCTCCTTGCAGCGAGCTGTAGAGACCAATGAGGTCTGCCCTCAGCCTCCTCTTCTCCAGCCTGAACACTCCCAGCTCCTTCAGCCCCTCCTCAAGCCCAGCTGCTCCAGGCCCTACTCCAGCCCCATTGCCCTTCTCTGGATATGCTCCAGAGCCTCCATGTCCTTCCTGCATTGTGAGGCCCAGAACTGAACACAACACTTGCGGTGTGGCCTCAGCAGCATTACACACAGGGGCATGATCCTCTCCTGTCCCTGCTTCCCAGCCTGTTTCTAACTCAAGCCAGGATGCCATTGGCTTTCTTGGCCACCTGGGCACTGCTGGCTATGTTCAGTGACTGCCAATCAACATCCCCAAGTCCCTCTCCAAGTCACAGCTTTCCAATCACACATCCCCAATCTGTAGCTCCCCATGTGGTTGTTGTGACCCAGGTGCAGGACCTGGCACTTGGCCTTGTTGAACTTGGCCCATGGTTCTGACCATTCCAGGCCCTGCTGCAAAGCCTCCCTACCCTCTAGCAGATGGACACAGCCACTCAGCTTGGTGCCATCTGCAGACGTACTGAGGGTGCCTCAATGCCCTCACTCAGATCATTGACAGAAACATTAAAGAGTACAGGCCCCAGTACTGGACCCTGGGGGACACCACAGATGCCAGTCAGGGTTAAGTCCATTCCCCACCACTCTTAGGGTCTGCCCAGTAGCCAGTTTTCTAACCAGTACAGAGGGAACTGAGCCAAGCCTTGTGCCAGGAGTTTCTGAGTAGAGGGCTGAGTGAGACAGAGTCAAAGGCTTTACTAAAGACCAGGTAGACAATGTCCACAGCCCTTCCTTTATCCAATGGATAGATCACCTTGTCCTAGAAGGACAAAAATGCACTTAAGACTGACAGAAAGCAATTCCTGGGAAGCCAGCAACCTGTCCCTGTAGCACTGAGAGGAAACAGAGTGCATCATCTAAGTACAGTGTCTGATCAATAGCAAAACCAGCAGTCATTACAGCTCTACACCCTCTACCCATATAGCAAAGTTCAGAAGGTTAATAGAAGAATTTTTTTAAACAAGCATGAAAAAGGTTTGGATACTCACACACACAAGATTACTAACCAACCTAAAGAGCAGAAAAAGCTATTTAATTCCAATAACAAAGGGATATCAGTCAGCCTCTCCTAGTTCAACTAGCACAACTTTTCCTGATATTTCTACTTGTTTTGTCTCATAATATCTACTCCACCCAACAGGCCAGGCTATGATTATTTGATAATGACAATAGTTTTGTCCCCTTTTATTAAAACAAAAAACATTTATGAGCTTCACTATGGCCAAATGCCAGGTCCTGCACTTGGGTCACAACAACCCAAAGCAAGCTACAGGGTTGGGGCACTGTGGCTTGGAAAGCTGCCTGCAGAAAGGGACCTGGGGGTTGTAATGGATAAACAACTCAACGTGAGCCAGCAGTATGCCCAGGTGGCCAAGAGAGCCAGTGGCATCTTGGCTGGGATCAGAAATGCCGTGTCCAGCAGGAGCAGGGAGGTGACTGTCCCCTAGTGCTCTGCTCTGATCAGACCACACCTCAAGTGTTGTGTTCAATTTTAGGCACCTTAATACAAGAGAGAAGTGGAGGTGCTGGAGCCAGTTCAGAGGAAGGCAAGGAATAAATCTGACAAGGAGTGACTGAAGGAGCTGGGGCTGGTTAATGTGAAACAAAGGAAGCTGAGAGCAGACCTCATGGCTGTCTACAGCTACCTGAAAGGAGGTTGTGGAGAGGTCGGTGCTTGCCTCTTCTCACAGGTCATTAGTGACAGAACAAGAGGGAATAGCCTCAAGCTGCAGCAGAATAGGCTTAGACTGGACATGAGGAAGAATTTTTTTCCCAGCAAATGTGGTCAGGCATTGGAATGTGCTGCCCAGGGAGGTGGTGGTGTCACCAAGCCTGGCTGTGTTGAAAGGTGGTTTGGCTGTGGTGCTTGGGGACATGGTTTAGAGTGCACCTTGTAGAGTAGGGTTAATGGTTGGACTCGGTGATCCTGAGGGGCTATTTCAGCCTGAATGTTTCTATGATTTTGTTTAAATATTTTGGGTTTGGTTCTTACTGACTGAAACCATTTCCACCAATTGCTCAGAACAGGGGTAGTGATATTCTGCCCTCTCTTCTGGGTTTGTGGATTTGGAAGTAGCAAACCCTGTGTCTTCAGAATGCTTAGCAGGGGGAAATTTAAAGTAGTACCAACTCTTCTACTACTTAATATGATTTTATCCTGCACAACAACAACAAGGTTGTGCAAATCCCTACATTCTAGAAGACTGGAGAAGACTAAAGGCCCAACAAGCAAGAGACCAGCTGGAGAACAGACATAGGAAGATTTTATCTCATAAGCTTTGCCCCTTTTTAATCTTTCCAATTGCTGATATATATAAACAAGAATTTTGTCTGTCCATTTCCATGAAAATAAAACCCAAGCCTCCTGTTGGTTTAGCTGAGGTTACAGGGAGAGAAGGGCACACTTCATCTCCCCTGCTCCTTCACCTCCTCTCTAAAGTCAAACTGGGAAAGCTGTCGCTGCTTTTAATCTCACAGAATCAGAGAACATTAGAGGTTGGAAGGGACCGTCAGAGATAACCCAGTCCAACTGCCCTGCCAAAGCAGGATCATCCAGGATAGTCTGCACAGAAATGCATCCAGGCAGGTCTTGAATGTCTCCAGAGACGGAGACTCCAAAAACTCTCCGGGCAGCCTCATCACAGAACACATCCAACCAAGGTTGCCCCAACTACAGCAGCCTAGAAAAGTTAACTCTTATTCTCAGTTTCGAGGAGGGAACAAGGGCAGAAGGCATAAGGACAAACACTGACTACAGTTACTGCCACTCTGCTAAGGTTTTCTCAAACTCTTCAGGATAATCAATTATCTCCAAGTTAAAAGAAGTCCCTAGAACTAGTCTTGCTCCATCTGTTGATACACCTTACTTGAGATGGATGTGCAGCCTAACAGTCCTCCAGCAAATGCACCACAGAATATCAAAGTTGTTTTTTTTTTAAATAAGGTGTGATAAGAGGGTGGGTACAAGCAAGGTCAGTGTGCTAGCGAAGGATGACAGCAACACACAGCTGTAGTTTTTTAATGTAGCTCTTTGCAAAGCCTGAGCAGGGGGCAAGCACTATCCACAACTTCAGTGGCTATATTGGGTTTAAACTAGCTACCCCTGAGCCCAAATGCCCAATAAATACTCAATTCAATTTGGAAGCAAAAAGATATAAAACTTTAACAATAAATAGGAGGTAAAGGGGGGTTTTACAGAAGGTGGGAAAAAAGAGGAACTAGAATGCAGGATATGGGGGAATGAGGAAAATTACAGAGGCTGGGGAGAAGGGGTAGGAAGGGAACAAGATACACAAAAATAGAAAATACAACCCGTGGAAGGCAATTGAGTCCAAATGCCGGGATGGATGATTTTGATGTTGGATGAAGCAGGCTTTTTGTGATGAAATGCAGTTAGCTAAGAGCTCCAAATAAGATGGTGGTACCCTTCCACGTGTTGGCTGAGGAGCACATGGCAACAAGAAGCTGGCCCAGGCAGGCAGGGCAGAGAAGAGCCAAGCTGTCTCCCCTTTTATAGCAAAGTCCTCAGCAGAAAGTGGGAGGGGCTACCCATGACACCTGGAGAAAGGTCAGGCCACCCCTTGGGAGGAGTCAGAGGGCTCCAGGTGAGGCTTAACCCTTTACAGTGGCACAGGATTGTTGCTCAAAAGGAAGCAATAGAGTGCTACAAAACTGATGGTGGAGAAATACCTGAGAATTCAGTTCTAACAGGTCTGGCATGCCAGGAGGATACATCTGGCATAAGTCATCATACGGTGGAGCCCCTGCCCCAAGGAACCCAATCTGCAAAGAGACACATGATAAAGCTTTATCTGCCTTTCAAGTGTACTAATGAGCAGCCAAATCAACTTATATTCCTAACTTTCTTTTATATATTCCTCAAAGACAAGTGGGAAACAGAAAAACATAGAAGTCTAAACCAATTAGTTAAATGAATCATGTCCTGAAAGAGACAGAGTTGTCAGGGTGACACAGGTATCCCAAGAAATCAGCTGTGGGGTTTTTTGTTTGCTTGTTTGTTTCTAAGTGATGAATTAAAACAGTCACCTTCCCCCCACCACCACCTTGCCAATTAATGGCAATAACAGTAGGAGCCAGGGGGAAGTTGTGAAAGCAAAGACTCACTTAACTGGAACTGCTGAAATAATTTATTGGTTCTGATCTGCAGATGGTCACATGAGAAATTCCAACCAATGGCAATGGTGCTTAGAAAAATCTGGTGTTTGACACCAGAAAGCAAACTCCAGCATCCTCCTGAATGGGAAGGATCCAATTCTGCAAGATCACAGAATCCCAAAACTGTTGAGATTGGAATAGGCTTTTGAGACCATCAAGCCCAGCTGCATACCTAGAGCTCACAACCCCACCATTGCTGCTAAGCCACTAGCACTAAACTGTGTCCCTGAGCACCACATATTCACAGGACTTTATAAATACCTCCAGGATGGCAATTCCACTGCCTCCCTGGGCAGCCTGTTCCAATGCTTGATAACCCTTTCCGTGAAGGTGGTTTTCCTAATAACCAACCTGAAACTCTTCTGTCATAACTTGAGGCGGTTTCCTCTTGCTCTATGACTTGGTGTACATGAGAAGATAACAACCCTTACCTCACTGCAACCTCCTTTGAAGTAGTTGTAGAGGGCAATGAGGTCTCCCCTCAGTGTCCTCTTCTGAAGGCTAAATAACTCCGTTTCCCTCAGCCTTTCCTCAGAGGATGGTGACATGGCAGAACGTAGAAGATGATGAAAGGCCCAAGGTGAATCCCTAAGGTGCCACAGATGAAGTAAGAGATCATCCAGCCATGAGGAGCCTGCACATAGACATCTTGACATTTGGGTCTGGCCTACAAACACCTCCTGCAGCTTTGGGTACAGTTATGGTACAAGCAACTTCACAAGCCTGTCCACAAGACCACAAACCACCTTAGCAGTGTTCTGTATACCAGAAGGCATGAACTGGGTAAATTCCTGTCAACAAGTTTGTTGCTTTTACCTGTCTCCAAACTCAGTGGCACAGCTGACTAAGCATGAGAGGAAGCCACTTCACATCCTCTCACTGCACCCTCAGCAAGCTTCATCAGCAACACCAAGCTGATGTGGTGCAGCTGCCAGGCTGGAGGGAATGGATCCAACCAGAGGGACCTGGACAGGCTGCAGAGGTGGGCCCAAGCCAACCTCATGAGGTTCAACAGGACCCAGTGTAGGGTCTTGCATCTGGGTTGGAGCAATCCCAGACACCAATATAGGCTGGGCAGGGACTACCTTGAGAGCAGTCCTGAAGAAAAGGGCTTGGGGGTGCTGGTGGATGAGAAGATCACATGAGCCACCTGTGGAGAGCTTTTAGACGAATGGTTAAAGGAGAGAGGACACGATTGCCTTGGGCTGCCTGAGAAACAGCATGGGCACTGTACAAGGACACAGCGGCCTTGATGGAGAAATCATACAATAACAGGATGCAGGTGCAGAAACTAACTTGTGCAAAACCGAATCTAGCTAGCCACAGGAATGTAAGATATGCTGTGAGAAGGACAGGGACGAAAGATAACAAAGCGCCAATGATGAGCTCCGCTTTTGCAATATGTATGAGCTTCATTAATGCGGCTATATAACTGTGAGCTTCTGATTAATAAAGAGAGACTTGTTGATCATCATCGGATGTGCATGTCTCCCGTCGTTTTCCCACAGCCACCCACAGCACACTGGCAGTCCAGAAAGCAAACCATATTCTGAGCTGCATCATGGGAAGTGTGGCCAGAAGGGTAAGAGAGAAGATTGTGCCCCTCTACACCGCTCTGGTGAGACCCCACCTGGAGCACTGTGTCCAGTTCTGGAGCCCCTGTGACAGGAAAGATCTGGAGGTGCTGGAATGTGTCCAGAGAAGGGCCTCTTCACAGGGTGCTTCTGTCATTCAGAGGCAAGGATGCTCAGAGCAGAAATGTTCCTATGTTCCTGCAGGAAAGCAAGTTAACAGGAAGCAGAGGAATCTGAGCAAAAGAACAGTTTCCAACTATGCTGAGTGACAGCAAACCAAATAAAATGTTAGCTGAGGCCCAGGCTGTTTCTGAACTGCAGTCCCATCACAGAACAGTCACAAAGAACAGATATTTGCAAGTTACAGCACCACGTCTGCTCAGAAGGGAGCAAAGGTCAAGTTAGAGGAAGCTATAGCAAAACTCTCCCTTGTATAAAAATTTCAGTAGCATTGTGTTTGAGAAACAACCTTCCAGGAAACACTGCTACAAGTACTAGGAAGAAGCTGTTCCTCACTTCTCTCTCCACACTACTGGCAGCCCAGTCAAACAGCTCAATAAGCCTGAAAACATGCTGCACTGCAACAGAGAGACCTTTCCATGACAAAACAATAGAATTCAAGTATCTGATCAGAGCCACCAAGTGACTGTGTGTCAGCTGAGCTCAGTTGACTGTCTGAGAGAGCATCCTCAGCCTACAGCCAAAGTTGGATAATTTAGCTTTCCTGCAGTCTAAGTGGCACTGGAGAAGCCTAAAGGTACTCTCAGTTCTCTACAGAATCATGCAGAAACATCCAGGTTGTAAAAGCCCCTCAGGATCACCAAGCCCAACCTAGAACCCTACTCTACAAGATTCACCTTAAACCATATCCCTAAGCACCACATCCAAACCACCCTTAAACACATCCAGGGCGCATGACTCCACCACCTCCCTGGGCAGCTCATTCCAGTGCCTGACTACTCTCTCCATAATTTTTTTTTTCCTAATGTTCAACCTAAACTTCCCCAGTCTCAGCTTGAGGCCATTCCTCCTTGTTCTGTCTGCAATTATCTGTGAGAAGAGACCAGCAGCAGCCTCTCCACAATGTCCATCCAGGTAGTTGCAGATAGCAATGGTCTCCCCTCAGCCTCCTCTTTCACGCTAGCCATCCCCAGCTCCTTCAGTTGCTCCTTATCAGATTTATTCTCCAGGCCCTTCCCCAGCTTCCTTGCTCTCCTCTGCACTGGCTCCAGCACTTCCACATCTCTCTTGTATTGAGGTGCCTAAAAATGAACACAACACTTGAGGTGTGGTCTGATCAGAGCAGAGTACCAGGGGACAGTCACCTCCCTGCTCCTGCTGGACACAGCATTTTTAATACAACCCAGGATGCCACTGGCTCTCTTGGCCACCTGGGCATACTGCTGGCTCATATTCAGCTGCCTGTCTATTACAAACCTCAGCTCTCCAGCCACACTACCCCAAGCCTGTAGCACTGCCTGGGGTTGCTGTGACTTTACACAGTACAGAAACCTGCCCTTGGCTCAGCTGACATCTTAGTTTGATAACCAGTGGTACCTTGACAAACATCTAAAATACTCTAACAGATCCAAGAAGAGGTGCAACTAGCCCAGCAATCAATCTGTGAGCAGTGCTAATCAACAGACCCAAGTGTTCTCCCCAAGAAAACACAACTGCTTCATCAGTGATATCAGCAGACATGTTCCTGCCTAGGCCTTCAATATCTTACCATGCACCTCTTGGCCAACAATCAATGCAAACTGCCTCCAGAACTGCTGCCTCTATAATACTTTGCATCAGCAGATTCCAGGAGTCTAATGCTTTACATAGCAATGTTTGCTTTCTCCCGGTTTTAAGAACTACTGTCTTCTGCTTTCATTAAGATCACACTTGTCCCAGTGCTGCAGGACTTGCACTAAACATTATGACACACAGCTTTCTACAATCCACTTACCCTGTGCCAGCTTTATTTCATAATCACCTTTACAGCAAAAGCTTTCTGACAATGCAGTATGTGCCATGCACTTTGACTCCTGTATCCACATATCTGCAATACCCTCATGGCAAGGCCCTGTGGTTTGACTTCCCTTCTCCACAGAAGCATTGGCCTTTCTCAGAAAGGCAACAGAATCACAGAACACACTGAGTTGGAAGAACCTTTAATCATCATCTAGTCCAGCCCTTCCTGAAGTGAGAAGGAACATCTTCAAACACATGCAGGTTGATCCCAGTGCTACAGGGTTGGGGCAGTGTGGCTTGGAAAGCTGCCTGCAGAAAGGGACCTGGGGGTTATAATGGATAAACAACTCAATATGAGCCAGCAGTGTGCCCAGAGGGCCAAGAGAGCCAGTGGCATCCTGGCTTGTATTAAAAATGCTGTGTCCAACAGGAGCAGGGAGGTGACTGTCACCTGGTACTCTGCTCTGATCAGACCACACCTCAAGTGTTGTGTTCAATTTTAGGCACCTTAATACAAGAGAGAAGTGGAGGTGCTGGAGCCAGTTCAGAGGAAGGCAAGGAAGCTGTGAAGGGCCTGGAGAATAAATCTGATGAGAAGTGACTGAAGGAGCTGGGGCTGGTTAATGTGAAACAAAGGAAGCTGAGAGCAGACCTCATGGCTGTCTACAGCTACCTGAAAGGAGGTTGTGGAGAGGTCGGTGCTGGCCTCTTCTCACAGGTCATTAGTGACAGAACAAGTGAATAGCTTCAAGCTGCAGCAGGGCAGGGTTGGACTGGACATGAGGAAGAATTTTTTTTCCCAGCAAGATTGGTCAGGCATTGGAATGTGCTGTCCAGGGAGGTGGTGGAGTCACCAAGCCTGGCTGTGTTGAAAGGTGGTTTGGCTGTGGTGCTTGGGGATACGGTTTAGGGTGCACTTTAGGGTTAATGGTTGGACTTGGTGACCCTGAGGGGCTTTCCCAACCTGAAAGTTTCTGTGATTCTGGCCTGAGAGCCCCATCCAAATGGACCTTGAGATTTTGCACAGAAGTGGCACCTACCACCTCTCTGGGCAACCTGCACCAGTGTTTCACTAACCTCACTGGAAAAAAAGAAAGTCTTCCTTACATCTGTCATGGAGGCAGGTAATTAATGTGGCCAAGTCAGGAATTACAAAAATACAATTATTTTTATTCCATTGAACCCCCACCCCCAAACTATATACAGAACTATCTTTAGGTTTATTTACAGGCTCAATTTCATTAGGAAAATCTTCTAAGGATACTATAGACAAAATCAGAGATTTAGGAAGTCAGGAAATGGAAAAGGCTAAGCTATAAACACAGCTTTTACCTTACTATCAATTGGCTGAGCAGAGAATTAAGGGAACAGCAGCTTTACTCACAATGGTGAGAATTCTTGCTGAATTCTCTGCGGCTTAACTGAATCTGACTGCAAGCAATATCCAATCAGGAATCCAAAAGGGAAAAGTCCAAGACATGTAGCAAGGACTGTGAAAGTTAGTAATATCTCAAAAATACAGTTTCCACAAGACAGAGATTTGTGGAAGCCACACTGTCCCAGCAGCAGCAAGGGAGTGTCAAGCTGCTGAGATCTCCCCAGCCAGAACAGCAGCTAGGAAGTGGGCTGCAGTAAGGTCCCAGAGTTGCTGGATCCAGGTGCTGCAGGCAGCTCACTCAAATGGACCTAGGACTTGCCAAGCTTGCAAGACTGCACAGAATGGTGCAAAGTGGGGACTGTCCAAAGGTAGGGACAGTGCAAACCTGAGAGCAATGCAAAAAGGTAGAAGCCATTCGAAAGCCAAGACAGTCCAGATGGGAACTTCTTCAGGCAGGGGCTCTATCAAAGCAGGGAACTTTTCCAGATGGGAACTCTTACAAAGCAGAAACACTTGCACCTTTTCCTTTGCTCTATTTATGCATTTTTAGACAAAGTGTCCGTTTGCCAATTTCTACTGGGTGTGAAAAACCCAGCCAACCACCAGCCCAGTTCCCAGCACGGGCTGCCACACAAGTCAACACGTGTGAAAGGCACCTTTTGCTGCGCCCCTTCAAGCCCACAGAGCATGGCGGGGAAGCAGTTTTTGCACCTTCTTCTACTCCCCATTCAAGCCCACAGGAACAGGGAGAAGGAAGGGATTTGGGGTGCTCCAGGACAACATATAGTCCTAATCTATCCCCTTTCTAGTGTAACATTATCACCCCTTGCCCTATTGCTAAAGGCCCTGCTAAAAAGCCAAGCTCCATCTTTTCTCACAGTACTGAAAGGCCACAACTCTTTTTCCCTAAAGCCTCCTCTTTTCCATGATGAACAACCCCAACTCTCTCAGCCTGTCTTCATAGAAGAAGCGTTGTAGCCCTCTGATCATTTCAAGGTCATCCTCTGGAGGTGCTCCAACAAGTCCAAGTCTGCCTTCTGGAAGGTCCAGAGATGGACACCATACTCCAGATGGGGCCTCAGCAGAGGGGCTGCCTACTGGCCACATTTCTCTTGATGCCACCCAGGATACTGCTGGTTTTCCAGGCTGTGAGGACACACTGCTAAGTCACATTCAACCATTCAGACACCAGCTCCCCAGAGTCCTCCTTCACAGGGCTACTCTCAACCCCACATTCACCAGTCTGTGTTGATATCAGAGGCTGCCTTGACTCAGATGCAGGACCTTACACCACCTCACAAAGGCTTAAAGGCAGACACTGCTGTTCTGCAGCTTCTATATTCATTGTCAGAGCCTTTTTTATGGATGGGACTTACACTGACAACTGGGCAGTTCCCTGATTTGTAGTCCCAGGCAATGCAGCAGCAGCGCAGCAGCAGCACAGCTCCTGGAGTCACTTAAAACTGACTTAAATTCTCCAACTCATCTGCTACAAAAATAACCCCACCAAACCAAAAACAAACAGAAAGCCCCACAACAAAACCAAACAAAAACCCCCAAACAGAAAACCACAAACCACTACCAAACAAAAAAGGACCCCACACAACCAAAATAACACCATCCAAACCCATTCCACAACAATAAACTCATGTGAAAGCAGCATTGCCAATAGATCCAGAGGGGGCATTCTGCTACTTTGCTCTGCTGAGACCTCGCCTGCAGTACTGTCTTCAGCTCTGGAGCCCTCAGTACAAGGATATGGGCTTGATGGAGCAGGTCTAGAGGAGGCCACAAAAATTGTCAGGGGGTTGGTGCATCTCTGCTATGAGAACAGGCCAAGGGAGTTGGGGGTGTTCAGCCTGGAGAAGAGAAGGCTCCAGGGAGACCTAACAGTGACCTTCCAGTACCTGAAGGGGGTATAAAAGAAGGCTGCAGAGAGGCTGTTTGCAAAGGCCTGCAGGGACAGAATGAGGACAAGGGCTTCAAACTAGAGCAGAGATTATTCAGGTTGGATGTGAGGAACCAGTTTTGCACCATGAGGGTGCCTGAACACTGGAACATGTTGCCCAGGGAAGTGGTTGTGGCCCCATGCCTGGCTATTCAAGGTGAGGCTGCACAGGGCTCTGGGCAACCTGATGGAGTTGAGGATGTCCCTGCTTCCCTGCTCAGTGCAGAGGGAGCTGGATTGGATGAGCTTTGGTGGTCCCTTCCAGCCCAGCCCATTCTTTGATTCTATAATTCTATCTCCTCAGCATCTGCAGTAGGAAAGACTAAGAAACAATTCTCTGAGCACCTCTGCCCCACCACTCCTCTTTGTGTCCTCAGCTATGCTCTTGCTCTCAAGCAGTCCCACTGAGTTTCTGAGTTTCATATGCTTGGGAAATGTTTGCCAATAGCTTGATCATTCTTTGCAAGGCACTTTTCTAACTATTTATGAGTTTTGGGGGGTTCTGTTTGTGTCTGAGCTGCCTCTTATGCCCACTTGAGCAGGCTTTCCCTTTCTCAGCTGCTGGCCACTCTGCAGGACATTTCTATCCAGAAATGTAGGCTCCTGAGGATTACTGTGGGACATATTTTGGGCTTTCTGATTTTATTATAATAACTATATTTTAATACCTGCAGACTGATTATAGGCTTTTTGGACTAATATACTTTTAGGGTTTGTTGCCCATCCACCTCATTGTTCTGGAGACCTTATTCTTTAAAGCAAATGACCACACAATGCATGCATTTGTTCTGCTCCCTTCAGCTATAAAGTTTAATCTCATTTTATGGTGGTCACTAATTACCAAGCAGCTCCAGTGCAGCACACTCCAGGTCAAGTCTAGACTAACATCGTTCTGGAGGCACCAGGTGTTCTGAGAAGCAGCCACTTCACACATCTGCATCCTCTCTGCCTCCATCTTGACAAGGCACCAATCCAGTTTCTGCAGGGCCCCTGTTGAAACCTGCCACTGTTGCTGCCTGTCCTGGATTTGCAGCTCCTCTACTCTCATTTCATGTTTCCTGAGCACTATAAAAGGTCTGAGCAGGTGGCTGGTAGTGCAATCTTAGCATGAGGTTTTTATTAAAGCCCAGGACCACAGAGGATCACAGGATGTCAGGTGCTGGAAGCGACCCAAAGAGATCATCGAGCCCAACCCCACTGCTAGAGCAGGACCATACAATCTAATTCAGGTCACAGAAGAACACAGCCAGACAGGCTTTGAAAGCCTCCAGAGCAGGAGACTGCAGCATCTCTGGGGAGCCTGTGACAGTGCTCTGTGACCTTACAGTCAAGAAGTTCCCCCTTGTGTTGAGGTGGAACCTCCTGTGCTGCAGCTTACATCCATTGCTCCTTGTCTTAAAAGATAAAGGGTATCTGCCCACAGGGTACCACAAGCATGCTCATCTCCCCTTCTATTTCTGTGATGTTGCACTTTACAAAGCACTTCATGTACAATGTCCCTCCTCTGACTATATGTCACTCATCTTTCCTGTAGAGCTGATGTAGCCTAGCAGCCTTGGTGATCCTCCTTCCACCTGGTTTCCCCAGGTTATCATTTCACACTTGTACTGGTTTGAACTAATTGAAGGACTTTAATGAGAAATTAGACTATAGGCTGAGAAAGGAAAACATTGATTGTTTTACTTCACTCATAGGTTACTGAAAAATGTATAAAAGAACCAAAACACAGACAAGACTGAGCAGTTTGATCTGTGCTGGCTGCTGCATCTCTCTCTGCCTTCTTAGTTAGACCTGTGTAACTTCATTAACCAGTTTCCTGCTGCTAGCTCCCCTAGCTGCTGTACCTTGCTTATCTGGCACGTAAGACAGATAGTGGGATAAGATTGGGAAGTGGGGGGAAGGTGGTAGGATGATTGGAAACCCCTCTTAGGGACTCTGATCTCTGGGAGGGGGGTGATGTTTCTGTGTTACCTTTTTATTGTATATATCTGTAAATATTTGTAATGTATTGTAAATATCTGCTTGTATATTGTGCAAAGCTGTAATATAAAGCTTCATTCCTTAACTTCCAGCCAACTGAGTCTAGCCTCGGTTATTTCAAATTTGGGGGGGGAGGAACTGCCAAACCACCACAACACCAGTTCCCTCACCTTATGTTTTAGGCTGCAGAGCCTGTGGGCAAGCCTTGTTTTTCCTTCCCTCCACCTCTTCATGCTGCTTGTTAACTGGCCTTGCAGCAGCTTCCAGATTACTCTCTTCTTACAATGTGCTCTGCCTCCTGTGGCCTTCTTTGGTGTACCACTGAAAATCAGCTATGATCCCACTGCGGCCCCTGGTTACCCCTGAAGATGCATCTGCTACAGAGCAAGAAACACTTGCAAGAAGACACTCTGGAATCAGCTAAGAACAGTCACATCTGAGAGATCAGATCACTCTGCACCAGCTGTTTCCACCCCTAAAACTTTCATCCTTCTCAGCAGTGCAGGGGGTGATGCCACTTCATTTTCAGCCTTGCTAGACTGCCACTGCCTTGCTCACAGCTCATCTGAGGGTATGTACACAGAGCAGCTCTAAACAGCTGTGTCACTTACTGGTGGAAACGAGGGATTGAAATGAAGTGGATCAAAAGAGCAAGAAAAAGTACTGCATGGACAAGGTCATGCTATATGAAACCAGTACTGTTCACACAATTTCAATTTAACTAATATTCGTCACCTCATCAGCACAACTCTGCCTGCATTGTGCACTCCTTCCTCAGCAACATTCTTTGGCAGCTGTCTAGTTGAGAACTGTTCCTTCCCTTGGCAGGGAGATTAGAGAATATCTAAACTTCCTTCTAACCTAAACCCTTCTATGATTCTGTCATTGCTGAGACCAGAATACTATGGCTGCAAGAAGGCATCTACACCATCATGTTTGCCACTGTAAAATAGCACTTAGGCAAAATAAAAAGGAGGAGATTATTGTAGTTCATTTGACTCAGTTGAGAGCCTTCACCTCTTAGTGCTCTCTTACTATTGCTGCACTAGGAGGATGTTTAACTTCTGATTGGGTTTAAGACATCTGTGCATGGCTCATTATTACCTTTTCTTCTTACAAAATATTGGCTCCTGGCTCAACTCAACAACAAAAACCCACTGAAACACTTGGGCACCAAACCATACTGTTCTGCCTGCTGATCCCTCTGCACAACAAGCTGGAAACCTGCTTGATCCTGTAGAGTTCAACTGGGAGAAACTCTTTGTGCTTCTCTATAGCCATGCATCCCTCGTCCAGAATTTATTAGCAAGTTGGTAGATCTAGGGAGATTCATCTCCCTCTCTTCTCTGCCCTGCTGAGACCACAACTGAAATACTGTGTCCAGTTTTGGGGGGCCCCATTTCAAGACAGACAGGGACCTGCTGGAGAGAGTCCAGCAGAGAGCCACAAGGATGACTGGGGGACTTGAGCATCTCTCCTATCGAGAGAGACTGAGAACCCTGGGACTGTTCAGTTTGGAGAAAAGAAGGCTGAGAGGAAATCTCATCTATGTGTACAAATATCTGAGGGGTGGGTGTCAAGTGGAAGGGGCCAATCTCTTTTTGGTAGTGCACAGCAATAATACAGGGAGAAGTGGATACAAACTGGAACATAGAAGGTTTCACCTCAACATGAACAGAAACTTCTTTACAGTGAGGGTGGCAGAGCCCTGGAGCAGGCTGCCCTGAGAGGTTGTGGAGTCTCCTCTGAGGGCTTTCAAAACCCACCTGGATGCCTTCCTGTATAGACTGCCCTGAGTGATCTTGCTTTGGCAGGGGGTTGGAGTGGATGATCTCTGGAGGGCCCTTCCAACCTCTAACATTCTGTGATTCTGTGATTTGTTTCTATGAAAGCATTCCTATACCTACCATTAGGGGACAGAGTGTACACTCAGCAAGTTTTCTGATGGTACCAAACTGGGAAGATAGGCAGACACCCTGGAAGGTTATGCAGCCATTCAGCACAACCTTGACAGGCTGCAGAGCAGTCAGTGGATACAAACTAGAACACAGGAAGTTCTATTTTCCAACAAATTGAGAAACTTCTTTACTGTGAAGATGACAGCACTGGAACAGGCTGCCCAGAGAGGCTACAGAAGTCATCTTCTCGAGAGTTTTAAGACCTATCTGGATGCGTTCCTGTGTGGCTTGCCCTAGGTAATCCTGCTTTGGCAGGGAAATTGGACCTGATGATCCTCAGAGATCCCTTCCAACTCCTACCGTTCTACATTTCTGTGATTTCAGAATTCAGCTAATTCCTAAGAGTTATGAGCCAGGCCTTGCAATATACCAGAAGAGGAACAAGAAAGCAAGGTTTCAGCAAATGAACAGGCACTTTGACATCAGTGATTTTGCTTCAGTGGGAGAGATTGACTAATGATTTTGGTTTATTAGTTCATTTCAGTTCTCACTGAACTCTGCAAAAAAGGACATCTAAACAACACAAAAATATTTTTTAATTGTTCTGTATGACAGCATTGATAAACGTCACATCCCTAGAACAAGTAATTGCCTTTTGATAGACTCTATGCTGTAATAATTACAACCTGAATAATCAAAGCCTTTCAAAATATCTTTCTCTTGTCAAAAAGAAAAATAAAAATATATAATGCAGTTTCTCTTTTCCCTCTAATAATTAAAGGGCTCAATATTCCAATAGTTCTTTTGCTATTGTTGTAATTGAAATGCTCTGGAATTATTCTAAGGCCTCTCTACACATGCATGCAAGTGTTTTAACAAGGCCAAATGCCAGGCCCTGCACTTGGGTTGCAACAACCCAAAACATGCTACAGGCTTGGGGAAGTGTTGCTGGACAGCTGCTGGCAGAAAAGGACCTGGGTGGTCTTACTGAAAGCAACTGAAGATGAGCCAGCAGTGTGCCCAGGGGGCCAAGAGAGCCAGTGGCATCTTGGCTTGTATTAAAAATGCTGTGTCCAGCAGGAGCAGGGAGGTGACTGTCCCCTGGTACTCTGCTCTGATGAGACCACATCTTGAGTGTTGTGTTCAGTTTTAGGCACCTCAAGAGAGAAGTGGCGGTGCTGGAGCCAGTGCAGAGGAGGGCAAGGAAACTGTGAAGGGCCTGGAAAATAAATCTGATGAGGAGTGAATGAAGGAGCTGGGGATGATTACTGTGGAACAGAGGAGACTGAGCAGACCTCATGGCTGTCTGCACCTACCTGAAAGGAGGTTGTAGAGAGGTTGGTGCTGGTCATTAGTGATAGAACAAGAAGGAATAGCCTCAAGCTGCAGCAGGGCAGGGTTAGCCTGGACATGAGGCAGAATTTGTTTCCAGCAAGAGTGGTCAGGCACTAAAACATGCTGCCCATGGAGGTGGTGGATTCACCAAGCCTTGCTGTGTTGAAAGGTGGTTTGACTGTGGTGCTTGGGGATATGGTTTAGGCTAGGGATATTGGTTGGACTTGGTGATCCTGAGGGGCTTTTCCAGCCTGAATGTTTCTGTGTGATACTGATTCTGTTTCTGTGCGATATCACTACCATTTCTTTCCAAATTACTCTTGCTGCATTCAGGAATTCTTTTTTTAATTCTCACAATGGAATAAAAACTTTTCACGTTGGATTGTCTCATCCCCCACAACAGAGATCAATGAAAAGCACGGAAGAAAAAATTGATAGGAAGCATTTCCTTTGGATTGAGATGTTTCCTGATCTGCTTGCATCAAGACTCTTAAATTAAACACTTTAAACAACTTCATTATTTCTAAGTTCTAATGCAAAACAGATCATATATAGGAAATCTTCTCTTGGAGGTAGTGGGATCACAGAATAGAATCAGGACCTCTGCTTAACTGACTTAACAGGGGAATCCCGATTTACAGTCCTGCATGGCAGCAGAAGCATGGGAAAATTAAGGAAAAACACCTGACCATTAATTGCCCACATCCATAACTTCAGAGATGATCAGCACAAGCCAACTGCACACCTCCCTCAGCTAAATCTTGCACTTTGCAATGATGTGTTTGAAGTGATAATGGGAAGAGGGAAAGGATTGTTATTATGAGCACAAAGTGCTAATCTGCTGTCTAGGTCTTGCTGAACCTCTCCCCTAACATTTCATCTAGAATGCTTTCAGCTCTTAAATTCACCTTCCCAAACCAGTAGGAGGTTAAAGCAGGACCCAATGGGAGGCTACATTTATTTAATATTCAGTCCTTTCTCAGATGAAATATTGCAATCTCCCTCACAGGTATTTGTCAAACCATTAGAGTAATGGTTTATAGCTATTACATGAAATTGTAGTTCTATTTGTAACTACTATTGACAAAGGATAGGCAAAGTGCATTCATTTTCCTTGAAAAACACCCAAACCCTCTGCTGCAGAGCACTGAGGGAATGTGCCCCATTAACTAGTTGAGAGCTGAAAGATGAAGCAGTGCTAGAAAACATTGTTTAGCAAACAAGGACCTGCATTTTTCCAACACTTACTCCAGCACTACCGTTCACATCTTATGGCTCTACAGCTCACTGCAGATACATCGTAAGAGCCCTCTGGCATGACTCCACATATTAACACTACCTGTAAAATAATGTTCACAGCTACACCTGGAAATCAGTGGTTTTACAACAGCCACTACTTCTGGCATGTATCATTGTACTACTTTCTTCATTTTTCATACATTGGAAAAAATAAGATCAACAAAAAGAAGCAGTAATGACAGAATGAAATATACAGAATCATGAATCACAGAATTGTCAGGGTTGGAAAGGACCTCAAGGATCATCTAGCTCTAATCCCCCATTTATGGGCAGGGATACCTCATGACAGGTCAGATTGCCCACAGCCACACCCAGCCTGGTCTTAAAAACATTCAGAGATGAGGCTTCCACCACCTTCCTGGGCAACCCCTGTCAGTCTCTCATCACCCTCAGCAAAGCTAGAGAGCTTTGATCCATTCCCCTCAGTCCTGTCACTACCTGACACCCTGAAAAGTCCTTCAGACATTGGTAGGCCACAAGAAGGTTCCTCAGAGCCTTCTCTTCTCCAGACTGAACAACCCCAACTCTCTCAGCCTGTCCTCATAGCAGATCAGCTCCAGCCCTCTGATCATCCTTGTGGCCCTTCTCTGGACATGTTTCAGCACCTCTAGATCCCTCCTCTAATAGGGGGTCCAGAACTGGCGACAGTGCTCCCGGTGGGAGTATGCTGCAGAATCAAAGTGCCAAAGGAAGCACACTTCCTCTAATATTGCCATTTAAACAAACAAACAAACCAACTCACCCCACAAAAAAAAAAAAAAAAAGTTTTGGTCCCTGACAAGTTTCTGCCATTTCAAATGCCTTCCAAAGATCTGCAACTGTAGTCCACATGTAAAAGAAAGATAGAAATCCTCAGCTTACTGACTGAGACCTTCCCTTGTCCCTGAACCTGTCCTGCTGACCATTATCTCATTTCCTCAAATAGCCCCCCTTAAAAAGACTTTGATGTTCTTGCAGCCCCTATCACACACACTATGCACATCTGCACATCCCAGCTGCTTCTTTCACCATTCCTTCAGTTTC
The DNA here is from genome assembly GCA_013396835.1 of Psilopogon haemacephalus. NCBI lineage: Eukaryota > Metazoa > Chordata > Aves > Piciformes > Megalaimidae > Psilopogon > Psilopogon haemacephalus. The sequence goes on from VWZI01023583.1 coordinate 307,142, forward strand.
AGGGTTCTTAATATCAAGTTTTCTATTGTTTGGTTTGTAATCAAAAGGTTGTAAACACAGCCCTTGCAGAAGGAAGATGTTGCTGAGGGCCACGGCTGAATTACACCATTGTGAACGCAGAGGCACAGAGCCAGGCAGAGCATCATCACTGCTTCCTTCTCAACTATGTTTTTAAACACATCTCCCAGAATTATTAAGTCAAGGGTACTAAAATACAACAGGCACAAATACAACTGTGCCAGATACAGATATGTTCATTTTCTGTAACTACCACTGATTTTTCATACAGGTGTACATGATTTTATAAACCACATCAAGAACCAATGACTTCTCTGCTCCCTTCCCAGCCCCCCTGCAGGAGGAGGAGAGTCCCTCCAGCAGGAGGAAGAGAGGCCCTCAGCATGAAGCCTCAGAGACTGTTCTGCCTCCAAATGCATGGTGGATTCTACGTGTCCCCTCTGTTGCTTTTAATGATTTTTTTTTCCCCAGGAAAAATCAAGTGGGAAACCCCAATTCTGAGGGGAACACATCCTGAAACATTTCCAAGGATGGCAAGAGTCATGCTGGCACCACAGCAGCTTGTTCAGCCAGAGAGAATGGCTGCCTAGTCAAATGCTGGACCCTGGAAACAGACAAAACTGGAGCTCCTGGGAGGCGCAGAGCAGACTGGCAACCTACGAGTTATAAATATTGAGCATTCGACTGCTAGTTTGCTTCTTGCCCTTTGATATCCAGAAACCAAATTGCTTTTCTGTTGCATAAAGTCTCTTTCAAATTCAATTGCTTATCTCCTCATTTATTCAAGAAAGAGAAACCTCAGGTTTAAAGGGAGGAGAGCCCACAATAGAAATATACTATATTAAACATACAACAGACATCTGAAAAATAACCAAAACACACTCTCTTGATTATAAACTTCAATATCAAGGTATCCTCCAGGGTCTCAACTGGATCCAGGCTATAAGAATTCCCAATTATTTGAATTTCTATATACAGTATAAGCATTTAGTTATCAACATCCACCACACAACACATTTTCATTGGTTATTAGGCCACTATCCCTGTGTGGAATTGAAGGTGTTGCTACTGTAACCGTGCTGCCAATGAAGTGAGAAGCCCTTTTCCCACAGGTCACCCCCTGCCATGGTGGGCAGCCAAGACAGGGCAGGTTTGCCATCAATGGATTCTGGATGGAGCAGTGGAAGAAGGCTTTGGCCAGCCCTCAGCTGCTTGGCTAGACAAAACACCACACTGCATGCAGAACAAGCTGCTTGAATCAGAGAATGGTTTAGATTGGAAGGTACCTCAAAGATCATCCAGTTCCAACCCCCCACCATAGGCAGGGACACCTCCCATTAGAAGAGGTCCCTCAAGGACTCATCCAACCTGGCCTTGAACATCTCCATGGAGGGAGCAGCCACAACCTCCCTGGGCAACCTGTGCCAATCTCTCACCACCCTCACTGTAAAAGAACTTCCTCCTAATATCCAGTTGAAATCTCCCCTCTGCCAGTTTAAACCCATCAGTCCTCATCCTATCATTACAAGACCTTATAAATAGTCCCTCCCCAGCCCTCCTGTAGGGCCTTTAAGATCCTAGGTGGCTACTGTAAGGTCTCCTGGAAGCCTTCTCTTCTCCAGGCTGAAGAGCCCCAACTCTCTCAGCCTGTCCTCACAGCAGAGCTGCTCCAGCCCTCTGATCATCTTTGGGCCTCCTCTGGACTCGCTCCAACAGTTCTATGTTCTTCTTGTGTTGGGGACTCCAGAACTGGACACAGTTCTCCAGGTGGAGTGTGACGAGAGCAGAGTAAAGGGGGAGAATCCCCTCCCTTGCCCTGCTGGTCACGCTGCTCTTGCTGCAGCCCAGGACACAGTTGCTGTCTGGGCTGTGCACACACTATTGGCTCATGTTGAGCTTTTCATCAACCCAGTCTCCCAAGTCCTTTTCCTCAGGGCTGCTCTCCAATAACATTTGTCACACTAATTACACTGGACAAGGTCAAGTTAGGGTCCTGAGGAACTCTGTGTCTGCCTAGTGAAGTGTTACCTTATAAAAGCCAGTAGTAGATTTTGCATTCCTCGGGTACATAGCACGGGTTGACGTGAACCTGCTGCTGTTACCCAGAGCATGCTGCAGCCATGCCCGCTGCAAAAGTGAAAGTGCTACCTGCAGCAAAGTGTCACAGGGCTTGGAGTTCAGATTGCAACATGGGAGTCTTCCTGTTCATGATGATGCTTTTGGCTTCCAAGAATGCCTGGATGTGGGCTTTTTTCTGTAGGCACGGTGGTGAGATGAGTGGGAGTCAGGTAGCTGCTGGCTTTGGTTTTCTGGTTTATGCTGGTTTTGTCCTGTATTTCACCGAGCTTCTGCAAATAGGCTGAGCTAAGGTAGCCACGCACAGTATTGTTAACTAGATTAATAGCTACGGTAATTATCCATTGTGATTATGATGTCTCATGTTATATTAAACTTTTATCTCTTTATCTCACCCCTGAGTTGTCTGTGTCACTTTCCCCCTCACCTTTGTGTAGCAGACAGGTCAGCCCTTTTGCTATACCATTACAGTGCTGGCAAGAGGGCTTCTGTTTCTTAACTTCAAAGCTCTGACTTTTAAAAACCACTGTGAGTGAAGAGGGAAACAAGAGGTTGGAGGCATTTCTGGACTGGATACAGGTCCTGAGGCAACCTCTGCAGGGTCTCATGAAGCCAGCAGACCCCGCCCTGTTTGCCTAGCCACCTCCTGCAGCTGAGCCCATGGGGAGCTGGAGCAGAAGAGAAGACTCAGGGTACAGATAATCTCTGTTTCCACCAAAAATTCTCACTGATTGACAAAGGAAAAGGGAGACTTTTACCTCAAAGCCCTGCAGGTATTACAAATACCCAGAAGTCCTGAGTTCTGTTGGAAGCAAGCAGGAACATATCTCATGGCCTGTGTAGATGGCAGGCACACCCCAGCTGTCAGACACAGGCACAGGGCTGCAGCCAGACACAGGCCCCAGCAGCAAGCACATCATGCAAGGCTATCTGGGTTTCAGAGGCAGGACTGAACCTTGTCAGGCTCTCCATCCCCCTGCAGGCACAAGGGAGCCCTCATAGAGAAGCAAGCAAGGTATGGCTTCATCACGTCATTTGAGGGGGTCATGGGAGGCAGGGAGCTAGGCTGTGTGCCTCAGGAGGCAGCTCTGAGTTACTGACCTGCTGTAATGGTGTGGCACCAAGGGCACACCTGCCTGCTCCCCCAACACAGAAGTGAGGGGAAAAGCAAAACAGACAACTCAGGGGTAAGATAAAGAGACAAGAGTTTAATGCACCATAAGAGATCTTAATCACAATGTGTAATTAATTTAGCTAATAATCTAATTAATCTAATAATACAGTGCATGGTTACCTTAGCTCAGCCTATCTGCAGCAGTAGCTTGGTGAAATACAGGGAACCACCAGCATAAAACAGAAAACCAAAGCCAGCAGCTCTGACACCCACCCTGATGGCGATTGAAGAGATGGAACACTGCTTGATGCAAGCAAGGTGTCAGTTTACTGCACGCAAAGCACCACCTTATATATTCTAAAAATCAAAACTTTCACAGCGTGTCTATTATCGATTGGTTAATGCAACTGTGCAAAGCAGAGGGTTGGTTAACAACGCCTTATCAGACACAACTCCTCCTTTAGACAAAGCTTACGTTCCTTTTGCTTGACATTGCTTTAACGTCTAGACTCTACTTACCTCTAACTAATAACATCTGCCAAGTTTCTGCTCTTGCATCTTTGTTTAGACCTTCTGCGGTTATCTACTGTGCTGAACAGTACTTTTCCATGTGTTCAGTTGCATTCTGTCCCCATGGCTTTCAACCTACCAAAGACAAAACATCTTTGCGCATCAGTTGCTCCGTACTCTGAGTTCTGTCTCCCAGATCATTCCCTTCGATGTCCATCTCACCACCATGCCTGCAGAAAGGAGCCCACACCCAGGCACTCTGAAGCCAAACGCATCATCATGAACAGGAAGACTCCTGTGCTGCAATCCGAACTTCAAGCCCCATGGCACTTTGCTGCAGGTAGCACTTTCACTTTTGCAGCTGGCATGGCTGCAGAGTGGTCTGGATAACAGCAGCAGTTTCACCTCAACCCATGAAGCCCTCTGAAGAGGAGCAGCCACAATGGTGTGCCATTTTCCTAAACTACCCAAAACATCCTGCACTCCATTACAGCAAGATCTTGGGGAACACAAGGCACAGCAGGCTCCCAGTCTGGCTGCTGCTCAATAGCTCTTCCCTGCACCTTTCCCCACACCACCTCAGACATAACCCTCTCATCAACATTAACGTGTTGCTCTGGTACCAGCTGATCTGCCCCAGGATGGCACACAGCGGGCAAAGTCCTCATTTACAAGAGGGGGCTGCACAACACTAAGAAAATGAACACTTGAAGCAAAATAAGTTTTCTCCTCCTTAGGAGCCGGGTAGGAGCACTGCAGATTTTGCATCTGATTTCAACATTACCAGCAGCGAGGACTGTTAGTGTGACCTCCTCTCCTTTGATCAGTCAGGACAGCCCAGTTTCAAACCACCAAAACTAAAACTTAGAATGGCATTATGGTTAAGAGCATGATCACAGGCTTTCATGGGTCACCTCTGCACAGTGCCATAAAGCAAAATACAGCTACAGATATATTCAGTGATTCAAAAACTAAATTAAAAAAAAAATAAAATAAAATTTGCCTTAATCCTTCCTCATTCCTCCAGCAATTTCACTCACACCAAGCCAGAGTTTTATGATGTAATGCAAAAGGGCAGAAATGACGTGTTTCATTGTAGTAAAATGAAAATTTTTAAATGGAAGTGCTAAAAGTTAAAAACCAGCTGTTAATGAAGTCTCTAAGGGACTCTGTTCCTGGTGAAAGGACAGTCACCACATCCGAAATCAAAACAAAAGTCTCTGTTTTGTACACAAGTTTTCAGTCTGATGACTAGTAAACTAAACTGTGAAGGTAACACTCATGTTCTCAAAGTAACCTCCTGTCATTTTTCAGCTTCCCCAGCCTCACCACCACCAGCACTATTAGCTGCATTCCTTTGCTCATACAGCAGACCCATAAGAGTTTCTCCAGGCCTTTCAATGCATAATTTTTCCCATAGCAACTGAAATATTACTTCCATAATTGTAACTTCAGCCACCTAGTGAGGAAAATAAGCAGGTGTCTGACAAGGACTACTTCACAAACTCAGGCTACAGACCAAGTTCTCCTTTCATGGAGAAATATCTTTGACTTTCTTGCAAGGATTTTTTCTGGATAATCTTTGAAATTAACTTCTGATATGAGGTAGGAATCTTGTTTAAAATATAGGTTTAACTTTCATGCTTTTCCCACTTCCCATGGATCTTCTAATCAAGGCTTGGAACAGAATATAGTTGAAAATCAGACACTAAGGAGATTCAGCAATGTAGCTACAGAGCCGTTTTAGACTGCAGCCTTTGACAATTACAGTACATGAAGCAGCTCTCCAAAACTCAGAGAGGTTTTGATACATCACAAAAACACAGAACTGTCAGGGTTGGAAGGGACCTCAAGGATCATCCAGTTCCAACTCCCCTGCCATGGGCAAGACACCTCACACTAGGCCAGACTGCCCACAGCTACATCCAGCCTGGCCCTAAAACATTCAAGAATGAAGCTTCCACCATCTTCCTGGGCAACCTGTGCCAGTCACCATCCTTATGGTGAAGAACTTCTTAGATTAGACATTAGTCTAATCTAAATCTGCCCTCCTCTAGCATGAATCCATTCTTCCCAGTCCTATTACTATCTGAAGCCCTAAAATATCCCTCCCTAGCCCTCCTGTAGGCCCCCTTCATATACTGGAAGGCCACAAGAAGGTCCCCTCAGAACTTTCTCTTCTCTAGACTGAACAACTCCAACTCTCTCAACCTGTCCCCATAGCAGAGCAGCTCCAGCCCTCTGATCATCCTTGTGGTCCTTCTCTGGACATATTCCACCACCTCCATCCACATTGTTGTGTATGTCACCTTAAGTCATACTTTCAAGAAGCCTACCTGGAGAATAATTGATACTGCCCGTTCTATCAGAGACCTTTACAGCTCATAGTGACAATAGGTAGAAGAGTCTCAAAGGGTGATTACAAGGAACCTTTTCAATGTAAATGTAATTGTATAAAATTTGTAGTTTTACAGCTACATCGTAAAAAAAAGAAAAAAAAGAAAAAGAAAAAAAGAAGGTACAGTGTCTTGCTTCTGTAGATATAGCCAGACTAGCCTCTGATAGGTGTCATTATGGAAAAATATTTCTGTGGGTTCACTTTCTCTTTTCAGAATGGAGGACAGGCCTTTGAATTTGGTAACATCTTTATTATTTCCACACAGTGAACCTAAAAGAAAACCTGTACTACAGATCTGGTTTAAAGCTGTAAAACTACTTCAGTTATGTGTATGCCAACTTACACCCAAAGACAGTTTAGGAAACAATTAACTTAATATACTGGTAAATACAGCAGTTTGGAGAATACCTTCCTAACAGCAGCAGAAAGAACCGTATTTTATTGCATTCCCATGACACTGCCAAGCAGAGGCAGCAATCCTTCATCACACTGTATAATGAAAAAAGCACTGCAACTTAAGAAAGAGAAAAACATAAAAGGAAAAAAAAAGAACAAAGACAATTTAGTGCAGTTTTCCTTTAGAGTGCTATAAAAAGCAACCACATTCACATGGCAGCATGTATGTGTATATGTGCCTGTTAATAAATTTTCTCTGAAGGGCAATACAGTATCTACCATGGAAACAGAGGTTGCCATGGCAAGACTGCTTTTAGTTGAGAGCAGAAGATATGAAGAATTGAGTCCTCCTTTCTCATTTGCCTTGAGGGAGGGAGAGGGAGGCAGAGGGAGCCTAATTTTAAAAACCAAAGTAAATATTGATATCACCAGAATGATTTCTGAGAAACAAATGACCAACCAGAGCTGATAAATGCAGAGGGGAGAGCAGCTGGCATTAGGGCTGCAATGATCTGCACATCCCTTTGTTTTCAGAGCAGCTCACCAGCTACCCTACAGTTTGCAGCAGCTCCCTCAGGCATGCTCACTGTAATGGTTAGGTATGAGTGTGAAATGGTATTTTGAAAATTAATATAGTTTATTAATGTTATTGTCAGGAACACACTACCAAACAGTATTCTTAATAATAATGGTTCTTCACATGGTCTTGAAAACATTATGCAGAGGGAGATGAACAGGGAATCTAGAACACTTAAGAAATGTAACTAGCAACAATATAAGAAACACTAAACTTAAAACTGGAAAGAGGTTCTTAGTTTCAGTTGTACCTCCTGTCCACCAGGGGACTTGAGAGTCTCCTTTCTGCTGCTGAAACAGAAGGTATTCAGGTTCACTTAAGAATTTACAGAATTTTGCTAAAGATTTGCTAAGAGGCTTTTGAGTGTTTACTCACAAAGTAATCTCTCTGGATTTCCAGAGCTGCATTATAGTATCATACAGTACCCAAAGCACGTAGAGGGGTTGCTGTTGGTGATTTCAAAGCCGTTAGAGGCTTTGGAGTTTTCCCAGGCTCTTTTTTCAGGAAGCTGGGGGTCTGGCACGGTCTCTGATATGGTTCCTCTTGACTCCCAATTCAGCAGAAAACTTGCAGAGGGGCAGGCAGGATGCAATGAGGCAGTAGCACAGAGAGCACATTGGGGCAAAAGCAGCAATGGCAGCAGCAGCCCCTTCTGTTACCTGCTCCTCTCCTTTATCCATGCAGCCTGAGTCTAATGGGCCTTTGGACACAGATTAGCCAATCAGAATGGCACTTTGCCAAGCTTGACAGGTGGAACCAGTAGGTGGAACCAAGGCTTTTGTTTTCCTTTCCCATGGTTGCTTCCCCCAGCACAGAAGGAGGGGGAAGCAAGAGAACACATTCAGGCCTATTTTGGCCTACCACAACACGCACAATGAGATGCAAGGGGCCAGAGCCACAAGAAAGCTGCAGTCGTTCCTCATTCACTCAACCCTCCTGCACAATGTGCAATCTTCTACCTGGCAGAAGGTAGAAGATTTTTTTTGTTTCAGTGTGAAAGCTCTTCTGTTCAAATGCACATGGGTGTTACAAAGGAATGAAAAGCATGAATCAAATTAACTTACAGCATATTGGTTTCCGGACGTGCCCAAAATGAAGTCCAAATTGATGTGTTTCATCTGCCTTATTCATTAAAGTGGCATTCTTGATGTCTTCACGTTACTGCAATCTTCAAAGCACTGGCCAAACAAGTACATTTGTTTATCCTTATCACTCTTTCCTTGCTAAAGTACAGGGGTTTATTAAAGAGATCAATCACCTATGTACAGTTTAATGGCTTGAGCTGTGTACATAAGACAGAACTTGCTTCAACAGCCCACAGCTCCCGAAGTATAGAGAGCCATGTAAAACCATTCCACAGGATCCCAAGATGTTAGGGGTTGGAAGCGAACTCTGGAGATCGTCCACTCCAACCCTCGAGCCAGAGCAGGACCAGAGAATCTAGTGCAGGTTGCACAGACAGGGCTGCAAAGGCTCCAGAGAAGGAGGTTCCACAACGTCTCTAAGGAGCCTGTTCTGGTGCTTTTTATTTGTTGCACTAATAAAACCACTTTTTTTTTTTTTTTTTCTTTCAGAGCTAGCAAATACCCTGTTAGAAGCAGTAATTTGAGACAGAAAAGCAGTGCTTAAAAGAAAACAACTCTAATAAAAGGAGGAGAATGAATCCTGTTTGCCCAGCTCCACGAGAGCCCTCTGCTTCTAAGCAGACACATAAACCACTTTGCCTGCTTCATCTCCACTGTCTGCCTTTAATTGAATCCCACTTCTGGGGGAAGCAAGCTTTTGAGGCTCCTAGCTGTGCTGAAGGCATTGAATGATTGCAGCTTCTAGCCAACAGTCCCCCCAAAATGAAGGCTGGAGTGTTAAAAACTTCATGTCAGGAGCAAAACCCATGAAGGGAAGCTTCTTGGCTTGCTGATGAGGCATCTAAAGTACCCTGTTCTGCTAAAAGATCACTAAGCTGCTGCCAAAGGGAAATGAAATTGCATCAGCAGAGGAGGTAATATTACAGGCTAATGCTTCTTTATGTCACTGCAAACTGCAACAGCCACCCTCCCCTCTATGACAATGAAAAGCTGAATGTAAAGTAAATAAATAAATAAGTCAAAAGGTAACCAAATTAAAAGCAAAAAAGAAATTGAAAGGCAACCAAATAATTTTTTTAAATCAACCAAACAAATTTTTTAAAAGCAACCAGACAGATTTTTTAAAAGCAACCAAATTTTTAAAAATTCAAAAGGCAACTAAGTGAATCTTTTTAAAGTCAAAATGCAGCCAAATAAGTTTAAAAAATCAAAATGCAATCAAATAAATAATTTTAAATAAAATAAGTAAATAATAGACATAAATAAATAAAATATTAAATCAACTAAAAAATTGAAATAAAAAATAAAATAAATTACATTAAATGAAATTAAATAATAACATTTGTTAATAATTTGTTCATAATCTGGTAAACACCTCAGCCTCAAAATCGTCCTTCTAATTATGCTAGTTGAGAACACGAACTTTCACATGAGAGGCAAATGTCCATGCGCATTACTTTTTTGAACTACTGAGCTTAAAGACAAAATTATCTGTTTAATCCAGTGGAGAAAAAAAAATAAAAACCAAAGCACACCTAGCCAAACTGCTCCTAACTGCCCATGTTAAGTGGTGAGTTTAGCAAATGGACAGGGTATGCAAGATTAAAGTTATTGAAATAGCGTAGAATCACAGAACTGGCAGGGCTGGAAGGGACCTCAAAGATCATCCAGTTCAAATCCCCTACCATGGGCTGGGACAGCTCACACTAGAGCAGGTTGGTCAGAGCCACATCCAGATTGGCCTTGAAAACTTCCAGGGATGAGGCTTCCACCACCTCCCTGGGCAGCCTGCCAGGGAGGTGCCAGTCTCTGTTATGCTTATGTCTAATGTCCTAATGTTTAAACTCAATCTACCTTCCTCAATCTTGGATCCATTCACCTCAGTCCTATCACTACCTGACAGCCTAAAAAGTCCCTCCCCAGCTTTCTTGTAGCCCACTTCAGATACTGGAAGGCCACAAGAAGGTCTCCTTGGATCCTTCTCTTCTTCAGACTGAACAACCCCACCTCTCTCAGCCTGTCCTCACAGCAGAGCAGCTCCAGCCCTCTGATCATCCTCATGGCCCTTCTCTCGTATTAGAAGCAAAGAAGCTCATTATAGGTAAGAGCAATTAAAAACACCCAAAACACTCAAGTGATCAGGAAGTGCTGCAAGGATTTTGAAAATAAAGCCAAGAAAAGGGAGTAGACAACCAATCCTTCATCTCCTGTGACCTGGTCCTGTTGCCACTGGCAATGGCAATATTTCGCACAGAACATATGGCAGTGTTTACAGCCATCAGGCAGCACTGCACAGAAGCTGTGACACCATGTGTCTGCCAACTAGCCTTTCTGATGGCAATTAATTAGAGGAGAAGCAGGAGGCACCTTTTAAATAACATTAAGTCTCAGAGATTCCTAAAGTTCTGTGGCCCATGTACAGGAACAAGCGACAGGAAAGGCTATTAAAAAAGCAGGAAGCCTAATACAGGGAGTCTGACCTTGGGGAATGAGACCTAACAAATAAAAACACACTCTTTAAGGAGTATAATAAAGAGCAGAAGCATAAGCTGTTCAGGGTGGCACCTTGGAAGCCTGCGACAATAATGAAATATCTGAAGACCTTTAACAGGCCATTTTATGAAACAGATTCTGCAGAAAGGTTGCCACAGTGAAAGCAACAGCAATTGTTTTCCAGTCGACAGACCCAAGGGGATTATGTCTAAAATTACATGGGGATCTATTTAGGGGACAAGACTTATGAAGTACACTGTGGTAGTCATATCATGATTCCTATTTTAATAAAAGCAACCAAGAGAGGAAAATTAAGAATAATAAACTATCTGATAGGTTTTCATACAAAAGTGGAAAGATGAACTCTCCCAGCCAGCCCCTGGAGCTGAATCTGACACTACCAGAGATGAAGCAGCAGCTGGCAGCACAGCCCCACACCACAGCATCTTCAGTGATCTCCATTTTAAAAGTTTTCCATTACACAGACATTTTTTCCAACCCAGACTGATCTGAACCACAAGCTCAAAATCTTAAAACGTCCAGTGACTGAGAGGATGGTATGGTCATCTTTGCACCACACAGCCTTCTTCCTTGATGCTCCTTGTCTTGAATTAGTATCTTCCCTGGAGACATGAAATAAGAAAGCAAGACCAAGGGAAAACTTGTCCAGCTGTAGTCCTAGCATGGTGAGTTCTCTGAGCTCACCCTGTGGCTGTCCCCACAGCTGGTGTACAAATGCTGGGGTCTTGTCTCTAGACATGTTGTGCTGGTTTGAGGCTAATTGGAATATTTTAATGAGAGAAATCAGCTGTGACAAGAAAATAATAGTGATGTCTATATCAATCCTAGGTTCTGCTGAGAGATATAAAACCAAGAAACATGAACAAAGTCAGCCAGTGTGCCTCTGGCTCCTGCTGCTGCATTAACTATCTCCGCCTGAACCTGTGTAACCCCAACTAATCATTCTGCTTCTAACTCCTAGTCTGGCAATTTCATTCCTGCACATAAGACTTCTGATATAAGGATCGGAGTTGAAAGAAGGTGATGAGTAAGTTTGAAAGGCCTCCTGGGCAGTTCTGCTGTTTGGGAGGGGGTTTGCAGTGCTGTATTACTTTTAACTTATATATAATTGTAAATACCTCCATATATATTGCATATATATGATTGCAGATTTGCCTTGCTGTAAATATAGCTTCATTCCTTAACTTCCAGCTGGCTGATTTAGTGTGGTGAATCATGGAGGAGGGAAAAACTCCGGAACCACCACACACATACTCGTAGAAACTCACCACCTTTGAGATCTCACCACCTGCCAAGCCTTGCTAAGTCAGCCAGCAACCCCAGAAGTTACTGGATAAATTTTTAGTTATTAAAACATGCTAAAGCCACAGTCAGACCAGCCTCCTCTGCCTAAGAAAGGAGGCTAATAAACTCCCCTACTATTACTGAAGGGCTGGAGCAGCTCTGCTATGAGGACAGGCTGAGGGAGCTGGGGCTCTGCAGCCTGGAGAAGAGAAGGCTTCCAGGAGACCTTGGAGTGGCCTTCCAATATCTGAAGGGGGCCTGCAGGAGGGCTGGGGAGGGATTATTTACAAGGTCTTCTAATGACAGGATGAGGAGTAATGGGTTTAAACTGGCGGAGGGGATATCTAAACTGGATGTTAGGAGGAAGTTCTTTCCTGTGAGGGTGGTGAAAGACTGGCACAGGTTGCCCAGGGAGGTGGTGCCTGCTCCTTCCCTGGAGGTGTTCAAGGCTGGGTTGGATGAGGTCTTGAGCAACCTGTTCTGGTGGGAAGTGCCCCTGCTACTGGTGAGGGGTTGGAACTAGACGATCTTTGAGGTACCTTCCAACCTAAACCATTCTATTATTCTATACCATGTTAGTTCAGCACTTCCTTCATTTCCCAAAATCTCTACCCTCTATTTTTTATTACTCATCTGGAGACTTTGAGGCAGAGAAAATGCAAATGGTGCTGGTAATAATGGAGCCGGTGATTTCTGTCAGTCCTAAGGTAAAAATTCCACATTACACCCATAGCAGATCTCAAAAAATGTAATATAATGACCTCACTACATTTGCCTAATTATGATACAATGACCTAGGATCTGCTCTGACAGATGTGACATAACAGAAAATACAAGCCATGTTTAAAAGTGTGTTGGATTGTTGTGATGGCTGAAAAAAAATCTTTCCATCAGCACTGAGCAGACCATCTTAACACTTCAGATGCAGCCCTGGCACACCAATCAGCCGCTAAAATAGCGTCACCATCCCACCCACCACTACACCTGGGTGATGACAATAGGACAACTTATAAATAAATACCAAAATTAAATGACAGCTAGCAACTTTGCCAGCCTTTGCCTACACTTCCCTAGGAGCACAGTTAATATTTTGGACTGCACACACACACAGGAGGCTTTTAAGGTTTGTATGCAATCAAAAACCAGTTCCCAAACTGTGAGTCTGACAGCTGCCACCAATCTAGCAGCTATTCTAAAGTTCCTAGCAGAACTTACAGTGGCTTTTGTGCAATTTAAGAGAAACTTCAATGCTGACAGAAAATTGCAATATATTCCTTAATAAAACACATTTCAATGAAAAGACGAACAATAGAGCTGAGACACTCCTGTCCAATATGCTACCAGCCAGCTATGGTGCTATCACCACAGCACCATCCTATTATTCGTTATTTTTAGGACAGTAGCATAATGGCCACTGACAATCAAGAGCTGCAGCAGGGATCACCCTCCTCAATTAAACCCCTGCTTCCTCCTTCCTCCTGTGCTGCTTCCCACGTGGGGCAGAAAGGTACCCAATTCATGAACCAGAGGATGGCCAGAAATCATAGAACCAGTCAGGGTTGGAAAGGACCACAAGGATCATCCAGTTCCAACCTCCTGCCATGGGCAGGGACACCCTACCCTAGATCAGGCTGGGCAGAGCCTCATCCAGCATGGCCTTAAACACCTCCAGGGATGGGGCCTCAACCACCTCCCTGGGCAATCCATTCCAGGGTCTCAGCACTCTCATGCTGAAGAACTTCCTTCTCACACCCAGTCTGAATCTCCCCACTTCTAGATTTTCTCCATTCCCCCTAGTCCTGTCACTACCTGATAGCTTGAAAAGTCCCTCTCCACCTTTCTTGTAGGCCCCCTTCAGATACTGGAAGGCTGCAATAAGGTCACCTCAGGGCCTCCTCTTCTCCAGACTGAACAGCCCCAACTCTTTTAGTGTGTCCTCGTAGGAGATGTGCTCCAGCCCTCTTATCATCCTTGTGGCCTTCCTCTGGACACGCTCCAGCATGTCTCTTACAGTCAGCATTAGCATTTTCAGCAGTTGGTGTCCAGATATCCTTGTTCTTACCCTTTCTGCCGATTTTCACTCTTTTCAATATCCTACAAATTTATGCTCCTTCACATCTTACCTTACTAGAGCAAACATTAAGAAATGACAGCTAACTGTGTCACCAGTAATCAGTCCCACTTCGGAGAAATAAACTTTCTCACTAGCATTAAGTTAGAGGCAGAACAAAGCCACCTCTTAAAAATGAAATAGAAATCTGTAAATGTCCTCTCCTGAATGTGGCAGATACCCACTGCATCCCTAGCCTCTACCTGGAGGACACCAGGAGCTCTTCCTAGGCTAGTTCTCCACAACACCCATCTCAGGTACCCTGCATGGAGGGCAGGGAAGTTAAGACTGTGAGTTGTGGATATTGCATATGAGAACTACAGTGAGAGGGGAAACAACTTATGAGCTCTGAGCATACCTACAACACTGAACCACAAGGGCAACTCATCAGGTGGGAGCAAAGCACAATGGGAGTACACATCATCCTGAGCCTGAAAGATCACAGAAGCAGCCACAACCTCCCTGTGCCAGTGTTTCACCACTCTCACTGGAAAGAATTTCTTCCTAATATCTAGTTTAAACCTTCCCTCTGCCAGTTTAAACCCATTACCCCTTGTCCTCTCATTGCAAGACCTTGTGAATAGTCCCTCCCCTTCCTTTCTGTAGCCACCTTCAGATACTGGAAGGCCACTACAAGGTTTCCTCAAAGCCTTCTCTTCTCCCAGGCTGAAGAGCCCCCAACTCTCATAGCCTGTCCTCATAGCAGAGCTGCTGCAGCCCTCTGAGCATCTTCGTGGCCTCCTCTGGACTCGCTCCAACAGTTCCATGTCCTTCTTGTGTTGGGGGCTCCAGAACCCCCCAGCTTGCAGCAAATTCTACCTACTGCCCATTGAATCTTTTCATGTTATCCACTGAACCCTCAGACAACTTCCTGATCTCTGCTTAGGATTGTCTCTGCTCTCCACACTTGTCCCCGTATCACAACCCATGACACCAGGAGCTACTTCCAGTCCAACCCATCCCACTGGCTGGCCTTAGGAAAAAGCATCCCCTTTAACAATATCCAAGAATTTCCCCACTTTCAGGGCTCTATCCAAGACCACAAGGATCACATTTGTGCGTGGCTCAGAGCCTCAAAAAGGTCAGAGATCCCAAAGCTATACGGGTCGATCAAGTTTAAACAGAAATGACATGGAGGTCCCCAAATAGCTGCCAGCAGAAGCTCTCCTCTGGGAGGACTCTAAGTTGGATCTTCTAAGAGCTCTTCAACCATTTTTTGCCTTGGCAGCTGGTCAGGATGTAGAACTGAGCAGGTCAGTGCTGCTCTTCTGAGAGGGATTCCAACAGGTTCTCAAAAAAACATACATAAAAGGCATCCCCTTCTATAGTGAATAGGAAATGCAAAAGTGATGGAGTAAATCCAGTGCAGCCGGATTTAAGGGCAGAACACGATGTGAACTTGCATAGCCTAACAGTTGTTTGTTCCTTGGTCCTCTAGCTGAAAGCAGGCTCTTCTTTTTGATGTCATATTGCAATGTCAGGCTGTCCTTTCTCCTCTCCTGTTTTTCTCTTTGCATGCATTTGATAGTTTTGTTTTAATAAAAGCGGAGGTGTTCTTGGCATTTCTACTGCAACAGCAGGGCTTGAACTTAAGGTCAAATTGAAGGAACAATGTGTTCAGTTACCATGGCAACCATACCAGGCTAATATTAGGTGCTGAGATACCAAGAGTGAAGTGATAAAATCACTACACTAGTTTATTAAACAAATTTCCGTTGTCATCATTTTACTATACAGATGGCTCTTTGGAAAACAAAAAATCAAATTTCAGAATTTGTTCTTCTTGGCCTACTATTCATTATCTAGCAAAAATAAAAAAATATTTCATTTCTCAAGGGTTCTGGAAACACAGGGATATTGAAGACTCATTGCTGCTGCTGCTATACATTTTTAAAGCCACATTCTAGGTCCACCAGATTTTGCAGCCCTAAAGCAAACTCTGGTTTGACATTTAATTTTAATTCTCACTTTATGTTTTCATGCCCTGCTTCCACCTTATAATAAATACATAATTAATTTTTAAATATACATCTTAATGTGTAAAGCTATGAATCCGAGAACACACCTTAAAGAACCACTCTACACCAAGAGAAGGAATGTAAATGGAAGCCCTTCTTGGCACGCTTCCAGAGTCAGTGCTGAAAGCTACTACACATCCCTTACTTGACACCCCAGTCCAAAGCCAGTTCCCAAGTCAGCAAGCCTAAATACCCAGGGAACTTGCCGCATCCAGCTCCAGTTACCCTTGCAGCTGATGAAGGGGAATGGGATCAGCCAGGCCTGGATGTGAAGCAGCTAACACAATATGGTTTGAGGCAAGCACCTGGAGAAGCCTCTAGAAGCCCAGGCAGAGTCTAGCCAGCAAAAGCAGGTTGCTGTTTCTAACACCAGAGTAAGACTATCCCAAACAGGTCACAACACTACACTGAATGAGTGGCACTGTGTCAGCACTGCTAATAAAACACAGATTCAAAGTGTCAGGTTTGCCTAGTGATGACAGGAGTGGCTACAGCAGTAATGCTCATTTCCATCTTGCAGATCTCTCTGCAAATGAAAATGAGTGTGGCCAAATGGTTCTGAGAACTCAATTTCAGAAAGTCAAGAAATCCAGCAGAGTCTGAACAATTTCTTTGCAAACTCATTTGAGCTTATTCTGCATAGTAATGGGATGCTGAACAGTCATATCTAGGGAGAGATGAAGTAGAGGAAAATAAAATTTCTGTCCACAACAGCGCATGGTGAGACATTTCTGTCCTCTTTAACCAGATTAAAAACTAAAGTGCAGAGTCCTGCACCTGGGAAGGAACAATAAACTGCAGCAGTACAGATTAGTAGGTGATCTGCTGGAGAGCAGCCCTGTGGAGAAGGGACTGGAAGAGCTGTTGGACAACAAGTTCTGCATGGACAGCAATATGCCCTGGTAGCCAAGAGGCAAATAGTATCCTGGGGTGCAGTAAGAGGAGTGTGGCCAGGGGATCAAGGGAAGATCTCCTCCCCTTCTACTCTGCCCTAGTGAGGCCTTGCCTGGAATGTTGCATCCAGTCCTGGGCTCCTCAGTTCAACAGGGACAGAGATCTACTGGAGAGAGTCCAAGGGAAGGCTACAAGGATGCTGAAGGGGCTGCAGCTCTTTCTGATGAGGAAAGGCTGAGAGCCCTGGAGCTGCTTAGTCTGCAGAGGAGAACGCCGAGAGGGAATCTGATCAAGGTCTGTAAATATGTGACAGCAGGAGGTCAGGAAGGAAGGGAGAGGGACAGGGACAGCCTCTGTCACTTGTGCCCTGGCACAGGACAAGGGATGGAAACTGCAGGACAGGAAGTTCCACCTCAACACGAGGAAGAACTTCTTGACTATAAGGGCCTAAATAAAGTCAGGCTAAAAATGAATTGCTGAGTTACAGGAATGTGCTCATAAGCTGCTATCAAAGTGCATTCCCAGCCCTTACATTCATCAGTTTCTCAGAACAGCTTTGTGTCAGCCTGACATCAGTGAGGTAAACACTAACACAGGAGCAGGCTGTGGTCTTACCATTGCAGATCTGTCGCCAGCCTCAAGTGCTGTAAGGATTACAGATGTAACTACTAGTTTCTTCAGAAAGCTCCCAGTGAAGAAGGACAAGCTGACCTCACCAGCGGGGTTGTTTGAGGAGGTTGTGCAGTGGGGGCACAGCTAATCCTTGGCTGACAGTCCACACTGAAGATCTTTATTTCTCTGTGATTAATGGACTTGACATCCATGTTCTTACAGCTTCTGCTAAACATCTAGCTCAGACCTTATGGTTAAATACCACCAAGATCACAGAAAACTAAACTCTTATGACAACAGAACAACCTTGCCAGAGAGCAACCTTTCCTGAGACAAGAATTGGATTAAAGCAGAAACACAGCACTGGGAAAGGCGCCACAAGGAAGTTCAGCATTAGGGACCCTGAACACCTTGAATCCCTTAAAATCAGACTGACCTTTCTGAACAGACAACAGACTGTGTGAGATGGGAGATCTAACAAGATCACACATGTCCAAAAATAACACAGGGAGATCACATGCTCCTGGAAACTGTTTGCCCTCTAAAGCCAGCAGAACACACAACCAATTTGACCTTTCAGTTTGAATTTCCTCACAAACCACAACCTTAAAACAAGCACCAATATAGCCTGGGCAGTGACTGACTTGAGAGCAGCCCTGAGGAGACAGACTTGAGGGTGCTGGTGGACGAGAAGCTCAGTATGAGCCAGAACTGTGCTCTTGCAGCCCGGAAAGCCAACCAGATCTTGGGCTGCATCAAGAGAAGTGTTGACAGCAGGACAAGGGAAGTGATCCTTACTCCACACTGGTGAGATACCACCTGGAGTACTGCATCCAGTTCTGGAGCTCCTATTGCAACATGTCCAGAGAAGGGCCACATAGATGATCAGAGGGCTGGAGCACTTCTCCTTCGAGGACACACTGAGAGAGCTGGGGTTACTCAGTCTGGTGAGAAGGCTCTGAGGTGACCTTAATGTAGTCTTTCAGTATCTGAAGCGGGCTAGAAGAAAGGTGGGGAGGGACTTTTTAGGATGTCAGGTAGTGATAGGACTAGGGGGAATGGAACAACGTTAGAAACGGGTAGATTCAGACTTTATGTTAGGAAGAAGTTCCTCACCATGAGGGGGGTTGAGACCCTGGAAGGGGTTGCACAGGGAGGTGGTGGAAGCTCCATCCCTGGAGGTGTTTAAGACCATGCTGGATGAGGCTCCAGACAGCCTGATCTAGTGTGAGGTGTCCCTACCCATGGCAGGGGGTTGGAACTAGATGATCCTTGTGGTTCCTTCCAACCCTGACTGGGCACTGATGGAGAGCTCTCTGTTCTAGAACCTGCAAGTTTGGATATGAGCCAAGATGCAAGATTTGGTCACACATTTTAAAGGCTTTAGGTCCAAAGGTGTTTGGATCCAAATAGACAATAGAACCAAATGTGTGCAGAGAGAATACACAATCTGGAGACAGAGAATCTTTTATCCTACCTGCTCTGAAGCATATGGGAAAAAACTCTGGAAGGAAGGGGTGGCCCAGGAAAGCTGGTCAGTGTTCAAGGATCACCTCTTCCAGGCCCAGGAGCAATGCATGCCAAAAAAAGAGAAAGGCAGGTAAGAATGCAAGGAGGCCTGCATGGGTGAATGCAGAACTCCTGGACACACTTAGACACAAGAAGAAAGCCTACAGAGAGTGGAAGCAAGGACAGGTAACCTGGGACCAATACAAAGACATTGTTCGTGCAAGCAGAGCTCAGGTTAGGAAAGATAAAGCACAGCTGGAGTTGAATCTGGCTAGGGACATTAAGGGGAACAAGAAGAATTTCTTCAGGTATATTAGTGAGAAAAGGAGGACTACAGAGAATGTGGGACCCCTTCAGAAGGGAAATGGAGAGCTGGTGACAAAGGATATGAATAAGGCTGAGATGCTCAGTGACTTCTTTGCCTCAGTCTTCAGCAGCAAGTGCTCCAGCCACAATGTTCCAAATTCCAGAGGGGAAAAGTAAGGACTGGGGGAAGGAAGATCTGCCCACTATAATTGAAAATCATGTTCGTGAGCACCTAAGGAATCTGAACGTGCACAAGTCCATGGGATCTGATGAGATCCACCCACAGGTCCTGAAGCAACTGACAGATGCAGTTGCTAAACCACTGTCCATTGTATTTGAAAGGTCATGGCAGACTGGTGGAGTTCCTGCTGACTGGAAAAGGGCAAACATAACACCCATCTTCAAGAAAGGAAAAAAGGATGACCCTGGGAACTACAGACCAGTCAGCCTCACCTTTGTGCCTGGCAAGGTCATGGAGCAGATCCTCCTGAAGGCTCTGCTAAGGCAAATGGAAAACAAAGCAGAGGAGATTGGTGGTAACCAGCATGGCTTCACCAAGCGCAAATCATGCCTTACAAATTTGCTGGCTTTTTATGATGAAGTCACAGCAGCAGTGGACAAGGGAAGGGCAACTGATGCGCATCTACCTGGACCTGAGTAAGGCCTTTGACTCTGTCCCACATGACACCCTGGTCACCAAACTGGAAAAACATGGACTTGATGGGTGGACAACTCACTGGATAAGGAAGTGGCTGGATGGTGCCACACAGAGGGTGGTGATCAAGAACACAATGTCCACCTGGAGACCAGTGACAAGTGGCATCCCTCAGGGGTCAGTGCTGGGACCAGTGCTGTTTAACATCTTTNCAAATGGCTGAGAGCAGCCCTGAGGAAAAGGACCTGGGGGTCTGGATTGGTGAAAAGCTCAACATGAGCCTGCAGTGTGCACATGCAGCCCAGACAGCAACGGTGTCCTGGGCTGCATTAAGAGCAGTGTGGCCAGCAGAGCAAGGGAGGGGATTCTCCCCCTTTACCCTGCTCTCCTCACACTCCACCTGGAGTACTGTGTGCAGTTCTGGAGCCCCCACCTTGTAGTGGCCTTCCAGTACCTGAAGGGGGCCTGCAGGAGGGCTGGGGAGGGACTATTTACAAGGTCTTGCAATGAGAGGATGAGGAGTAATGGGTTTAAACTGGCAGAGGGGAGATTTCAACTGGATATTAGGAAGAAGTTCTTTTACAGTGAGAGTGGTGAGAGACTGGCACAGGTTGCCCAGTGAGGTTGTGGCTGCTGCCTCCCTGGAGATGTTCAAGGCCAGTTGGATGAGTCCTCGAGGGACCTGTTCTAGTGGGAGGTGTCCCTGCCTATAGCAGGGGTGTTGGAACTGGATGATCTTTGAGGTCCCTTCCAACATAAACCATTCTATGATTCTATGATTTTATACTTGCTGTGCTACCCACACATGGAATGTTCTGTCTATGCCTTATAATTGATTTAGAGAAGAGGCTAAAAAAAATGATTATTGAGTATTTTCTTGTTTCTATATATTCCACACAGAAGCAAACACAAAAAAAAAAAAAAATCTCAAACATGTCAGTCTGAAACACAAGACCGATGTTAGTCCATAAGGGACATTGTTGAAACTGTTAGCTCTGTCTGAAATATTCTTGGTTTAGACTGGGGAGTATTTTAACCCCTAACTACTGTAGCCTGTAAGACTGTGAAAGTTCCAGCCTTCTCTTGTGGGCATCTCACCAAGATGAAACACAAATTCTGCTTTTAAGATGACCACATTTAATTGGTGCCTCAGCTGACTTACAAAATTAATCATAGAATGGTTTAGGTTGGAAATGACACCTCCTACTAGAACAGGTCGTTTAAGGCCTCAGGCAACAGGATCACAGGATGTCAGGTGTTGAAATGCACATAAAGAAGTCATCCAGTCCAACCCTCCTGCCAGAGCAGGACCATACAGTCTAGCTCAAATCACTGAGGAATGCATCCAGACAGGCCTTGAAAGTCTCCAGAGAAGGAGACTCCACAACCTCCCTGGGGAGCCTGTTCTAGTGTTCTTTGACCCTTACAGTAAAGAAGTTCCCACTTGTGTTGATGTGGAACCTCCTGTGCTGCAATTTACACCCACAGCAAGCAAGTGAGCAGACTAAAAGGAGATTTAATAAAGGTTAATAAATATCTGACCCTCAGCCCTCAGATATTTATAAATATTTACTAAATCCTCTCTCAGTCTTCTCTTCCCCAGACTGAAAAGCCCCAAGTGACTCAGCCCCTCCTCATCAGGCAGTGTTCCAGTTCTCTAATCATACTCATAGCCCTCTGCTGGACCCTCTCCAGCAGATCCTTGTTCCTCTTAAAACTGAGAAGCCCAAAACTGAATGCAGTGTTCAAGATGGGGCCTCACCAAGGCAGAGTAGAGGGGAAGGAGAACCTCCATTGATCTGCTGGACACTTCTTAATACACCCTAGGATCCCATTGGCCTTTTTGACCACAAGGGCACATTGCTGTCCCATGGGTAACTTGTTATCCACCAGGACTCCAGGTCCCTCTCCACAGGACTGCTCTCCAGCAGATCACCTCCCAGCCTGTACTGGTGCAGTTTATTATTCCTCCTCAGATGCAGGACTCTGCATTTGTCCTTGTTGAACCTCATTTGGTTCCTCTTTGCCCAGGTCTCACTAGATGGCCTTGAACATCTCCAGGGAGGGAGCAGCCACAACCTCCCTGGGCAACATATGCTAGTGTCTTACCACCCTCACTGGAAAGAATTTCCTCCTAATATCTAGTCTAAATCACACCTCTGCCAGTTTAAACCCACTACTGTCATTACAAGACCTTGTAAATAGTCCCTTCCCTTCCTTTCCGTAGCCGCCTTCGGATACCAGAAGGCTACTATAAGGTCTCCTGGAAGCCCTTCCTTGTTCACGCTGAAGACCCCCAACTCTCATAGCCTGTCCTCATAGCAGAGCTGCTCCAGCACTCTGAGCATTTTCATGGCCTCCTCTGTACTCGCTCCAACAGTTCCATGTCCTTCTTGTGTTGGGGGTTCCAGAACTGCACACAGTACTCCAGGTGGGGTCAGATGAGAGCAGTGTAAAGGGGGAGAATCCCCTCCCTTACCCTGTGGGCTGCACTGCTCTTGGACTTCATGGTGCTTGTATGATTCAACAGATTACTTCTGGCTCTGGCAAGTACAAAATTCTATTGTAGTCTGGGGGCTTTTAGGGTCAAGGTAATTTCTCTTGCATGCCTTCTCACAAGTTTTCATTATGCCTGTGCATCCCTATAGATTTGCATTTCTATATGTAAATTACAGAGAATAGGAAACTGAAATTTCAAAACTTGACCACAGAAAAGCCCAAACCTACTCTGCATATCCTTCACTATACATTATTGGTGCTCAATTGCTGTTACTGAGTTCAGATACATACTTACAGCAGTACCAGAGGTGAAAGAGCAAAACTTGGTAAGGATGAAAACATAGAACCCACATCACCCATTCATGCACCAACCTCCAGCTGCATTGCATCAAGACCCACTCTCCAGTCCTGGCCTGCTGTGTGCTGCTTCTGCTGAGAGGAAACCTAAGGCCTTTTTTCAAGCTCAGCTCTTTTCCCATGAGCACAGACATTGCCCTGAAATTGTTCTGAACCTCTTCCAAACCAAATTTCTAGCGCCAGCCCCTCCCTTGATGTTTTGCTAGACAGCAGGAGAGCTATTCTGCCTGCTTCTGATCTTGTGGCCTTTCTCTCCATTATCAAACACAGGTGTGGAAAACTCTCCAAATTCCTAACCTTGCATTCAACCCAGTGAAAGCTAATATCACACACCTGGGCAGCCTGAAGTGCCAGGTGCTTCACCTGGTGATTCCTCCAGAGCAGCAGAACTTTCTTTTAATTTTAAGCATTATGCAAGAGTAATTCTCACCATCATCACACCCACCACCTTTAATGAGGTTTAACTGCAGTGGTAGCTGTATGAAAGAAGTTTCAACTGTGCTGTTAGCTCAGGGTCTAAATTGCCATCATCCCTGAGAAGTCCCAAGGAATTTTCAGAGGGCACAAATACAGAAATCAATGCATACATACACACATATATCTGTGTAGCCTTCTCTTTCTCAGGACATTTTCACATGTCCAATCCAAACTGAATTTCTTCTCACCTAAAAATCCATTCCCACCATCTCTCCCTTTGCTCAAGTCCTCTCCAGCACTGGTAGCTCTCGCGGAGTGCCTATTGTTTCAATGAGATCTTCTAGATGCAAATTCTAACTCATTCTCTTAGAATGGTGATGATCAGAGGGCTGGAGCACCTCTTCTACAAGGACAGGCTATGAGAGTTGGGGCTCTGCAGCCTGGAGAAGAGAAGGCTTCCAGGAGACCTTGGAGTGGCCTTCCAATATCTGAAGGGGGCTACAGCAAGGCTGGGGACGGACTATTTACAAGGTCTTCTAATGACAGGACAAGGAATAATGGGTTTAAACTGGAAGAGGGGAGATTTAAACTAGGTGTTAGGAAGAAGTTCTTTCAAGTGAGGGTGGTGAAGCACTACAAGAGGTTGCCCACGGAGGTTGTGGATGCTTCCTCCCTAGAGGTATTCAAACCAGGTTGGATGAGGCCTTGAGCAACCTGTTCTAGTGAGAGGTGTCCCTGCCTATGACGGTGGGGTGGAACTAGATGATCTTTGAGGTCTCTTTCCCACTAGGGAAATATGGTATGTAACAGATTCTAGAATAAATGAGGAGTTCCCATCTCCTGTGTTTGGCCTTCTGAGACATCCTGGCCATACATCACAGAACTCTGAACCCGTATATGCCAAGAGCCCCGGTGTTTGGGTTGGAACGGTACCAGTTAAGACCACCATGATGGTGCAGTTCTCAGTGGGGACGCCTACCTTAAGGAGATGGGTGCCAGCCAGACCTGTGATCTACGCAGCTCAGGATTTTTGCTGGTCAGTTGGATAGGGTGAGCATCACCTGCTCTTTGATCAACAGAGTTATTCGGCGTTCCTTGTCATACACCTTTCTTTTTATTATTTTATATCTGAGATTTAACTATTGTGGTTTCCAGTATACCTTTCTCCTTATGGTTTTAGTGTGTAAGCTATAATAAAGTATTGAGGGCTCCAGAGCTGGACACAGTACTCCAGATGAGGTTTCTGCAGATCAAAGAGACCTCATCAACAGTGAAAGGTGTTGTAATGACAGGACAAGGAGTAATGGGTTTAAACTGGCAGAGGGGAGATTTAAACTGGATGTTAGGAAGAAGTTCTTTCCAGTGAGGGTGGTGAGAGACTGGCACAGGTTACCCAGGGAGGTTGTGGCTGCTGCCTCCCTGGAGGTGTTCAAGGTTGGATGAGACCTTGAGCAACTTGTTCTAGTGGCAGGTGTCCCTGTCTATGGCAGGGGGTTGAAACTCGATGACATTTGAGGTCCCTTACAACTTAAACCATTCTACGATTCTAAAATACCTGACTGCATCTTTACAGCAGGACAGACCTCTGCCCTCTGCAGACAACATCATCTTATCCAGGAAGCTGTTTCAGCTGCTGAAAAAGCAGTCAGGATGCAAGAATGATGCTGTATTAAAGCAACAGAGGAAGGCAAAAATGACCTGGAGAAAACGGCCTTCCTTTGGCATTACCTATCACCTCTTGGAACACATTCAGCGTGCAAAACACACAGAGCACTGCCTCAATCCACCACATCCCTACAGCAAGGAGATCACTCCACAGTGCCTTGGCCACCACTCCACAGCATCCTGCAGCTGCAGTTCCTGCACATCCCCAGCCTCTCCTCTGGCAGTGCCTGACAGGGAAGGTGTCTGATTAAAGTGACAGGAAGGGTTTCAGTCGAGAGAGGAGCTTGTTTTAACACAGGCCTGTCTACTTCAGTAAATATCCAGTTTTATAAGCTCCATGCAACTGACTCGTTTAGACCTGATGGGTGGCAGCCTGTCTCCTCACAGGCCCTCACCACTGACAGCCCTCAGGTACCTGAGCAAGCCAGGGTTGATAGCAGTCAGATCCTGCTGAGAACAGATGAACCTGCAAAACCTTGCAGGGCTTTTCTTAAGTGTGTTCAAGCAAGGCATAAGGAAACTACAGACTCCAACAAACCTGGCAAACTTTTTTAAAGCTTCTCTGCACCCTGCATCTCATTTGCATTCAATATAGAGTCAAAGAGAAGCAACCAGTGACTTGGGCAGCCTGACTACTACACAGGTACATGTGAGCAAAAAGAGCACTAAAGAGTCTTTGCACAAATGAGCAGCTTGTAAAATAACACTACAATGGCTTTTCAAAATCTGCATAGCCATGTAGAAGATGAAATATTAATAGCTTTAAATTTAAATATGTTATTAAATTAATATTATTTCAGTATTAAACTTTAAAGAAAACCACACACTGAAACTACCAAGAGGGTTTTAAATGTACAAAACCAAATAGACAAGATCATTAAGTGACACTTCGAAAAGCACTCCAAAATATTTTCAGTGATAAAGACAAATCAATTGAATTTTGTTTACAAACACCACTGTTTGTGCAAGTCTTTACAGGAAAAGAGATCTGTGCTCACTCAGAAATATTGCATATACATTACCAGAACATTAATACCTGAGTCTTCTTAAGTCTGGTAACACACTCACATATAGATAAGGCTGAGGTGCTCAGTGACTTCTTTGCCTCAGTCTTCAGCAGCAAGTGCTCCAATCACAACCCAAATTCCAGAGGGGAAAAGTAAGGACTAGGAGAGGGAAGGTCTGCCCACTATAATTGAAAATCATGTTCACGAGCACCCAAGGAATCTGAACGTGCACAAGTCCATGGGATCTGATGAGATCCACCCATGGGTCCTGAAGAAACTGGCAGATGAAGTTGCTAAACCACTGTCCATCATACTTGAAAGGTAATGGCAGACTGGTGAAGTTCCTGCTGACTGGAAAAGGGCAAACATAACACCTATCTTCAAGAAGGGAAAAAAGGATGACCATGGGAACTACAGACCAGTCAGCCTCACCTTTGTGCCAGGCAAGGTCATGGAGCAGATCCTCCTGAAGACTCTGCTAAGGCAAATGGAAAACAAAGCAGAGGAGATTGGTGGTAACCAGCATGGCTTCACCAAGCGCAAATCATGCCTTACAAATTTGCTGGCTTTTTATGATGAAGTCACAGCAGCAGTGGACAAGGGAAGGGCAACTGATGCGCATCTACCTGGACCTGAGTAAGGCCTTTGACTCTGTCCCACATGACACCCTGGTCACCAAACTGGAAAAACATGGACTTGATGGGTGGAGCACTGCTGGATAAGGAAGTGGCTGGATGGTGGCACACAGAAGGTGGTAGTCAAGAGCACAATGTCCACCTGGAGACCAGTGACAAGTGGCATCCCTTAAGGGTCAGTGCTGGGACCAGTACTGTTTAACATCTTTGTCAGCGACATGGACAGAGGAATCGAGTGCACCCTCAGCAAGTTTACAGATGACACCAAGCTGTGTGGCACAGTTGACTTGCTGGAGGGCAGAGATCCATCCAGAGGGACATGGACAGGCTGCAGAGGTGGGCCCAGGCCAACCTCATGACATTCAACAAGGCCAAGTGTAAAGTCCTACACCTGGGTCAGCACAATCCCAAGCACAAATACAGGCTGGGTGGCAAATGGCTGAGAGCAGCCCTGAGGAAAAGGACCTGGGGGTCTGGATTGGTGAAAAGCTCAACATGAGCCTGCAGTGTGCACATGCAGCCCAGACAGCAACGGTGTCCTGGGCTGCATTAAGAGCAGTGTGGCCAGCAGAGCAAGGGAGGGGATTCTCCCCCTTTACCCTGCTCTCCTCACACTCCACCTGGAGTACTGTGTGCAGTTCTGGAGCCCCCACCACAAGAAGGACATGGAACTGTTGGAGTGAGTCCAGAGGAGGGCACAAAGATGCTTAGAGAGCTGGAGCAGCTCTGCTGTGAGGACAGGCTGAGAGAGTTCAGCCTGTAGAAGATAAGGCTTCCAGGAGACTTTGGAGTGGCTTTCCAGTATCTGAAGGGGCCTACAGGAGGCCTGGGTAGGGACTATTTATAAGGTTTTGTAATGAGAGGATGAGGAGTAATGGGTTTAGACTGTCAGACAGGAGATTTCAACTGGATACTAGGAAGAAGTTCTTCACAGTGAGGGTGGTAAGACACTGGCACAGATTGCCCAGGGAGGTTGTGGCTGATCCCTCCCTGGAGATGTTCAAGGCCAGTTTGGATGAGGACATGAGTGATGTGCTCTAGAGGGAGGTGTCTCTGCCTATGGCAGGGGGTTGGAACTAGATGATTTTAGAGGTCCCTTCCAACCTAAACTATTCTATGATTCCATGATTCTATACAGATACATCTTTTTTGTTTCTGTCCTCATTTCCTCTGAACATGGCCAGAGAAGGGCCACAAGGATGATCAGTGGGCTGGAGGTGCTCTCCTATGAGGACACACTGAGAGAGTTGGGGTTCTTCAGTCTGGAGAAGACAAGGCTTCGAGTAGACCTTCTTGCAGCCTTCCACTATCTGAAGGGGGCTACAAGAAAGCTGGGGACTTTTTAGCGAGGTCAGGTAGTGGTAGGACTGGGGGGAATGGATGCAAGCAAGAGGATGGTAGATTTAGATTAGACATATGGAAGAAGTTCTTCACCATGCGGGTGGTGAGACACTGGCACAGGTTGCCCAGGGAGGTGGTGGAAGCCTCATCCCTGGATGTTTTTAAGCCAAGCTGGATGTGGCTGTGGGTAACCTGATCTAGTATATGGTGTCCCTGCCCATGGCAGGGGTTTGTAATCAGATGATCCTTGAGGTTCATTCCAGCCCAGCCAGTTCTGTGATTCTGTGATTTATGTATACTTTGTAGTAGTAAAACTGTTCATTAATCCTGTTTAGTTTTCTTTTGCCAAAGAAAAAAAAAAACAAAAAAAACCCTAAACTAAATCACACCACCAAATGAGAGGAAACCCTCTGAATTATCTGTGATTATTGAACAAAGCTTTCAGAGAAGGGGACTTACAGATGAAGACAAAAGCCTTTGATTGCACTTGATTATATTCTGGCAAAGCAATGGGGAGAATGGTAGAGGGTTTTTTTGAGTGGGTCTATTCAATGAATGCTACTACTTCCATGCCAGAAAGTTAAGAACTTCTTGAGGCTCCAATTTTCCTTTCCCTAAGTACACCTATATTTCTTTTATCAATGTAATTTTTAAGAGTTTATTTTGAGAACACTAGAGCGATTTAAGGCATAAGCTACAGATTTGGGTCAGTTATCCCTCCTCCTTTATATGTTATTACAAGATGCTTCTCTCTTTTGTCCATTTTCAAGCACTCATAGTGCCCAAAAAAACCACAATGAGGGACAGGGATCTACTGGAGAGAGTCCAAGGGAAGACTACAAGGATGCTGAAGTGACTGGATCACTGACTGATGAAGAAAGGCTGAGAGCCCTGGGGCTGCTTAGTCTGCAAAGGAGAAGGCTGAGAGGGGATTTAAGCAATCAATATCTGAGGGTGGGGGTCAGAAAGGAAGGGACAGCCTCTGCTCACTTGTGCCCTGGGATGGAACAAGGGCAATGGATGGAAACTGCATCACAGGAGGTTCCAGCTCAACACAAGGGGAAACTTCTTGACTGGAAGGGTCCCAGAGCACTGGCACAGGCTGCCCAGAGAAGTTGTGGAGTCTCTTTGCAGTCTTTCCAGCCCTGTCTGGATGTGTTCTCATGCTAGATTCTCTGGTCCTGTTCTGGCAGGGGGAGTTGGACTGGAAGATCCCCAGAGGTCGCTTGAACCCCTAACATCCTGTGATGGCAGTCAGCCCATTTCAGGCATGAGCTACTAGTCTATAAAGTTACAGTGAAGAATATCTTTCACTGTCGTGCTCTGTGCCCAGACTTAAAGTCATTTTTCAATAACATTAAAATCCTGTTTGTATAACCATCAACACCAAACTAAAACCATGCAAGAGATTTCATAATTAGATAAAACCATTGTTTAAAGCCAGTGAGTGCCCATTTATAGTTCAATAAACAGCTTGTCACAGCTGCTTGGCCAGAGAAGACCTGGATATCAATGGAAATGTTTAGCTTCAAGGTAACAAAATAAATTTGCCTTCTGGATAAATAAAATGAGGAGCAATGTGAATATGGCTCATCAGTAAAGAAGAATTTCCGAAGACTGTGTAAGGTTTTTTTTATACGCAATGGCATTAAAGGAAATGCCTTCTCTTATGTTAAAAAAAAAAAAAAAAAAAAAAAAGGTTTAACAGTCCTTGGCCCATAAGTTTTGCACACGATAGTGTAGACAACAGGAAATCATGCCAGCAGAACAGGGTATGGAGTTGTTCTCAATGAAGAAGTACAAACAACTACACCAGATTTTGGCATGGGTACATTGTTTCATGTTGGTTTTGCCATTTGGAAGGACCCAACAGAATCAGGCAGAAGCATACTGAACAGTAACATGCTTCTAGCCAAGAGGTGGTGTCTCACGTCTACTAGTGCCATCAGTATGGATACACCAATCAATCCTAGTGTGCACCACACTATGGGAACAGAAGACTTTTTAGCTTCTTAATGTAACACTACTTTATCCTTAACTTTGTCAAGATTTGCAAATAATGTCAAGGATATTATTAGTTTCATGCAGGACCATTTATATGATGAGGATCTTGATGCAGATACAGTGTGTCAGCAGTGAGTTCACAGATGACACCAACAGAAGTAGCAGTGTTGATCTGCACAAGGGTAGGGAGGCGCTACAGAGTGATAGATTGGGTACTGTCTACCTAGACTTTGACACTGCTCCCCACAGAATTCTCGGGGCCAAACTAGCTGCTCATGGCTTGGATGGACACAGCTCTGATGGATAAAGCACTGCTGGGCAAAAGGGCCCAAAAACATGGTGGTCAGTGGAGTTAAATCCAGCTGGCAGCTGGGCACAGGTGGTGTTCCTCAGGGCTCAGTATCGGGACCGCTTCTCTTTCACATTTTTATTGGTGACCTTGATGTAGACACAGAGTGTGTCAGCAGTGAGTTCACAGATGGCACCAAGTCAAGTGGCGGTGTTGATCTGCACAAGGCTAGGGAGGTTCTGCAGAGGAACTCAGATAGATTTGATCCATGGCCAATGTTACTGGAATGAGCTTCCTGTGTTGGTTTGAGCTAATTGGAGAATTTGAGAAATTAAACACTGTGTCCCTTCACCCAGTTTTGACTGAGAGAGAAGAAAGAAGGTTGTTTTAGAACCCCGGCTAAAACTCAGAAAAACACACTGGAATTTAATAAATGAGCTCATTTAGGCCTACATAACCGAAAAAATAGTCACCATAATCCCAAATAAACTTTTTAAACTTCCACAAGGCCATATTCCACATATAGGTACCAATTTTTGCCACAAGCCATCTATGCAAAGCTTCATTTATTAACTTCCAGTGTGTTTTTCTAAGTTTTGGGAACATTCTAAAACAACCTTCTTTCTTCTCTCTCAGTCAAAACTGGGTGAAGGGACACAGTGTTTAATTTCTCAAATTCTCCAATTAGCTCAAACCAACAAACTTCCACAAGGCCAAATGCCAGGTCCTGCACCTGGGTCACAAAAATTCCAAGCATGCTACAGGCCTGGGGCAGTGTGGCTGGAAAACTGCCTGTAGAAAGGGACTTGGAGGTTCTACTTGACTAGCAGCTGAAGATGAGGCAGCAGTGTGCCCAAGGGACCAAAAGACCCAATGGCATCTTGGTTGGGATCAGAAATGCTGTGTCCAGCAGGAGCAGGGAGGTGATTGTCCCCTTGGACTTTGCTCTGGTGAGGGCACACCTCAAGTGCTGTGTTCAGTTTTGGGCACCTCGATATAAGAGAAATGTGGAGGTGCTGGAGCCAGTGCAGAGAAGGGCAAGGAAGCTGTGAAGGGCTTGGATAATAAATATGATGAAGAGCAACTGAAGGAGCTGGGGATGGTTAGTGTGAAACAGAGGAGGCTGAGGGGAAACCTCATGGCTGTCTACAGCTACCTAAAAGGAGGCTGTGAAGAGGTTGGTGCTGGTCTCTTCTCACAGGTCATTAGTGATAGAACAAGAATGAATGGACTCAAGCTGCAGCAGGGTAGGCTTAGACTGGACATGGGGAAGAATTTTTTTTTCAGCAAGAGTGGTCAGGCATTGGAATGTGCTCCCCAGGGAGGTGGTGAAGTCACCAAGCTTGGCTGTGTTGAAAGGTGGTTTGGCTGCAGTGCTTGGGAATATGGTTTAGGGTGCACTTTAGGGTTAATGGTTGGACTTGGTGACCCTTTCCAACCTGAATGTTTCTGTGACTCTGTGAAATATGGGTTGGCTGTCTTCTGAAGGAGGTGTTCTTTGTCTTGGGTGCAGACAGCATAATGCTGGTGATTTTTGTGTATTTGAGGAGGAGGAAAAAAAGATAAATGGCTCTGTCTGGAAAAATCACTTTTAATTTTGCTCTGAATTTTCAAACTTTATGTAGCAGATTTCTACTTATGTGTTCTAATATGACAGAGGAGGATGACAGCTAGAGAAATTATATAAGAACTGTTTGTAAAGATAATTTATTAGGCATTTATGTGGAACAAAGGGGCAATAATTTAATAGAGACATTCCACCAAGCAGGTAAAAGTCATATTGCTGAGGGCTGTGAAGAAATACTGATAAGCTGATCCAAGCTGTCATGGGCAGTGTGTATCAAGGTCATTAAGGAGCAGCCTTCTTCAGGCAGGGGAAAGAATTAATTTTCTAATGTAGTAGGGACAGAAAGTGAGAGACGAACTGAAACTATGACATTTCTCTTTGAATTTAAAAAGGACACAGAAATTGAAGGAGAACAGTACTGAGGTGCTAAGGGAGGCACAGAGAGCTTGTAATGATCTTGTCGCTTGTATTCCATGATAATGTGCAATTCTTCCCTTCCTGCAGAGATTTCTATTGAAATTACCTTCTATTCTCTTCTAATAAACCTGCTGACAATTAGTTGGACCTGAGTCTGGTTTTGAGATTCACTCTTTTGAAAGAAAAATAGAACTAGCTGTTATCAAGGGAAATGAACTTCATATTGGACTGCAGAAGAGGATGAATTTGAACAGAAGTCCATTTTTTTTCTTCAGATTTTGGGAATAACTAGAGAATGCCAGACTTAACTTTGAAAAAGCAGGAACAAATTAACTTGTCATTTTGCTGGGGTGGTAAAGGGCCTGGAGAACAAAGCTTATGAAGGAGCTGGGGCTGTTTAGTTTGAAAAAGAGGAGACTGAGGGCAGACCTCATGGCTCCCTGAAAGAAGGTTGTGGAGAGGTTGGTGCTGGTCTCCTCTCACAGGTCATTAGTGATAGAACAAGAACGAATGGCCTCAAGCTGCATCAGGGTAGGTCTAGACTGGACATGAGGAAGAATTTTTCCTAGCAAGAGTGGTCAGGCATTGGAATGTGCTTGTGGTGCAATCACCAAGCCTGGCTGTGTTTAAAGGTGGTTTGGCTGTGATGCTTGGGTAGATGGTTTAAGATGAGCCTTGTAGAGTAGGGTTCTCGGTTGGACTTGGTGACCTTCAGGGGCTTTTCCAAACAGAATGTTTCTGTGATTCTGTCAGTGTTGCAGGTTCAGACAGAAGGGAGGGTTTACATTTCTATTGGAAAGCAGAGGAAAAGAGGGATGGGTTTTCAATGCATCCTGATTTCAGAAGCATTGCAATACGCACCGAGTTCAAAGTAAAAAGTATTTTGGTTCAATAAGTCATTTATAAACAGCACTGAAATGTATATTTTGGGAACAGAGACATTATGCATTTTGAAGAGGTAGTTTTTAAAAGTTTGAGGTTTTTCCATGTGATTAATTGGTTTAGAGTTACTAGATACTTTTCCTTCCTTTTTAGAACTGTAAAACGAGGTATTATATGAACAATAAAAGAAATAGCAAGAGAGGCTGCACTTCTATAAATCTTTCCAGGGTTGTGTATAATTTTGCTAATGTCATTGTTCTCCACTTTGTCCACCCCTTCTTTTTATAGGTGTACATGGATTAATGTGCTAAAATGGGGATTTAATTTAGGGCTAAACACACTGTTTCAATGGAAATAATAACATTGTTGGTGTCCCTCAGTTTGGGAAGTGTTCCAGAAAATGCAATCCATCAGTTTTTCATCAGCCTAGATGCAGAATGGAAGCAAGGATGATTTTTGCAAATGAGTGCAGTATTAATAGGAACCTTTGTCCTTGGACTTTGATGGTTTCGAGCAGCTGCTATTTGAGTTGGCTCTGTGTGTGCCTCTATCTCTATCCACACACGTATGGATAAAAATGTCTTGATCTTCAGATTATTAGTGCTCCTGTTTTTCTTAAAAGACAGTACATGTTCCATCAGACTTGGAATTTCCATTGAGCAGCTCTTCATCTGCAAATTCTTCAGTATCCTTTGTAATCTTAGCCATTCAGCTAGTTGCAGGCAAGCAAAACCAAGCACTGGCTATATCAAAGAATCACAGAAACATTCAGGTTGGAAAAGCCCCTCAAAAGATGAACAAGTCAAACCATTAACCCTACGCTACAAGCTGCACCCAAAACACCCCCAAGCACCACAGCCAAACCACCTTTAAACACTGCCAGGCTTGGTGACTCCACTGCCTCCCTGGGCAGCACATTCCAATGCCTGACTACTCTTGCTGGGACCAAATCCTTCCTCATACGCACACAGTCAGGTCATCTTGTCATAGAAGGAGATCAGGTTCATCAAAGTGTCCTGTCATCAATGTCACTGATAAGGATGTTGAACAGGACTGGAGCACTGGAGGACTCCATAAGCTACAGATCTCCAGTGGTTCTGGCTTAAGAAATAAAACCAATCAATCTTGTCTTTTGAATATTCCCTAAAAGAACTCTCTTTGTCACGTTTCAAAAGGTCTTTGAAGACAACTGACATGAGCACTACTGTGCAGCTGAAATAGTGTGCACATGGTAAGAAAGAGTGTGCAAAAGTGGAGCAGTTAACAACAAGGCCTTGTAATGCATCAGTATGAAAGTCCTAAAACATGGCAGTGCCACATTCATTCTGGAATTTTCCTGCTTCTTGGTGTTCCCTGAACATAGCTTCATTTTAGCACAGTATATAGAGGGAAACTCTTTGTGATTCAAGCTGGGTTTTGAGTTTTTTTCATTCCTTTAGATGAACATTGAAATGGAGAGAAATTGTCAGTGTTGTACATTGCCTGAACGAAATCACTCTGCTTCTTACTTACAGAGCAAACCCAAGAAACATATCTATGAATAAAGACAGATTATTCTAGGTTGTCACTTTGGTGATTAGGCTAATGTATTCCAAAAGCAAGGAAGAACAGAGTGCTCTTCCGATAAGTGTGTGGTTCTGCAGGTGCTCACTCCACAGAAATACTCAAACAGACTTTCACTTTGCAGAAGCCTGCAGCAAGGTTGCATTCACAGTAAGGTTGTTAGCAAGTTAGCTACTCCCATCAGTATAGAACACTTTTTACCCATCAATATTTTGTGGGAGTTCAAAGCACAACAGTTTTATTCTTTTCTAAACCCAGGTCAGCACATGCCTGTCAGCTCAGGCACAATGTCAATATGAAAAGCTGGGCTTGAGTTCAGCTGAGCATGTTATGAAAAAGTTTTGACTGACATTTCC
The DNA here is from genome assembly GCA_013396835.1 of Psilopogon haemacephalus. Classification (NCBI taxonomy): domain Eukaryota; kingdom Metazoa; phylum Chordata; class Aves; order Piciformes; family Megalaimidae; genus Psilopogon; species Psilopogon haemacephalus. Next base: position 342,217 of record VWZI01023583.1, read on the forward strand.
AAGGAACATTTGCCCTTCCATGAGTAACTTAGATCTCAGAGTAACAGAGTGAAGCATGACCACTTTAGTCCTCCTACACAGGGTGTCAAGTAGGAAGTCATTTCCCTGCAGACTAAGGCTAAGACTGGGCTCTGACTGGCTTGAGAGCAGCCCTGAAGAAAAGTACTTGGGGGTGCTGATGGATGAGAAGCTCAACAGAAGCCACCAGTGTGCACTTGCAGCCCAGAGAACCAACCCAATCTTGGTCTGCATCAAGAGCAGTGTGGCCAGCACAGCGAGGGAGGGGATTCTGCCCCCACCTGGAGCACTGTGTCCAGTTCTGGAGCCCCTGTGACAGAGAAAGGCTACAAGGATGATTAGAGGACTGGAGCTACTCTGCTCTGAGGACAGGCTGAGAGAGGTGGGCCTGTTCATTTTGGAGAAGAGAAGCTTCTGAGGAAACCTTCTTGTGGCTTACAGGAGAGCTGGGGAGGGACTTTTTAGGGTGTCAGGTAGCAATAGGGCAGAGGGCAATGGATCCAAGCTAGAGGAGGGCGGATTGAGATTAGATGGTAGTAAGAAGTTCTCCAGCATGAGGATGGTGAGAGACCGGCACAGGTTACCTAGGCAGGTGGTGGAAGCCTCATCCCTGAGTATTTTCAAGGCCAAGCTGGATTTGGCTGCGGGCAACCTGATCTAGTGTGAGGTGTCCCCACACATGGCAGGGGGCTTAGATCTTGAAGTCCCCTCCAGACCTGACAATTCTGTGACTTAGTCTAACACTATTTTATCCTTTTCAACATAGGAGTACACAACAACACACAAGTATTTATCATCACCAATCAAAAGGTCCAGCAAGAGCAGCCAATCACAGCTATAGAATAACAGTCATACCAAGCTGGACTAAGTAGTATAAAGCTTTAGCAACATGTCGAAGCATAACTGCTAACACCCTGATCATTTTTACTACTGTTCTGTTTTTGTTGGGTTTTTTAATCAGCAGTGTAAGGCATTGGTTTAATCTTGGTCTTAACTGAATTCAACCAGACTCATACCACTGACTTCAGTGGTCTATTTCCCATTACAGTGACCTTTCTCAAAACTGTATTCAGCAGAAGCATTCTTTGCTGTGGAAAACATGCATGGTAATATTCACTGGCCAGTACACAAGCCAAGGACTCACACTTACCTTCCTGTAAATAAGGAGAAGGGTAAATAGTTCTTTGAGCAGCTGGATGGTTTAATGTGGTGAGGCAGCATTTTGTTTCACACTGCACAAACATAGCCTAACTAAAAGAAGAGAAAACAGACCAGTGTCTGCTGCAGCTATGACAACTGCAAAGCAAGAACGAGAGGTCAAAGCAAGGCGAAGTGGTTAAAGGCCTTCAAAGAATAGCTGAGCTCCACTGACTTCCTAAGAACAAACTCTGAGGCAGCTCAAGGCTTTGCAGTAGGGAAGGGAAAATCTGTATTTGTCAGGGCTGCAGAACAGGTCATGAGAAGTGGGAGGAGGATTTTAAAGAGGGCAGTGGGTAGTCAGGTGTGAGTACAGCTGAAAGGAGTTTAGGAAATCTTGGAGGTTATAAATGGGGAAGAGACGACAGGTACAGTTTTTCAGAGAGGTTGGATAGAAGAGGCTGGTGTGTTCCAAAGAGTGTAATCAAGGTTCCTGTTCTCGGTCACCCCTTAAGCAATAAATTCCATTCAAATACTTAAGCTTATTATTATTACAAATATTTGGGGCTAGCTCTTCTCTAAAGCCATCTCCAGATGCCTCCAGTTCCTTCCTTGGGCATTCATAAATGTATGAAGGCAAGATCTTTTGCACAGTAATGAAGTTACTTGTCTTCTACACATATGCCTTCCCCAAAAGTAAACATGCTTGAAATGTAGACATTGCAGAGTTGAAAAGACATTGACATAACAGGGTATTGACACAACTACTTGAACCAATCCATTAAGAACTGACAAAACAAGGTGGTGGTTAGTAATGCTAGCATCTACTGTAGCCATTAATACCATGAGCAGCAGAGTGTTCCATCAGTTTCAGCTTTTAGGTAGCATCTAGGGCACTAAGTAGGAAGCAGTGCAGAACATGTCAGAACTTTAGAGGGAACATGATTCTTTATTACTAGCTGTGATAAGGAGAGCAATTTAAATAATTGTTTAACAAAACTAGAAAGGAGTAGCTTTGGTGGTGCATCTCTGGTTCTGCACCCAGAACAAGTGGCAAAAGAAGTGGGAGGTGCTGTGTTCCAAGACACAGGTGTCTGTAAGCAAAGGGGAAGGCAGGCAGCTGCCCATAACTACAAGCGTTTTCCACCACTGACCCACGGTACCTGTTACAGAACGAAGCAGCCATCTTTCAGGCAGCTCCCATTTCATACAATCACATCAGCCATGTCTGCATTTATCGAAGCTAGAGCTGTTCAGCCTGGAGAAAGAAGGCTCCAGGGAGACCTAATAGCAACCTGCCAGTACCTGAAGGGAGCTACAAGAGGGCTGCAGAGAGACTGTTTGCAAAGGCCTGCAGGGCCAGGACGAGGACAATGGCTTCAAACTAGAGCAGAACAGATAGAGGTTGGATGTTAGGAACAGGTTCTGCACCATGAGGGTACTGGAACACTGAAACAGGTTTCCCAGGGAGGTGGTTGTGGCCCCATGCCTGGAGCTATTTAAGGTGAGGCTGGACAGGGTTCTGGGCAACTTGATCTAGTTGAAGATGTCCCTGCTGAGTGCAGAGCGGATTGGACTGGATGAGCTTTGGAGGTCCCTTCCAGCCCAGACCATTCTATGATTCTATTCCACTAAAAACACAGATGCACATTTTGAGGGACAGGGCTGCTCTTCCTCATAACTGGGCTATTAACCATTGTGCATACGGCTTCAGAAATCAGATTTCTATCTAGGAGTACCTACCAAGGCTGCTTCCCCATCTCACTTTCACCTTATCCTGCCCTGGGATCTGTATTCCACCTCTCGCCTGCGCTGTGATGCACACACTGATCCAGTTCTGCAACAGCGAGGATGTGGCTATGCTGGAGCTACACTATGGATCACCTTTGGCAAGGACTGTCTAGTCAGAAAAACATGATGGTACTACAATAGAGAGCACAGGTTTACATTAGGAAGCTATTTTTCAGTGCTCTTGTCACTCCCAGGTCTGAGGTTACATTGTTTGATCTCATCTCCATTCATTACACTTCTAGGAATTTCTAAATCTTTATGTGGAGCACGGCTCTGTTCCACCAAAGGCAGAGCAGCACAAACTCCTTTAGCTCTTTTACAGGCCAACTGGAGTTTACAAGGGTAAATGGGTTTTTACCAGCTTTTAATTGGATACTGAAAACAAGTTTTCTATGAAGGGATTAAACAGATGTGTTGTTCTGGTGGGCGTAGATATCTGGGGCTTAGTTTTGATGAACAGGACTACTTTTACCAGTAAAAATATAATTACCTTTTTAAAACCTAAGATGCAGAAGTAAAAACTTTAAATCACTCTTACTGCAGTTGGAAATTACTGATCAGCAGCATTGATTACCACTGCAGTTTTAAAAAAAAAAAGCTTGAAGATTAAGAGACATTCACTGCTTCTCTTCTGCTAGGTGCCTCAAAAGGAAGCCGTGAGAAGAGACACACAATGGGGAACAGCAGGTTGTACCACATGAGACTCCTTATTAAAAGCATAAAATGCTTTTCACTCTTGCTTTTATTAAGTCTACTTTTCAAGCCAAATGAAAGTTAGGTGAGCTGATTACAACACAAGTCACGTCTAAGTGTTTCATTATCCATGTCCTGCAGCACCAAAAGCCCCCAGAATACCTTTTGAAAGCTCTGGAGTGACGGCAGCAGGTTGACTATAATGAACAGTGTTACAAACGGGGACACAAGACGACAGGCCTGGTGAAGAAGGAGTCTCCTGGAAACTGTGTGGCTGTAATTACTGACTGCTAGTGCTGTCTCAGTTGGCTTTGAACAAAGATAACCGCCTTCAGCAAGTTATATTCCCTCAGCCAGGTAAAATGAAACCAGTCAGACACAAATATTTATGATAACCAAAGTAATTGTCTGCTTTTATTACCTTATTTTTGTTGTGGCTTTCAAGTCTCCCAGACCAACAGCACAAGAGAATTAAGCGTAAAGCACTGAATTGTTTTCAAATTAGACTTTCAAAACTAGAAATGAAGTTGTATTTATAGGAAAATAAAAAGCTCTTCTTTGGGACATTTTGCTTGCATGCTACAAATGTTTCTCAATAAGTCATTTGGTTTGTTGATGAAGAATCTGTCAAGCAGAGGTCAGTGAGAAGTGAGACCTCTACCTCCTTGCACAGGAGCTCTCCTCAACAAACAGAAGCAGGAATGGGTTGGGTTCTAAAGAGTGTTGCATGGAGACTGTGTGGTGCTGTGGGAAATGGCAAGACAGAAAAATCACAGAAACACACAGAATTCTCAAAGTTGGAAAGGAACTCAAGGATCATCCAGCTCCAACTCCCCTGCCATGGGCAGGGACACCTTACACTAGATCAGGTTGCCCACAGCCACATCCAGCATGCCCTTAAAAACATCCAGGGATGAAGCTTCCACCACCTCCCTGGGCTCCAGTGTCTCTCCACCTTCATGCTGAAGAAATTCTTCTTAACATCTAATCACAATTTGCCCTGCTCTAGCTTGGATCCATTCCCCCCAGTCCTATCACTATCTGACACGCTAAAAAGTTCCTCCCCAGCTTTCTTGTAGCCCACTTCAGACATTGGAAGAAAAATTCAGGCTAATCCAGATGTTTTGTCATCTGTGACCTGCTAAATCCCAGAAATGAGCTCACTTGAACTAGTAGTAATCCTACAGCAAAAAAAAGAAGAAAGTAATCATAGGGCACAGCATACAAACATTAAAAATTAGATTTAAAAAGCAGCAAAGTGAGACAGAATAGTATCTCTGGTGAAGTTATCTCTGTTAGTACCTGCTTGCCCCACCTCCTGCCTCCTTTTAGCTCTTTTTTATGGAGAAAAAAAAACCCATGGATTAGGTTTTGTAACAGAGAAGAATGCTGACACTATTACATCATTACTCCTCATCTTGATCCCACTCTCTTTCATGGTCAATTACTTGTGGAAAAAGAAAAGGAACCATGATGCAAAAATAGAACAGGTTCACAGGGAGGCAACAAAACATACCACAAGTATGGGGGGGAAAAAAACCTCTTTATAACGAGCAATTAAAAAGGAGGGAAAAGTTAACTAGTGAAGAGACGAATAAAAGATTACACGATATGACATGAAAGATGATGAATGGGATGAGAGTTCAGCCAGGTGCATCTGTACAGCTGTCTTCTCAATCTTTTCATGGATTTGGAACCACACAGTGCTCCCAATGACAGAACAAGATTATACATTTTAAAGTGAGCAAGCTGACACAAGGGGCAGTGGCTTCAAACTAGAGCAGAACAGATTGAGATTGGATATGAGGAACAGGTTCTTCACCATGAGGGAGGTGGAACACAGGAACAGGTTGGCCAGGGAGGTAGTTGGGGCCCCATGCCTGGAGCTGTTCAAGGTGAGGCTGGACAGGGCTCTGGGCAACCTGATCTAGTTGAGGATGTCCCTGCTGAATGCAGAGCATGTTGAACTGGATGAGCTTTAGAGGTCTCTTCCAGGCTAGCCCATTCTGTGATTCCCTGGAGATAAAATGAGCCTGCAGAAATTACTGTAATAACATTTGGTTTGTATCTGGCCAATGGAGAACTTAATTCTATTTGCTGATTACTAGTTGTGGTTTACCTTTCACTATGGAAGACCAGTCACCCATAGCACAGTCTTCAAGCAGCTCGCAGGCAGCTATGGCTGTCATTGTCATGCTATAAACACCTCAGGAAATGGTACACAAAGATTGCCACGCAGAAGTGAACCATCAAAGAAGGAAAAGGAAGTTGTCTTACACATCCACACTGTGAAAGAGAAACCATTTTATCACTGTCATCACAACTGGAGAAATGCAAGAAATACACCAAACTATGGGCTCACAAGAAGGTAAAGACAGAGCAGGGCTCACACTTGATCTCCTCTCCACAAACCCCATTTAAGCTTTGTGAAGGAGAAATTTGTTTGATAAAGGGTGTTTCTCTCCTTTATTGATATGTTCTCATTGAAGAGGGATAACCAAAGCTATAAGGCAAGAATGTCTTTGCCAGATCAAGCAGAAAATGTATAGAATGTCTAGGACTGTTTTGGGAGTCAAAGTGTTAGAACCAACGAATTCTATTTGTAAAGAGTGTCTGTGTGGAGTGCTTATTATGAGACCCCCGAATAAGAAAAAATAGATCCCAGGTATGAGTGAAATATGGAAATAGGAGCCTCTGTGAACAGCTAAGTGTATCAAACAGAAAGTTGGACCAGACCTAGCTGGATGTGCTGATGCCATACATCAGAAGCCAAGCATGGAAGTGAACATCAAGTTCATTGTAAGAGTGCCACACAACCATGGAATAAACCAATTACTCTAACCAGAGACTACACAAAAGAAAAGCTGGTGGGTCACAATGTATCTGCAGTTGCTGGACTTTAAGCAGCCATTGTATGCAGCCCTGTATTCTGCCCCTCTACTCCACTCTAGTGAGACACCACTTGGAGCGCTGTGTCCAGTTCTGGAGCTCCTGTGACAGGAAAGATCAGGAGGTGCTGGAATGTGTCCAGAGAAAGGCCACAAGGATGATCAGAGGGCTGGAGCTGCTCTGCTGTGAGGACAAGCTGAGAGAGTTGGGGTTGTTCAGTCTGGAGAAGAGAAACCTCCAAGAAAAACTTGTGGCTTTCCAGTATCTGTCTTTCTGCAGATGCTGTTCAGATCAACTGAAGATAAGCTGCAAGGTGCAATACAGCTTGACTCCAGAAAAACACCATCTGAATTCCATCACTGACTCCTAGATGAAATATTTGAGTAAGTGAAGTGACAAAGATTAAAAATATTTTGCATCCTGGTAACTGAGTGTCACACACAGTTACTGAAGGCATTAACACACATGTCCCCCCAGTGAGGAAGATTTGAGGGTTTGCAGTATATATGAGATGTGTATTCATAATTTTTTTTATAAAAGAAAGTAATTAAAGGCATTTACTATGGATTTTTGCTGACTGTAATATTTTATAACTGCCTCATGTGGAGGGTGAAGGGTTTCTGCCAAATGGGTTTCTAATCGTACCTCATCAAATACAACAAAACCATCTAGCAGTGAAATTATGTCTGCTACCCTGTGATTTTCATTATCGTAGGATCACAGAATGTTAGAGGTTGGAAGGGGCCTCCAGAGATCATCCACTCCAACTCCCTGCCAAAGCAAGACCACCCAGGGTAGTCCAGGCAGATTTTGAAAGCCTCCAGAGAAGGAGACTCCACAACCTCTCTGGGCAGCCTGCTCCAAGGCTCTGTCACCCTCATGATAAAGAAGTTTCTCCTCATACTGAGGTGAAACCTTCTATGTTCCAGTTTGTAGCCATTGCTCCTTTTCTTATTGCTGTGCACCACCAAAAAGAGTTTGCCCCACTCCACTTGACACCCACTCCTCAGATGTTGATAGACATTGATCAGATCTCCTCTCAGTCTTCTCTTCTTCAGACCAAACAGTCCCAGTGCTCTCAGACTCTCATCATAGGAGAGATGCTCAAGTCCCCCATTCATCCTCGTGCCTCTCCATTGGACTCTATCCTGCAGGTCTCTGTCTCTCCTGAACTGGGGAGCCCAAAACTGGACACAGTATTCCAGGTGTGATATGACCAGGGCAGAGTAGAGGAGGAGAAGAACATCCCAAAACCTGCTGGACACAATTTTCTTTATGCACCCAGGATACCATTGGCTCTCTTGGTCATTTTTCTGTCAAACTTACAGGAATTTTGACTGAAATTGAGAATTCAGGTTCCTGGTTTGGGGCTTCTGAATCTGCCCTACATGTCAGAAGGCACTGAAAGATCTATACAAATGAGAAAATTCCAGCCTGACATCTGTCAGTAAAGTTGGAAGCCTTCATAATGGTGTTCCTCACAAAAAAAAAAAAAAAGAACAGAGACCAGAGGCACTGCCTGAACATGTACCACTCACAGAAAATATCCACTGGCTGACAGTTAAGAGTCCTGGATGACCGAGTGTGGTGGTTTTACCCCGGCTGGAGGTCAAATGCCCACCAAAGCTGCTCTATCACTCCGCCTCTTAAATGGACAGGGGAGAGGGGAAAAATCTAACAAAAGCCACTTATAAGATAGAAGCAATTTAATAATGACAACAAGCTAAAGCAATAGACCCACGGAAGCAGAAGCAGAGAGAGAGATGCTAATCTCTACTTCCCATCAGCAGGATGATGTTCAGTTTCGGGAAGCAGGACTCTCTACACTTGGTGGTTACTTTTGGCGAAGAGATGCCATGGACAAATCTTTCTCAAACTTCCTTTTTATATCTGAGGTTACATCATATGGCATGAAATATCCCTTTGGCTAGTCTGGATCAGCTGGTTTGGCTGTGTCCTCTCAGCATCTTGGGGCGGGGACATGTTGGAAAAAAACCCAGCCTGCGTGGCTCAGCTTAGCAGTAGCCACAACACTGGTGCTTTATCAATGCTCAGCTACAGCACCTGAAAACACAGCATTAGAAAGTTATTTTGAAGATAATTAACCCCAGCTCAGCCCAGCTCTAACCTACCACACCAAAAGAAGTTATTCTTAAAATAATAATTTCAAACTCATCCAGCTTCTATCTCTTGTATTTCTGATCAAAAACATAGGATGGGATTTGGAATACAGAGCACAGTAGATTTGGTCAATAAAAACTTGTCCTAGGAAAGTCTTTGCAATTATATTTCAGAAAGAGATTTTGGAAGGGAAAAAAAATACAAAACAGTAAAATACAGACACTAATTGCTAATGTCAGCCCATGCAGGCAGCATTAGCTTCTATCTGCAGCCTGCTTGTAACACTCACTGAAACAACTCAGTAGGCAAGGAAACAGGCAATATCCTACTCCAAGCTGATTCTTTGCTAAAGATTATCCTTTCCTATATAACAGAATCACAGAATTAAACAGGTTGGAAAAGACCTTAGAGATCATCAAGTCCAACCTATCATCTAACCCTTCTAATTAACTAAACCGTGGCACTAAGTGCCTCATCCAGCCTCCTTTTAAACACCTCCGGGGGTGATGACTCTACCACCTGCCCGGGCAGCCCATTCCAATACCAATTGCTTGCTGTGAAGAATTTCTACCTAACATTGAGCCTGAAACTGCCCTGGCACAGCTTGAGGATGTGTCCTCTTGTTCTGTCACTGGGTGCCTCAGAGAAGAGACCAACCCCACCTGGCTACAACCTCCTTTCAGGTACTTGTAGACAGCAATCTGGTCCCCCCTCAGCCTCCTCTTCTCCAGGCTCAACACCCCCAGCTTCCTCAGTCTCTCCTCACAAGGCTGTGCTCCAGCCCCCTCCCCAGACTTGGTGCCTTTCTCTGGACACGTTCAAGCACCTCAACATCTTTCTTAAACTGAGGGGCCCAGAACTGTTCACAGTACTCAAGGTGTGTCCCAACCAGTGCTGAGTACAGGGACAGAAGGACTGCCCTGCTCCTGCTGGCCACACTATTGCTAATAGAGGCCAGGATGCCACTGGCTTTCTTGGCCACCTGGGTACACTGCTGGCTCATGTTCATCTGTCAACCAGTACCCCCAGGTCCCTTTCTGCCTGGTCACTCTCCAGCCACTGGCTCCAGCCTGTAGCTCTGCATGGGGTTGTTTTGGCCAAAGGGCAGAACCTGGCACTTGGAGCTGTTAAAACTCCTGGAAATGGACTGTGCCCATCTGTCCAGGCCTCACTGCAGAGACCCCCTGCCCTCTAACAGATCCACACTTACTCCCAACTTGGTGTTGTCTGCAAAGTCACTGGTGGTGGACTCAATACCCTCATCCAGATCATCAATGAAGATATTAAACAGGACTGGTCCGAGCACTGATGCCTGGGACACACCACTAGTGACAGCTGCCAACTGGATGTGGCACCATTCACCACCACTCTTTGTGCCCAGCCATTCAGCCAGTTCTTAACCCAGCACAGAGTGCCCCTGTCCAAGCCATGGGCTGCCAGCATGGCCAGGAGTTTGCTATGGGCAACAGTGTCAAAGGTCTTGCTGAAATCCAGGTAGACTACATCCACAACCTGCCCCACATCCACCAACAGTCACCTGCTCATAACAAGAGATCCGATTGGTCAGGCAGGACCTGCCCCTCCTAAATTGGTGCTGGCTGGGTCTGATCACCTGGCCATCCTTTATGTGCCCTGTGATTGCACTCAGGACGATATGCTTCAGAATCTTGCATTGCACTGAGGTCAGGCTGACAGGTCTGGAATTTCCTGGGTCCTCCTTGCGACCCTTCTTGTGGATAGGAACCACATTGGCCAGCTTCCAGTTTTCAGGGACCTCTCCAGTGAGGCAGGACTGCTGACAAATGATGGAGAGTGCTACAGCATTTACATTCTTCATAATTCCATGTGTGGTATCAAGTGAGTTAAGCTGCCAAGCCTGCTATGGGATGCCATTGCTATTAGGTAACTTTGCCCTATGTAGGGTAAACAGTATGCCAGTATGAGGAACCCTGTCCCTGCTCATTAACCATCCTGTTTCTCCCTCTCTATCCCATTTGCAATTCTCTTCCATAAAATTTCTGCCTGGACTCAGTCTCCGCCTGCACGCACACCATATGGTACAACAATATAAACAAGATGAATATGTGTCCAGAGAAGGGCCAAGAGGATGATCAGAGGGCTGGAGTTGGCCTGATATGAGGACAGGATGAAAGACTTGGGGCTGTTCAGTCTGGAGAAGAGAAGGCTCCCAGGAGACCTTCTTGTGGCCTTCCAGTATCTGAAGTGGGCTACAAGAAAGCTGAGGAGGGACTTTTTTAGGGTGTCATATAGTGATAGGGCTGGGGGTGGGGGATGGATCCAAGCTAGAGGAGGACAAACAAAGATCAGACATTAGGAAGAAGTTCTTCAGCATGAGGGTAGTGAGACACTGGCACAGGCTTCCCTGTGGAGGTGGTGGAAGCCTCTTCCCTGGAGGTTTTTAAGGCTAGACTGGATGTGGCTCTTCACAACCTGGTCTAGTGTGAGATATCTCTGCCCATGGCAGGGGGTTTGGAAATGGATGCTCCTTGAGGATCCTTCCAACTCTGACATTTCTGTGATTTTTTTTTAAGGCCAGATGGAGTAAATTGGTCATGTTAGAGCCCATGAAACAGAGTAGAAGTTTAATTACAAGCATTTTTGCACCTATGCCAAACACAGGGTTTGCTGCTTAAGCCATGGAGCAACAGGGTCTTGTATATGTTATTTGTGCACACAAAAGAGGAACTCTTCCTTCTTGAGTTTCTGTATCCAATGTACCAGCATCCTTTGTAAACCAGAGATGAAAGACCATGGCAGATCGTAGTTACACATTTGCTTTATGAAAAGATGTTTGCATCAATCGAGTGTGCACAGCTAGAAAGAGCCACAGCCATATCTAGAGCTCAAAAGACATGTGAAGGCCTTTCCCAGAAAAACAATGTATATTTTGAGCCCAACATTTGCATTGCAGTAACTTCACTTGCAGAGATGCTGCCAGCAGGCTGAGAGAGAATGCAAACTAAGTGCCTTTCTCTGCTTTTCCTGCTGTTCTGTCTCACCACTTGCATATCTTGGAAGGGAGGGATACACAGAAGCTCCACAAGCATCACTCACACGGTTTTAGTGTACATTAAGTCTACCACATTGCCCAAATTCAGGTGAGTGTTGCCTGTAATAAAATCCAATGAGAAATAAATATGTCACTAATACAGCTTTGAAATCACCGCTAACAAGGGATTTCAGAAGAGAAGATTTTATATCTATTCAAAGCAAAGGACAAACATGAGCTACTTTTCTAGACAAAGAAAGTGAAACTTAATGCTGAGAACCCTAATGATACAATAATAAATAAGAGAAACACAGTGCCGCTCTTGAACAGTGACATAACTCAGATGCTGGTGTGCTCCACGCTGCAGCTCATCACTACCAAAATTTATACTTGAGGGAAAAAAAATACAGTCCCTAAATAAATAAATATTTTAGAGTAGATCTTATTCCAATGTAAACTCAGAAAGTTGAATGATGCTAATCACAAACAAAAAACACTTTCCACCAAGGTCACTGAGCAGCTGGCAACTCTCAGAGATGATGACCCTGCTACATGGGAAAACAGCAGCTTAATGCCTGATATTTCACCCAGCAGTCATAGAAGTTCTGAGCTTCTGTTTCTAGAACAAAAACTACATCAGCTGTACAGGAAGACATTCACAATCACAGAATGGTAGGGGTTGAAAGGGCCCTCAAAAGCTCATCCTGACCAACCCCGCTGCCAGAGCAGGACCACCTAGAACAGATCACACAGGAACACCTCCAGGCAGCCCTTGAATATCTTCAGAAAGGGAGACTCCACAACCGCCCTGGGCAGCCTGTTCCAGGGCTCTGTCACCCTTCACAGGGGAAAAAAATCCTCCTCATAGAACAGGTTGCCCAGGGAGGTGGCAGAAGCTCCATCCCTGGAAGCTTTTAAATCTAGTCTGGATGTGACTCTGGGCAACCTGATCCAGTGGGAGGTGTCCCTGCCCATGGCAGGGGGGTTGGAGCTGGGTGATCCTTGAGTCCCTTCCAACCCTGACAATTCTGTGATTCTATAACTAAGTTTTTCACTATGGCTTTTCCTGCCCAAGGTGTGTCAATGTAGATTATAGAGCACCCATGTGTGCTCCAGAGAAATGTTGTTTGCTGTTTTCGCCACAAGGCCGAAGACACTCTAAGCCAGGTAATCAGCATAAGTAGCATAAGACTGCTGGCAACCCTGCTGTAAATGGAGGTCAGAGAGAAATTAAAGCTAAAAGAAATACACATAGTTCGCCATGGCATGTCATTGCATAGAATCATTGAATTGTCAGGGCTGGAAAGGACTTCAAGGACCATCTAGTTCCATGGGCAGGGACACTTTACTCAAGACCAGGTTGCGCAGAGCCACATCCAGTCTGGCCTTAAAAACCTCCAGGGAAGAGGCTTCCTCCACCTCCCTGGGCAACCTGTGCCAGTCTCTCACCACCCTCATGATGAAGAACTTCTTCCTAATGTCTAAACTCGATCTGCCCTCTTCTAGCTTGGCTCCATTCCTCCCCATCCTATCACTACCTGACACCCTAAAAAGTCCCTCCCCAGCTTTCTTGTAGCCCACTTCAGATACTGAAAGGCCACTCCAAGGTCTCCTGGGAGCCTTCTCTTCTCCAGACTGAACATCCCTGTGGTGGGGCAGGGCACTACCCCACTGGAGGTTCAAATGGGGTGTGAACTTTGACAGGGCACACCCCAGTCCACTGCCCCACCAGAGGTGTGAATGGGGCAGAAAACGGTCTTCCTCCTTCCCACCTCTGTCACTGGAGGCTTAGTACAATAGGTGTGAAGTGCCTTCTCCCACCCTCCATGGGCTTGAACAGGGAGGCAACAAATCACCTCAGTATATATATGGCAGCTGGACAGATTGGAGCAGGACTTGCTAGGACATTCACTGAGACCTTCACTCGGACCTGCACTCAGACCTGAACTGGGACATGCACTGGGACCTGAACACAGACCTGGAGACACGAACCTCGTGCGGACTTTGAGGTGGACCTTGAGGAGCATCCTGGCTTCTTGCTGCAGGACGTGCCTCTAACAGTAAACTGCAGCCATTCGTGGGAACATTGCAGAGCACCCCGGCTTTCCCCTGCCTTGCTTCGTGATCGTGGCTTCATGAAAGCTGTGCCTACAGTCATCTTGGACTCCGGACACTGCCATGAAAGAGACTATCTCCCATCTGTAAGTAGGGCAAAGCTGTTTCATGCCCAAACCTTTCCATTTTTCCTGCTTTTTCCTGAATTATAAAAAAAGGCATCCTTGTGAAGACTTTTCCCGACCGAATTAGAACCCAAACGTAAACCAATTTACACACAGATTGTAGGTGGGGCTTTTGGAAATTATAAAAGCTACATAACTTATAATTTCAGCCTCTTCAATCACCCACAATCAATACAAGCCCCAAGTCCCTCAGCCTGTCATCATAGCAGGCCAGCTCCTGCCTTCTGATCATCCTCATGGCCCTTCTCTGGACACCTTCCAGCACCTCCAGATCTTTCTTGTCATTGTGGTAATTTTCAAACCAAGCTCTGCCCAAGCTATCACTTTAACAGCATAGGGGCCATCAGAGTAAACCAACAGAAAGGTCTGGGGGTAAGTGCTGCTTCAACAGGCAAGCTCAGGACTGCAAGGCAAGATAGCTTCTCCTTGCCCAGTGCAGCCAGAGAGGCTTTCCTTGGGTTCTGAGTAAACACAGAGCACAGCACCAAAGACATCTGCCTTCATCAGCCAGTTTCTCACCTAATGGGGGTCACCTGGAGGACCCCAAATACTGCCTAATAGCTTGGATCAAAGACTACAAAGTAGTGTTTGCTGCACACCAGCTGAACTGGATTTTGCACTAGAGCAAAGATAAAAGAATATTTGGTTTACCTCATTGCATGAAACTCTTTCAACAAAGTAATTAACTGTAGCACAATGGCAAACTTCACCAGGTAAGAATTTTTTAAAAGCCTGTGCTGCAATCTGACTATTCCACTGAAAATTAATTTGAAAGTCCTTGTAGAAATATGGGGGGAAAAATAGATGTGTGCCTGATTTTTAGGCCTTTTAATTTTTTCTACCTTCTTAAAGGAATAACCATCAAAGCAAATAAAACTTTAATAAGTTTAAAAAAAAAAACAACCAACATTTTAAATGGAAAAACCTGATTAACTTATTAAGACCCATTAAGTGTATAATTACAAGGATTCTATTACATTAAGATACCAATTTCTTTAAAGCCAGAAATAATACCTGCTGAAACTTTAATTATTTAAATGAGAAGAGAAAGGGGCATGTTATCTTCCCTGACAAAGATTAAAATCAATTTAATTGCTTCTCTGCTGCATTGACATGATTCTTGCTGTGAGTCAAGCAACCAAAAAGGGAAATTAATACCGCAGCTGTTAATCAAGTGATATTTGTGCACTCCATCTTATTACAGCAGGAGAAGGAATAACTGCCTAACTATCTACTTCAGAGACTTATGGCCACACTATATTTCATAGAATGGTTTGTGTTGTTTTCACAGAATCACAGAATGTAAGGGACTGGAAGGGACCTCAAAAGCTAATCCAGTCTAAACCCCTGCCAGAGCAGCATCACCTAGAACAGATCACACAGGAACACATTCAGGCAGCTCTTGAATGTCTCCAGAGAGGGAGACTCCACAACCCCCCCATGGCAGCCTGTCCCAGGGCTCTGTCACCCTTCCCAGGGAAAAGACTCCTCCTCCTGTTTCCATGGAACTTCCTGTGCATAAGCTTCCACCATTGTCCCTTGTCCTGTCACTGGGCATCACCCAGCGGAGCCTGGCTCCAGCCTCTTGGCACTCACCTTTACATCTTTACAACCAGGAATGAGGTCACCCCTCAGACTCCTCCTCTCCAAGTAGCACAGCCCCAGCTCCCAGTTTTGTCACCATTTAAGGTTCCAGGGCAAAACCTCCTGGGAAAGAATTTAGATTATGCCCCTCCTGCTTCCCCCACAGGGAAAAAGCAGGCAGTGGAAGTAAGGAGTAGACTAAAGGACTCAAACAGAAATTAGAAGTTAAGGAAGTAATTTTAACAACAACCAAAACGTAGAATCTTAGAATCATAGAATGGTCTAGGCCGGAAGAGACCTCAAAGGTCATCCAGTTCCAACCCCCCGCCACAGGCAGAGACACCTCCCACTAGATCAGGTCGCTCAAGACCTCATCCAGCCTGGCCTTGAACACATCCAGGGAGGGAGCAGACACAACCTCCCTGGGCAACCTGTTCCAGTGCCTCACCATCCTCACTGTGAAGAATTTCTTCCTAACATCCCGTTCAAATCTCCCCTCCGCCAATTTGAACCCATTCCCCCTTGTCCTGTCATTACAAGACCTTGTGAACAGCCCCTCCCCAGCCCTCCTGTAGGCCCCCCTCAGATACTGGTAGGCTGCTATAAGGTCTCCCCGAAGCCTTCTCTTCTCCAGGCTGAAGAGCCCCAACTCTCTCAGCCTGTCCTCATAGCAGAGGTGCTCCAGCCCTCTGATCATCTTTGTGGCCCTCCTCTGGACTCTCTCCAGCAGTTCCATGTCCTTCTTATGCTGGGGGCTCCAGAACTGCACACAGTACTCCAGGTGGGGTCTGACGAGAGCAGAGCAAAGGGGGAGAATCACCTCCCTTGCCCTGCTGGTAATGCCTCTCTTAATGCAGCCCAGGACACGGTTGCTGTCTGAGCCAAGCTATTTGGCTGTCTGAAACAAGCTATTTAGGGAAAAGGTATATACAGAGATATTAGGGAAGGAGATAAATCCTGGTACGTACAAAACCAGCTGACGGATGGCAGTAGATTCCACGCAGCGTAGGCCTGACCGCAGGGAGTAGGCCTGAGCGTGTGGCAAGCAGGCCTAGATGCACGGAGTATGGCCGAGCACAGGGCGAGCAGGCCTGACACGTGGGCACCATCTCTCAGGAAGGCAAAGGGCAAGAGAGAGCAAGGCAGAAAGTGGCTCCCCCTTAAATAGAGTTTAGGCAGTGTTACAATTACACAGTATCACAGGATGTCACGGGTTGGAAGGGACCCAAAGAGATCATCCACTCCAACCCCTCTGCCAGAGCAGGAACAGACAATCTAGCTCAGGTCACAGAGGAATGCATCCAGACAGGCCTTGAAAGTCTCCAGTGAAGGAGACTCCACAACCTCTCTTGGCAACCTGTGCCAGTGCTCTGTAACCCTTACAGTCAAGAAGTTCCCTCCTGTACTGCAGCTTACATCCATTGCTCCGTGTCCTATCACAGGGAGCAAGTGAGCAGAGCCTGTCCCCCTGCTCCAGGCACTCAGCCCTCAGATATTTATAAACATTTATTAAATCATCTCTCAGTCTTCTCTTCTCCAGACTGAAAAGCCCCAGGTCCCTCAGCCTCTCCTCATCAGGCAGTGCTCCAGTCCCCTAATCGTCCTTGTAGCCCACCATTGGACTCTCACAGGCAGATCCCTGTCCTCCTTAAATTTTGAAATTAAAATATAGTTGTAAACAGAATTTTCTAGAGGTTCTGGACAATTTGGAACTCCTCAGAGTTCTAGTAAAGACAAATTCATCTCACTCAGTGGGTCCAAAATAGCTCATATTCTGATGGACAAGCCACTATCTCCCTCTTTCTTGCTGTTTCAGCTTGGTTTTGGCTGTGCTTTCCTACCTCTGACCTTCTGGCTTCTCTATTTTGGATTCCATAAGATACAAGGCGGGGGCGCAGAGGGAGCACGTGTGGCCGTATTAGCCCTTAGGGCCCTTTGTCCCCTGGAGGGGGTAAAAGAGAAGAATTGAAGTTACAGAGAGTCCTGTGCTATTGTTAAGCTGTACATATGTATGCGTATACGTACACACACACTTTGTACATCTTTCTTGCCTTTCACTTTCTTATATTTAGTTTCTTTTGTAAATACAATTCTATTTTTGCTTCCAAGTTCTGAACGTAGTGAAATTGCTCTTTGGGGCAGAATTAGAATCCCGGAAATGTTTGTTCTGAGGATCCAGTCCAATCCATAAGAGGCAGGAAATGGGAGTGGAATAAACATAACCCAGGGACTCCTCTCCTGGCAGGCCAAGTTTCTCTGCCCACCTGGGTCCACCTAGGGAGTCAGGATTCCTGCCCACCCACCCCAACCCCTCTGGCAGGCCTTAAACCACAAGAGGCTTCAGAAAGCACCTTTCCTGGATTTGATTTGCAGGAGGAAAAGGACCTGGGGGTCTTGGTTGATGAAAGCTCAACATGAGCCAGCGGTGTGCACACACAGCCCAGACAGCAACCTCCTTCTCTGAAGGGTGGTGAAAGACTGGCACAGGTTGCCCAGGGATGTTGTGGCTGCTGCCTCTCTGGAGGTGTTCAAGGCTAGTTTGGATGAGACCTTGAGCAATCTGTTCTAGTGGGAGGTGTCCCTGACTATAGTGGGGGGTTGGAACTAGATGATCTTTGAGGCCCCTTCCAACCTAAACCATTCTACGGTTCTGTGAATCTTCAGGTGCCATGCAGCCTGAGGGAATTTGTATGTTGCACTGTTTGAGCCTCTTGCAAAAAATTGTTCTGCCAAGAGGAAGTTTTGTTTCAAATGAAATTCACCCTCAAGTAACTTACTCACCAGTATGAAATTACAGAGCCACACTGACAAGGGATAAAAATAAATCTGGAGGAGGGGGTTGACTATTAATCATAATATGTTTTCAAGGCAGAAAGCAAGTAAAAAAAAAAATCAACAGTTTCTGTCAGATTAGAACACGTATCTGAAAACACGTTAACAGCTGATCACCCAGCACAACCCATGGCTTCTATCTGCTGATTTTAAAATGTTTATCCTTGCAGTGCCTTTGTTAAACCTCTGCACCAAGTGAATATTCAGCAGCATCTACAGTTGGCAAATGAATGGATCTGATGGTAAGAAAAATGGTAGGATGAGATATTTATGAGTTCTGAAATACAAACCCATGTGGTGCCTCATCATCTCATATCAGCCCTCGTTAACTTTACAGATGATAAGAAGCACCAGAATAACTGAGGCTGTCAAAACTAATAGAGCTCAAAGGCTCAGCACCAGCACAGTTCAGTTCCATCTACAGTCCATTTCTCAGAAGTTTTAACTCCTTCCCTCCTCTTCCTTGAGCAAGAATCAATTCCATTGCCTGGGTTATTTACTGTTTGCAGCATGAAGTGACCTAGGCACTGAATACTTCTGGGGAAGAACTTTAACACAAGTCATAGACAAATACCAAGTGTCTCGATTTAAACAAGAGATAAACTGTCTAGACCTTAACAGGAAGGCTGGGATCTGGAATGAGTAAAATGAAGGTACAACAGATCATAGAATCATAGAATGGTTTAGGTTGGAAGGTACCTCAAAGATCATCTAGTTCCAGCCCTCTGCCATAGGCAGGGACACCTCCCACTAGAATGGGTCACTCAAGGCCTCATCCAACCTGGCCTTTAACACTCCCAGGGAGGGAACAGCCACAACCTCCCTGGGCAACCTGTGCCAGTGTCCCACCACCCTCACTGGAAAGAACGTCTTCCTAACATCTAGTCTGAATCTCCCCTCTTCCAGTTTAAACCCATTATCCCTCACCCTGTCGAAACAAGATCTTTTAAATAGTCCTTCCTCAGCCTGTAGATCCTGT
Source organism: Psilopogon haemacephalus (assembly GCA_013396835.1). Classification (NCBI taxonomy): domain Eukaryota; kingdom Metazoa; phylum Chordata; class Aves; order Piciformes; family Megalaimidae; genus Psilopogon; species Psilopogon haemacephalus. The sequence goes on from VWZI01023583.1 coordinate 361,511, forward strand.
AGATCCACTGAAGATGCTAAGCAGATCCAAATGTATTTAAAATACCTAGAGAAAGATGAGAAAAACAATTCTGGAGTTTGGAGGGATGGTAGTATTTCTATCTCATGGGAATTTGTCAAGAAAAAGAAAAAAGTTGATTCAGGCCATTTTTCTGAACATCAAGGTTTCCAAGGTGTATTTTGATACAGTATTGTAGAGACTGTTCTAAAGCTGGCTTGCTTTTCCAAGTACTTCACTTTCACACAAGGAAGATGAACATAGCTCTCTGTTATTAACTACAAGCCCCAAACCCTTCCACTCCTCTCAACACCACCACTGACTTCAGCTGGAGTTTTATACATGTTTTATCTTTGTAGAGATGGAGGTGATGAGACACTGGCACAGGTTGCCCAAAGGGGTGGTGGAAACCTCATCTCTGGAACTTTTCAAGGCTAGGTTAGATGTGGATCTGGGAAACCTGATCTAGTGGTCAGTGTACCTGCCCATGGCAGGAAGGTTGGAACTCGATGATCTCTTCCAACCCTGACAATTCTGTGATTCTGTAATCCTATTTGTTTGAAAGTTTCTTCATGGTCTTCCCTGCCGTGTATTAGTTCTGACATGGGAAAAATTATTAGGGAGTGCATCAGTCTGCTGGTACAGAGAGTGCCTGATCTGTGATGACAAGAATGTGAAAAAACTCCTTCCCATTCTGGTGTGCCGAGAGTGGAGTCACATTTCTCTCTAACTCTGCACAGAGCACTACGGGTCCATGTGACACAGCCACTTCCCTGGACACAACCAGCCTGAATGACAGTAGAGATAAGGTATATTTTCTAAACAATATTTTGGCTCCAAAGTTTTTTTTCTCGGCCAACAACATTTCACAAAATTAGAAGCACTGTCTTCGAAACAGGTTTCTGGTCCCATACAGCATGCCAAGAAGCAAAAGGACATTAAATACTTAACAGTTCTACAGCATCTGATGGCTTTCAGTCTCCTTTTTTTGCCTTAAGACTGCTATCAACTAGGCTAGCAGAAACAGGAAGGAGTCAGGGTGCAAAAGGTGTGCCCCACATCTTTCAACCTCAAGTAGCGTTTACATTCTGACAGTGCAGAAGCATAAGTAACAGTTTAGCATACATCACTCTGATAAACAGTCATCATCAGGGACACAGGGAAAAAGAGAGGGAGAGATATTAAGATGAGTGGTGCAACTTAGAGATTTGGATGGCTCACTTCAAATGCCTAAGAGGATTCTGCACTAGTGGTTCTCCAAGATGCTTGCAAAAATGAATCCGTGCCTTATTAAAGTATCACTGACATCTGTGGTAAGTTCACCTCCCTGCCTACATTTTAACTTCTGCAAGTCACAGGCCGTAGTTATGTATAAAGGTGGATTAAGGATTAGTTAATATTTTAAGGAGACCTAAGCCTTGGAAACACACAGAATTGCCCACCCACTTTTGTGGAGGTGGGAGGGGGAGGAATGTTTTATATGATTCGCATGAACACATAAGAGAATGCAGCTTGGTTTGCATAAGAGACATGCTGGAGGACAGAAATTTAAAAGAAAATAAAAAGAAACCTTTAAAGATAGACAGAAATTGTGACAAAAGTACACAGCAAAATCAGAGCCCTACAAATGCTGTGGAATTATAAAAACAAGAACTACAACTGATATTATTCTAACTCCTTACAACCCTTAAATATAGCTCCAGAAACAGACTTTATCTAGAGGCTAAGTGTAAGCACATTTACTGCTCTACAGTATCTACTCACATGTATGCTTTCACTGCTGAAGTAGCTTATATCACATTATATATAGAAGGCAGCTTATATGACATTCATTGTCCAGCTCATTTAAATCCAACTTTATCTGAATCTCAGAAGGCTACTATTCAAAGCACATGCAGCTGTGGTGATAAAAACAGCAGGTCCTATACGACACCAGCAAACACAACCTGAAAAGAAATTCATTACAACAGAAGTGTCACAAGGATGATCAGAGGGCAGGAGCTGCTCAGCTATGAGGACAGGTTGAGAGAGTTGGGGTTGTTCAGCCTACAGAGGAGAAGGCTCCAAGGAGTCATTCTTGTGGCCTTCTAGTATCTGAAGGGGGCTATAAAAAAGCCTGGGAGTGATGTTTTAGGGTGTCAGGTAGTGATAGGACTGAAGGGAATGGATCCAAGGGCAGACTGAGATTAGAAGTTCTTCAGCATGAGGGTGGTGAGACACTGGCACAGGTTGCCCAGGGAGGTGGTGGAAGCCTCATCCCTGGAGGTTTTTAAGTCCAGGTTGGATGTGGCTCTGGGCAACGTGATCTAGTGGGAGGCATCCCTGCCCATGGCAGGTAGGTTGGAACTGGATGATCTTTGTGGTTCCTTCCAACCCTGTCAGTCCTGTGATAACATACAGCAATACAAGATGATGTAAGCATGGCTGCAAGGTCTATGAGTTGAACTGACATTTGAATCTTACTGTGTTTGATCATACTGCACTATTTGGGCACATTTCTAGATAGCTATAAAGAAACATTAGGTCTAGAACTGCCAATTCCTCACTTGTAGCAGAAAGTGTGCTTCAAAGTCAGACCCTGTGTAGGGAAAGTAATGGCATCCCAATAAAATAAATAATAATAAATAAATCAAAAGTCAAATGCAATATAAGCAGAGAAGTCAAGAGTGAGATATTGATTCTTTCTTTACCTTTGTCATGTAGGAGTGCAGCTGCACAGAGCACAGGTGAGCCAGAGATCCAAACAACTAAAAGTTGTTTAATATACCTAGGGTATCAGAAAAATAGATCTTCCAGCTCCAGTCCTAAAGGAAAGCTCAGAAAGCCTGAAAGAGAGCAATGCCACCTCCATAATCCAGTTAAAGAAACAAATACCTTTGGGAACATCTCAGGCAGCACAACCACAAGTTTTGGCTGCACTGCAGAAACACTGTTTTGGAAGAAACAAAGCAAGCTTATTTCTAAGTTTCCCCACAAGGAAAGAATTTGCCAGACTTTTGTGTTAGAGAATATAGAGGTTAAATATATGCACTCAAGATACATTAGACCATATCTGCCACTAACTTCCTGTCAGCACGAATTTGTTTTTACAAACTAGATGGGGTTAGGAGGGGCCTCTGGGAATTACCCAGTCCAGCTGCCCTGCTAAAGCAGGTTCTCCTAGAGCAGGCTGCACAGGATTGCATCCAGGCAGGTTTTGAGTGTCTCCAGAGAAGAAGAGATATACTTGATGCAGACTTGCATTCTGGCTTCCAAGCATCCTTGTAAGCCTGTCCCACCCTCCCTTCTCCTTGGGGCATGCCGGCAATCAGCAGAGGCAGCTGCACTTTACAGACCATGAGCTGAGGAGCAAAGAAAGATGGGTTTGTATCTCCACTTTGGCCACAACAACTCCATGCAATGCTACAGGCTAGGAACAGAGTGGCTGAAGAGTGAGCAGGAAGAAAGGGACCTGGGGGTACTAGTTGACAAATGAACATGAGCCAGCAGTGTGCCCAGGTGGCCAAGAAGGCCAGTGGCATCCTGGCCTCTATCAGCAATAGCGTGGCCAGCAGGAGCAGGGCAGTCCTTCTGTCCCTGTACTCAGCACTGGTTGGGACACACCTTGAGTACTGTGAACAGTTCTGGGCCCCTCAGTTTAAGAAAGATGTTGAGGTGCTTGAATCTGTCCAGAGAAAGGCACCAAGATTGGGGAGGGGGTTGGAGCACAGCCCTGTGAGGAGAGACTGAGGAAGCTGGGGAGACTGAGGAGCCTGGAGAAGAGGAGGCTCAGGGGGGGACCTGATTGCTGTCTACAAGTACCTGAAAGGAGGTTGTAGCCAGGTGGGGTTGGTCTCTTCTCTGAGGCACCTAGTGACAGAACAAGGACAACTTGAGGCTGTGTCCGGGCAGGTTTAGGCTGGATGTTAGGAAGAAGTTCTTCACAGCAGGAGTGATTGGCATTGAAATAGGCTGCCCAGGGATGTGGTGGAGTCATCACCCCCGGAGGTGTTTAAAAGGAGGCTGGATGAGGCACTTAGTGCCATGGTTTAGTTGATTAGATGGTGTCGGATGATAGGTTGGTCTTGATGATCTCAGAGGTCTTTTCCAACCTGATCAATTCTGTGATTCTTTATTGTGATTACCTTTTAGGTAGAGAAATAGGACTTGGCAAACTTCTCAGCAGCTCCTGTGAATTTATGCTCTTTGAGATCAGTGTGAGTGAGGACAATAAGGCCCAGCATTTTATGTTTTATATTGAAAGTTCAAAAGGAATTAAATGAGCATGAGGTGTTGGGGAGTAGGGGCTTTCTTCCCCGGTATCTTCAAAGAGACTATCAAAAGACAGCATAGATTATTCCACCGGTCTCCTCGCCTGGAGGAAGCCCTGTCACACAGAGGTAACCTTGAACTGCGTCCCAGCAGGGAGCGGGCCCATATGGAGTCTGAGTCTTGTTTCCAGAGCAGGTCTGAGCTACAGAAGCCAGAACCTCCCTGTGTAGAGACAGGCTGCAAGTGTCCTGCACTGCCTGCAAGCTCTGTGTTCAAAACTCTGTGCCAGCTGTACTGCAAACCCAGCAACATTTCACACAGGAGCTCTGCTACATGCAGATTGGATCCAATCTCCACTATTCTCCTGTCTCAGTAGTGCCTCCAGGAGGATCTGCTCCATGATCTTACCAGGCACAAAGGTGAGACTGAGTGGCCTGTAGTTCCCCGGCTCCTCCTTCCTACCCTTTTTGAAAATGGGAGTTATGCTTCCCCTTTTCCAGTCAGTGAGGACTTCACAGACTGCCAGGACTTTTGGAATGTAATAGAGAGGAGTTTAGCAACCTCATCTGCCAGTTCTCTCAGTACCCGTGGATGTATCCTGTCAGGACCCATGGACTTTAATACTTTCAGGTTCTTCAGGTGCTCACGAACCTGATCTTCACTTATGATGGGCAGCTCTTCCTTCCAGTCCCTGCCATTATCTTCCATGACTCCAGGAGCATGGCTGGAGGCCTTTGCAGTGAAGACTGAGGTGAAGAAGCCATTGAGAACCTCAGCCTGTTCTAGTCACTGGTAACCATTTCACCTGTTTCCTTTCTGAAGGGGCCCACACCTTCCCTAGTCTTCTTTTTACCATTAATATACCTGCAGAAATTTTTGGTGTTCCCTTTGACCTCCCTGGATAGATTCAATTCAAACTGTGCTTTGCCTTTCCTAACCAGAAGCTTGGGCAGCTTCCTTATATACCTTCCATTCTATCTGTCCTTTCTTCCACTCCTTGTAGAGTCTCTTTTTGTGTGACAGCATGTCCAGGAGCTCCTTGCTCATCCAGGCAGGCCTCCTGGCATTCTTTCCTGCATTCCTCTTTGTTGGTATACATTGCTCCTGGACACAGAGGAGGTGATCCTTGGATACTGTTCAGCTGTCCTTGGACCCTCTTCCCTCTAGGGCTTTGTCCCATGATACTTCGGCCAGCAGATCCCTGAAGCGATCAAAGTCTGCACGCCTAAAGTCTAGGGTCATAAGCTCAGAAAACGTCCTCCTGGTTGCCCTGAGGATCTTAAATTCAACTGCTTCATGGTCACTGCAGCTGAGGTTGTCCCTGAGCCTCACATTGGTCACCAGTCCTTCCCTGTTGGTGAGAACAAGGTCCAGCATTGCACCTTTTCTTGCTGGTTCCTCTACCATTTGGAGGAGGAAGTTGTCATCTATGCAATCCAAGAACATCCTGGACTGCTGATGCCTTGCTGTGTTGCCCCTCCAGCAGATGTCAGGGTGGTTGAAATCCCCCATGAGGACCAGGGCTTGTGACCTGGAGGCCACTTCTATTTGCCTGTGAAGGGCCTCATCTGCTTGGTTCTGCTGGTCAGGTGGCCTGTAGCAGACACCTACAGTAACATCACCCTCACCTGTGTTCCCTTTAATTTTAACCCATACACTCTCAACCAGCTCATCATCCTTCCCCAGGTGAAGCTCCACTGATTCTAGCTGGTCACTGATATGGAGGGCAACAACTCCTCCTCTCCTTCCATGCCTATCCTTCCTAAAGAGCTTGTACCCATCTATCCCTACATTCCACTCGTGGGAATCATCCCACCAAGTTTCAGTAATAGCCACTATCTCATGGCATCCCAGCAGCACAGTGGTCCTTAGTTCATCCTGTTTGTTGCCCAAGCTCTGTGCATTTGCATAGAGCCACTTCAGCTGGGCTGGCCCTGTCCTACTCTTGTGCCAATCCCCCTTGATTTCCTCAGACTGTCCTGGTACATCATCCCTGGCTTGCTTCAGGACAGCAAGCTGAGGGCCCTCATTAGCTCTCTGTCCCTCTGCCTCTTGTGAGCTGCCCCACTGTTTGTCACCAGCCAGCAGGAGACTGCTAACCCCTTCCCCCTTCAAATCTAGTTTAAAGCCATATCAATGAGCCCTGCCAATTCCTGCCCCAGAATCCTTTTCCCCCTCTGGAACAAGTGCATCCCATTAGTTGTTTGCAGCTCTGGTGCCTTGTAAACTGAGCCATGACTGTAGAATCCAAACCCCTGTTGATGACACCAGCCCCAGAGCCATGAATTTATCTGTTGTCTCTTCCTAAATGTTCCCTCCTCCATCACTGATGTTAGAAGGATAGAGGAGAATAGAGCCTGAGCTCTTGATCCCTTTAGCCCTTGCCCTTAGGTCCTGAAGTCCCTTTTAATTGATCGTAAGCCTCTCATTCTTGCATCGTCACTACCCACTTTCAAGGGGGTAGTCCTAAGTAGGAGGCTGCAGAGAGACTGTTTGCAAAGGCCTGCAGGGACAGGGCAAGGGCTATGACTTCAAACTAGAGCAGAGCAGATGGAGATTAGATGATAGGAACAAGTTCTTTACTCTGAGGTAGTGGAACACTGGAACATGTTGTCTGGGGAGATGGTTTGGGTCCCATCCCTAGAGTTACTCAAGGTGAGGCTGGTCACGGTTCTGGGCAACCTGATGTAATTGAGGCTGTCCCTGCTGACTGCATGGCAGAGTTGGACTGGGTGAGCTTTGGAGGCCCCTTCCAGCCCAGACCATTTTATGATTACACTAAAAGGAACCAAGACAAGCTCAATGTGTCCAGAACTTGAGGTAAGCTCTGCCTATCATCACAATGGCTTTCATGCATTTATGGTTTCCAAAGCTAGAACAGATACACATAGAGGAAAGTCAAATGCAATAAAGCGAATTTTAAATTCCTAACTACTGGCTACTGAATTTCTTTCATAAAACTATGGATAAAAGTTGAAAACAGCAGTAGGAAAATATTTGTTCCTGAAAAAAAAAAAAAAAAAAAG